>VXBB01001112.1:321760-333173 GCA_013399915.1 Illadopsis cleaveri | reverse complement strand
CAAAAATTCACACTACAACAGTAGCTGACTTTTGTTTCATTAACATTAGGAGCATTTTAGTCTTTTCTTTTACTTTTTTCTTTCCAGTAAAGGTATTTTAAACATCCAAGTGCCAAAGAAATGTAACCAGCATTTCAGGTCCCACAGAGTTTTTGATTCAATTTCCTGGCTTTGAAGTTCTGACTTCATACAGGTGTAACAGTGCATGTATATGTAGGTGTGCCAGCTCACGCAGACTCGAGTCAGCACATTTCAGCAATAGAGGTTGTTTGTCCTCCTCTCACCAATAGCTGAGAAAAAATTGTATTTACTTGACTTACTCCATGGTTGTAGCAAAGGTTTGGCTGTTACAAGAATGCATGCAGGTCCTCACTGGATGGGTGGCAGAAAGGAGGGGAACAGAGGTGGTGGAAGAATTTGACTAAGGAAATTTGAAAACCAAGGGGAAGTTTGGAGGTAAAGAAGAAAGTGGTGAGGATGTTTATGATAAATTTGCATACTCTTATTTTGTAGGAGAAGATGAGTACTAACACATTAAAACTTTTATTTTATACTGCAATCAATTTTTGTGACTTTTTTAGTTCCTGTATTTACATAAATATTTCAAAAACTAAACTTTTAATATTTTGCAGAAAGTATATGAGGAACAATTTCTCCAATGATTTCTTTATGCAGAGGTATTTTACAATTTAATTGTTTCCATGCCTGTGAATTAAGTAGGCCAAGATTCTCCCCAGAGAGGATTTTTATTGTGAATCTGACTACCTAATCCATTTTAAATTGGCAGTTTATAACTGACACTTCATTAAATTGCAACTTCTGCATTCTGCTACAGTTGGTGCTTCAAGTTGGTTAGCTGGGACCTGATCCTGTATCCTTGCTTACGCAGTTAATATTATAGAGGTATCATCATTCATTGCATAAGTGAGGTCTCCAGGTCTACAGAAAAATGTATTTTGATTAGTTCAATAATTGCATGTAAATGTTGCTGGTCTTTTATATGTGACTCTGCTTTTGGATTTAACTGTATAATTCTGCACATGTATTAGTCCTTCATTAACAGTCACAATAAATTGTGCAGCTGGTGTGAGATAATTGCATCTGTGGGGCATAGCAACATGCAAGATAGATATGCCAATTCCCTGAGGTTGTGATTAGTCTATAGGAACCATTCTCCCTTGAGTCTTCTTTTGGAATTAGCCTAAGTCTTTCTTGTAGGAAAGACTCAGCATAAAGAAAAATTTGTACTCTCAGTTTAAAGTCTTTAAAAAAATGTTAGGTGACAAAGAGGGGTGGGGGAGAAGGCAAAATAATTTAACTGTTTACATATCATGCTTCCTTGTGCTAGAAAGTACAACAAAGAAAAATTTGTTCAAATGAAGCATCAACTGACTTCAGCTAAGTGCTTGTGAATGTGCCTATACTGCTTCCAGAGTCTTGCTGTCAACCTGTCACTCAAATTCCTCCATCTGAAGATGGGACATTCTCACAGGCAAATGTAGAACAACAATATTTATTTGGTATCAATGGAGATGCACAGAGGGAAGTCAACCTTCTTCAGAGTAATTTACTGAGTTCAGGCATATTTCTTATGATGGTGGGATAGGCTGTGACACTCATGGATACAGCTTTTATGCAGGACCTATGCCACTGATCCAGATAGACTTACAAATTCTTTACCCTAGTGTAGCTGTCAGTGATGATGCACAATTATGGACAAGTTCAAGTAGTCTGGCAGACCAGGCTGCACAGAAAGATAATGTGAAGATACTTCCTGGGTTCACTTATTTAGGTTCATTGGTGATATTGATGACTAAGGACACTCTAGCTCAGAGGATGACTCCACTTCTATCAAATTATCAAGTATGTGCTCTCTGTATGACATCTGGAAAAATGTATGACCTAGTCATATACAAGAGCTAGGTTCCCTGTTTTGCAGCAGTGAAAAAACAAAAAACACTGATAACCAAGAATAAGCAAGGTAATGAGGTTTGCCCTTGTAGTTTTAGTAAACAGAGGTCTATTGTAGGATATTTTCTTTGTGATTTCCTGAAGGTGCTGGGGTACTTGCCATAGCTAATGCTTTTTTTTTGAGAGATTTGAGAGTCTTTTAATTATATGTTCAGGTGACAAAAGATTAGAGCAGAAATGTTCTTTCCTTCCAGATTTTACAGTGAAGAGAGAGAAGAATCACATTAATATTACAGAAGGAGCAAAAATTTCTTGAAGGTAGGGAGGAAACTTTGCCTAGCAAATAAAATAATTCCTGAGAGTACAAGAAGCATTTGAATCTTTGAGAAAGTTCTTCATTATTAGGGGAATTTTTGTTGGCAGAATACTTGGCATAATGCACATAGCAGCCATAAGCTTTACAATTCATGAAAGTTGTGTATCAGTCAAGAAAAATATTACCATTTATTTAATCCTTTTATAGCTCAATAAATAAGTGTCAGATTTGTTGAAAAATATTGATTTTTTTTTTTACAATCTGTTGAAGGATTGATTCTCACTTTTCTCTGTCTCAGGAAGAATGTTTCACCAGAAAGGCACATTTGTACATATCCAGGGGACAAAGCAAACAGAACAACAGTTTATACTTGATAATGTAGTCAGGCCAATTATGTTTGAAGCCCCTTCAGCGGCAGCAATTGTTGACAACCCTCACAACTAAATTAGGTTGCATTTCTTTTGTTTATTTTCTTTGCAACCATTTATATGTAAACGGCTCTGAAAAATAGAGCTTCAAATGTGAATTCTCCCTCCTGGCTTCCATGCTGGCTTGTGTGAAATCTGACCTTTTGAACTCACGCTTCATTACCTTGGAGGTGCATGAAGGCAAATCACTGAAAGTTTAGGCAGGAACGTTCATTCCAGAATCTCTCTCTCATAAAGTTCTTACACAATGCACAAAAATTCCCAGAACTGCGCAAAAGATTCCAGTCAACGGGAGCTGTTTGACTCAGACAAACAATTTTGAGAGGTGGGAACTGTTGACCTGATATTTGATTGTTTTCTCATATGCAGATGGTTTCAGTTTCCACTTATGTTCACTGGAGGCTCAAAAAAATACCATGTTCTTCGCTTCCAAAATATCTACTTCTCCATTGTTCTTGAGGACTTTCATTCTGTTATGTCTATGGTATTTTTTATACCTGGTTTCCTGATGGTGTTATAAAGCAATCTCACATTTGTTTCTGGTGAAATTACTTTACAAACTTGGTCTTGATTTTTCACACATCATTTCACAAAAGCACAGCATACATTTTAACTTATCTCAGCATAAATGTCAATGCTACATGTTTGTTTTACTAAAATGAGCAGTTGCAGTTGAGGAAATAGAGAGAGGGAAATTATAACAACAACTGCACAGATGGCTTGATACTGTGTGGTACCCACCACCGCACTTTTAACACCCAGTTTTATCCTCTACTGGTTACTTGCTCTGGGAATGACTGGCAATTTAGCTTTGCCTAAAAGATTTTCCTTCTCAGTTAAAAAAAAGAATACAAAGTCAATTTTGTACTCTGTTTACACAACCACAAGCCTGCATAGTATTTTTCTATCTGTTAAAAAATCTAATTAAATATATTCTCTTCTCCTTGAGGCAGCACTGGAGAGAAGTTACATTGCTAGGTGCATTGAAAGTAGGTACCTAAAACTGTAAACTGTTCCTTCCCAAATTCTAAGATAGTTCAGTGCCAGAGATTTTAGGACATTTCTTACGGTGTTTATTCCTGTTAAGGATGTCTTTTTCTTGTCTTTTGCCAAATTTGTTCATCATTGAATTCGATTAGATTTATCTGTGTATGAATGAAACCTCTATGAATAGGGGCAAGAGTGACAAAATCTGGCCTGCTGTAAAGAACAGGTTATTCAGAATAAAAAAAAAAATCAAGTAGTAAAACTTAGCAGACACTGAGTGTCATTTGCACTGACAATTGAACACTCAGGCATGAATTATTTATCTCAGCCTCACGCAAAATACTGAGGAACTTGTTATATAACATTGGATATTGCATTAGCAGTCTAAATTTTGAGCACTGTGTATAATGCCCATGATTGCTGAACAACCTCTTCACAACTGAATGTTTATTTGGAAAGGGAAAAACTTGTTAAAAGCCTCAGAATAAAATAATGCAACCTTTTTGTTATGCGTTTTAAAGTCATGATGGTTAACAAATCATTTATCATGTCAATATGTTAGTAATTCATACCTGAATAGGTCTGGCCCAATAATTGTTGCAAGACATCATTCATTTGTATTGCTCCAGAGAACATACACTGTCTGAATTCTGTTCATTAATTCCTTTCCACTTCACACATAAATATGGTACTTGACATTCTGTCCTTGGTGATGTATAACAACAATTTGCTTCTGACCTCAAGGTCACTTTCTTTTTGCATGTGCTACGAGCTGAGATTTTGGGAAGCCTGTATGAATGCTTATAGTAGAACTGGTGCTCTGTAATAACCCCTGTTGCTACGTGGTAAACTGTTAATTACTTCTGAGGTGATCTGGTATTCTAAAGATACAGACCTTTTAAAGTTGTGTTTGCTGTGCCTCATTATGCCAAACTTTATTTCATGGACTGGAAGGAGATATTTGCCTACTTCCTTCCTTATGTACCAAAGCACTTCATACTGAGTTCAGGCTGCTCTCTGCAGATTTAAATTTTTTTATTACTGCTTGCATCTTATTTCCAAGATCTGAGTTTCATAAGTGGGTAGACTCAGACTAAGGATCTGCCTGAGAGAGACTGGCTGGAAGGCAACTGAATCCTCTCCACTGGGAAGACATAATTCTTTATCAAAAAATGGAGTTTACTATAATTATTGTAATTAAAAATAAGACTATGGTATATAGCTTTTAACACACATACTCACAATTCAGTAAATGCTGTAAAACCCTTACATGAATTTGTAAGCCAGAGAGTTTTAAAAGCATGATAAAGAGGAAAAATAAGATCTATCATGGGGCCTGGAGTGGTGGCTGGCAGCCCTGTCCCAAAGGACATTCTGGATACAAAGAAGGAAGAGGTTAGAGGTGCTTGCTCTCTTTCCCAAAGGCTGGCCAGTGCACATTCTGGTTGCAATTTCTATTTATCCAGAAGAAAAAAGAAACAAACAAGGCAACTATCTGATGGGAAAACTCGAAGAGAGAGGAACAGTGGGTGATGTTATTAATTATTTGATTGTACCAATACAAAAAATGCTAAGAAGTAGGAAAAGATTTTCTTTTTGTTGAGAATCATGTACATTGACATGGGACTCTGCTCTGTTTAGAGATGGAGCTGAAATTATAAACAGCAGTTCCAAGAGCTGTCAAAGGAAAAAAAAAAAGCAGCTAAATGGGAAGGGTTCAACAATAGCCCCCAAAAGCCTCCTAAAGAAAAAAAAAAAAAAGAAAAAAGAAAAAAGAAAAAAAGAGGACTTTTTTTTGGTTTAGGTCACTATGACCTGTTAATCAACTCTCTACTTCAGTTTTGCAGTTACACTCTGCCATCCACTTGTCACATGTGCCAATGACACTTCCTTAGCCCTTCTGATGGTTTTCCAGAAGCATTTGGAGCAAGGGACTGATGATTTGTCTAAATTTCAGAAAAGTAAGTCGTCTGACATCTGAGGAAGGCTTTCTAAGAATCATCTTCAAACTGCATCACTCAGGGCACAGAGAATATGCACTGCAAGCTATTAAGAAGCGTGACCTCAGCAGACATGCACCTGACATCCACCTCTAATCCAGGCTTTGTGATTTTCTTTATAGTTGTACTAATTAAAATTTGTGTGATTTGAAAGGTTTTAAGCTATGAAACACCTTTTGTTATGTGCATTTCAAGCCTTTTGTATTTTCAGATGTTTTCTAAACTGTCCAGTCATCTCAAATGTATGACTAAATGTGTGACAGAAGGAAGAGTTAATACACTTGCCTGAAATGAAGGTTAAGTACCTGAAATGGGGGAGCACAACTGTTAGGCTCAAACTGTTCATTCAAGACATTTCATTTGAGCTTTTATAAAATTAGGGTCAAGATGCAATCTGTAGAACATATGACACATGCAGCCTGTAGCCTGTTTTAAGGATGAATATAAGAAGAAAAAAGTGTCTTTAGGAATTTAAGAGTGGTAAGCCATATTGATTAAAAAAAAAGTAGAAAGAGCAGAAGGAGTAAGGACAACAGTCTGTAACTGCTTTCCACCCTCATGGTTCTGATTTACCTGCTCAACAGATTTATATTTGTTGCTTATTTGGAAATCTCTAAAAAAAAGGAGAACAACAGAAAGTGGAAGTGTGAAATTCAAAAGAATGGGGCAGAAAGAGTATGGTGGTAAGAAAGAAAGTAGTGAGGCTGTTTCAAACTGTTCATTCACCAGCAAGGAGTACTGATCAGGAAGCTGGAGAAAGTTATTCACTTCTGCTTTTTTATTCTTCTTCTCTTTCTTTCACTCTGAATTTGCATCTCTCTTGACATTTAAAATCAAAACTGTCTGGCAAATTCAGGCAAAATTCAAGGATTACTGCTCTATAAGAAAAAGCTTTTTGGCAAAATTGTTTGAAGAGAGAAAAAAAATTTCCTATGCTCCAGCTCTTAACTGTGCTGCAGCAGCTTAACAAGAGAGTATAAGTAACTGGTTCTGTATAATTTTTATATAATGTGAATCTGTGCTACATACAACCATAGGAGCAGACACCACATACTGAAACAAGTATGTTTTGATCATTTTGTCAATGGTTAGATTGGTATGAATTACATTTATAGGTGAAAGAGAAGGAAATCTGTTTATTTTCCAACATTACCTACCATGCTGAGACAGGTCCACTTTTTTCTATTGTCCTGTTGGTTTCTATAAACTGGAATATTAATTCTCTGTTTGCAATAAGATTAAAATTCCTATTGTTTCTCAAGTCCTTGAGTGCTAAGGTCTAATATGTCATCCTGCCACCAGTTTTCAAATAAAGGAGGGAAACTTTTTTTTAGAAAAGAAATTACTTTAGTAGTAATATGCAAGATATCTTTACAGGGAGTGTGAGGACTATTTAGAACATGAGTTTGTTTTCCCTGTTCTAGTTGGTGTTAAGATCCCAAACTGAATGAAATCAGGTCTTTTTGAGTTGTTATTTTTTCTGCTAGACAATGAGAACAGTTTCTCAGCATGGTGAAGGAGAGCTTTTGAAGGAAGAGGAAATTGGTTTTTAGTTGGTTATATATTTCCTGGCAACTCTACTTAAGGAAGCTTTTCCAAGATATTGGAATTGTGCATTTCCAAGATATCCCTTGACCTGGTCTAAAAAGTCAAATAATCTTGATATGGAAGGTGTGAGAGCCTGGAAGTGTGAGACTCTGCAGTCTTAGGAAAGCTAGTAATCATTTGTGTTCTCCAGTGCCATGGCATGAATGGCCAAGTCATTTTGGTGACATTAGGACCATCCTTGTGAAGGCTTCCTCTTCTATCAGGAATTTTCCTTTCCCATTGACAGGTCTGAGTAAATATCTAAACATTTTTCCCATCACTACAAATGAAGATAACACTTACCTACTACACTGGGACTCTGTAAAACTCAATTAGATAAAATTTCCAAAACATTTTGAAAATGCTGTAGTATTCTTTCCACTTCTCTCTGAGAAGTTTCCTTCTTCTCTCTGGCAATCTTCACAAATTCCACACCATGTTTCTCCTTCCTCTTGCAGTCTGTGACAGCTCTGGCATTGGCCCCAAAAACCATCCAAATCACTTTTTCACTTGGATTATTAAAACTACCAAAGATCTCTGTAAATATAGCTTGGAGCACTTTCTGCCTCAAAACCAGACATGTTAAAAGGGCTGAAATAGCTGCCATTTGCTATAAACTGGATGGAGAGGAAAATTATTAGAAAGCACCAATCTGATGGTACATGCACTCAGCCATCTGCTACAGGGCCAGAGAACTTTGCAGGCAAGAAAGNAGCCTGGAAGTGTGAGACTCTGCAGTCTTAGGAAAGCTAGTAATCATTTGTGTTCTCCAGTGCCATGGCATGAATGGCCAAGTCATTTTGGTGACATTAGGACCATCCTTGTGAAGGCTTCCTCTTCTATCAGGAATTTTTCTTTCCCATTGACAGGTCTGAGTAAATATCTAAACATTTTTCCCATCACTACAAATGAAGATAACACTTACCTACTACACTGGGACTCTGTAAAACTCAATTAGATAAAATTTCCAAAACATTTTGAAAATGCTGTAGTATCACAGAATCAGAGTGGTTGGTCTTCATTTTCTGAATGTTACCAGATTAAGGCATGGGTGCTAAGTCTGGAATTAGCAGTGTGATGAACAAAGATGTTCTACTTCTGACTTGGATATCAATAGGTCACATTGCACAAGGCTCTTCTGTGGATGGTACCAGTTTGCTCCTGATGGCATATANTTGCTATAAACTGGATGGAGAGGAAAATTATTAGAAAGCACCAATCTGATGGTACATGCACTCAGCCATCTGCTACAGGGCCAGAGAACTTTGCAGGCAAGAAAGGAAGGTATTTTACTCTTTCCTTTAGATTCGTAGCTTGCCATAGTGACAGTGCACAGTGTTTGGTCCCTGCTGTAGCCTTTCTTACTAAGCTTTCTCTGAGCAAAATGTGGGATTTTTGTATTACAAGAAACAACTTTCTGGTATATTCCCTGAATTCACTGATGATCTGAAAGCATTCAAAGCCATGAAGGAAAAACTCCCTGCTTCTGCAGGTGCAGAGCAGCATTTCCAATTCTGAGATCAGCTTAGTTAATAGCAGAATTTAGGTCAACTTGCTGTTTTTTCAAAAGGCCCATGATGTTCTCATCATTTCATATTTTGTAAGTGGATTCAGCACAGAATAGAAGAACAAAAAAAGTGACCATCAAACTGACGTAAGAGGTATTTTAACATTCACCATTTTCAAACTTCTCAGTTGTCTTACAACTAAGAAAATCTGCACTTGTAAAATCTACTTTCCTCTGGTTATGAACATAATGCTTGCTCAGTGCCCTAGTCTTTGAAATGCTAGTGGTTTCTGCAGCCCTTTAGTGACTTTTTCTGTTGTAGTTCTCATACTGTTGTTGTTATTCCCACCTGCAAATCCTCTTGTTCAAGGCATGATTGAATGAGGCTCTAAGCAACCTGGTCTAGTGGAAGGTGTTCCTGCCCATGGTGGGAAGGTTGGAACGAGGTGATATTTAAGACCCCTTTTATCCCAAACCATTCTATGAGATTTTATGATAGTAATGACAGATTTCTCATGTGGAGAAATTGCTACCTGTGCGGAATTTTCTCTTTTATAGCCACATTCTCACAGTCCTTAATTTGAAGCTTTTCATTTACCTCAGAGGAAAAACAAGACTTATTAAATAACAGTGTAGATAATAGTAACAAACAATCAATAAGTATTACTCAATGATGTGTATGCACAAAGATTGACAACAGATAACTAACTGTGCAATACCTGCAGCTGGTCAAAACATTCACCAGTCAGTGCTATTAGTGGGAACAGTCAGGAGGAGTACTGATAAAAAGTATCAAAGCTATGAAAAAGTCCTGGTGAAAGACCATCATCAACTTTTTTAGTTCTTGGTATCAACCTTGAAGTAAGTGGAGGCAACTAGGCAAAGACCCCACAAATAAAAACATGTGCTTCTAAGTCTATCTCAACATTCTTTTTGTGACACTATTCCAATACATGCTAAGGCAGCATTCAAGCCCAGGATGTTTCAGCTATTAGTGTGAGTAATTATTTTGTTCAGAAAGTCTGACACCATGAAGCCTCAGATACCCCTAATCCTTTGAAACAGGAGGGAGGATCAGCCCAGTAACTGAGCTCATTGCTTCAGCACCCACTGGTGCAAAAAGAGAACCACTTCCTTAAAACAGTAAAAATTGAGTCTGTGGTAGTGTTTGACAATGATCTGTAGGATAAATGTGATTCCTCTTAATTTTAGAGAAGACGGACTAATCCAAGGGAGGAGACATAGAGCTAGTACATTGCATAGGTCTATTGAAAAGCTGACCACACCTTCCTCATAATGAAGAACTGTCTGGCTTTGAAATACGGAAGTATGGACACCCAAATGTCCACAGCTATTGAGACAAGAGGGGTAGCTGGTTTTGGCTCTGTGAGCCCGGACACTGCACCCTGTCTACGTGTGACTAATAGAATCAGCATAGCTGCTGCTTCTATTTCCATGTTGACATATTCATTATTTTTGTGCTGATAACCAACCTGTACAGCTGGGTTATCAGTGCTATTTTCCAAATGGTATTAAATAAAGTGAATTTCAATATCCTGGTATAGAATGTGACTGGAATCCCTTTGTGGCTTCACTAAAATTTCATTTTACTTCAGATCTGAACTTCCTTTGCATCACCATGCTATGACTAGGAAAGTAATTATATTAAATGCAGGTGATTAGCTGTTCCTTATTTAAGTAAAGAAAAATGATGAGTGTCACTTTTGGAGTTACCTTCCTTGTATTTTGTTCACTTTAAATGTCTCTTCTTCCCTCAGAATAAAAATCAAGCAGGCAGGCAAGCAAGACACCCAGATGCCAGCCTAGTATCTCTGGGGTTTTTGTTCTTCTAATCTTCTGGTTAGCACAATAGAAAACACAGTTCCCTACAAGTCTCAGGAAGTGAGCTGATCTGCTTGGCTTAGCACAAGCCTGATATACCATGCTAATAACAGTTGTCTTTTCACTCCATTGCCATTATTGCAGCATCTTATGCTTTTTAGATATCCTTACTTATAAAATACTGAATTTCAGTACACAGTCTTCTGCAAGAAAAAAGGCAGATAAGACACCAAAATGCAAACTCTGAAAATAATACATGGAAGACAGGCAATAGATGTTTCCAAGTATTGGAAGATATTTTTGGTTTTTGTTTGCATTTGAAGACAAAATAGGAAAATAGCCATTTCTTGTCCTATTTGTGAGCAACTTTCTGCTAACAGGTTTTATTTTGCAATCATCACTGTTAGCTAGAGCATATATTTTTACTCAGCCTGGTGCATTGTTATTGTAAATTACTCCTTTTAATTTAGTGAAAAATACTTTGAAACGATTCTGTCTGAAAATTTTGCAGAACAGGTGTCCTAAAAGCCTCCTTTGTGAACTTCCTCACTCAAATGATTTTTTTTGGAGTTGATCTCAGAGTACAGTCTATGAGCAGTCTTTCTCTGTAGCTTGTAAAAATAGGATTATCCATTACATTAACATTTAATTACCTCACAAAACTGGATGCTTTGAATCTGCCCTCTAGGCCATTCATAACATCTGGGAGACTCACTAAGTAATGTGTCCGAATGACCAGGAAGATTAATACAGGAATAAAAAAAGCACCCATAGGCCCTTAGCTTTCCTTATTACAGAATATTATAGACAAGAAAATGTTCTTCTGTTGCCTTAA
>VXBB01001112.1:290381-321709 GCA_013399915.1 Illadopsis cleaveri | reverse complement strand
AAAGGTATTTAACTCGACAATAGCCTGTAATCTTGCTGTCTTTGCAATAAATACAGTTTGCAATTGTCCCAATCTGCAGCAAATGATACGTTATTGTCACTCCAGCTGACAGCAGAGGGATGCTGTCACCACTAATAACAATTGCTGCTGGCCAGGTAGCAATGGTGCTGTTATTATCCTCCACTGCTATAACTGGGTGAGGATGGCTTGAAGTGTTCTTGATCAAATTTCAGGCTTTAAGATAAGCATGATGATCTTTTTTTCTATAGGAAGGCAACAATTCCCCCATTTTAATAAAATTTTTTGGTTTTTTTTTTTTCCTGAAGAAGACAATACCATAATGCCTAAAGGATTTTTTCTTTTTTAAATCTGTAAAATTAGTAGCCTAAATAAAGAGAGAGACCAAACAGCAAATGAAAAATCTGTGGTAGATGTGGCAAGAAAATAGAGGACCACACTGAATCATTTATCTCTACAAGTTCAAGCACATTGAGCTTTTTGCCAAAACAGCGTGATCCCTTCCTCATTGATTTTTTTGAGCTAACAGTCCTAAATGTCCCTTTTAAGGTAAATAGAAACCTGAAACAGAAAAATTATCATACCTTGAAAGAAAAGGTCAAACAAATGGATTGTCACTGTTTGATATTTTCTCTTTAAAATCATGTCTAATTTCAGTAATCAAGAAAAAAAGTCCAAATAAATATCAGTCAGCACAGAGTCTGGAGCCATTCTGGACTCAAGTCTTCTGAGAGTGTTTCTCATGAATTCCTAGTTTCCATCAGCTAGGAGAGAAAGGATTAAGGGGATTTTACCCAAACCCTGTCATAAACTGCAATCAAATATTCTTTCAAAGTTTCTCTCTTAAAGGGTCACTTTTTCTGTAACTAGAAGCCAAAAAAAAAAAAAAAGATAAAAAAGAAAAAAAAAAAAGAAACCTGAGAAAGGTTTACTGTGGCGATGGTAGAACTCCCCATCCCAAACCCTCTTGAGAGACCCACACAAGGTCTCCCAGGCTGTCCCTGTCTCCTCACAGTTCTGATGTTCCCTCCTAGTCTGACTTTCAGTGACCATATGTAACCATAATCCTACAGGCGTGTTCCTTGTTTATGAGACAAGGCAACACTTTGTGCTAAGCCTGTCTGCATGTTCTGACAGCAACAGGCAGGAGATAGGCACAATCCTCAAAGCTGTGACTTAATTCACAGCTTTGAAACTTGTTGAAGTAAAGTTTAGGGGTTTTTTGTCACTTCAAGGAGCTCTACAAGAAGTTGGAGGCTGAATTTTTTTTTTTTTTTGGCTCTGCCAGTTGAGTCAAATGGTTGTAAATGGAAGAAAACATACTGGTCATACCAGGTGTTACCAAACCAGGTGTCATTTCTGCTGAGGTAGTGAGTCAGGGAGTAGTTATGGGAACGGATGGAGGGACTGGACTTTCTGCTATCTACTTTCTACCATTTCTGCCCCACAAAATGAGCCTTGAGCCAGAGCCAATGGAAAGTTAGCAGGATTACCTCGAGCTCCTGTACACATTTACTCTCTTCTACTCTGTTTTTACCTTCTCACGCTGTCTTGCAGATAAACCGTTCTCTGGTGTGCCCTCCATTGCATGATGAACCATGGTTCTCCTGTCTGGTCAGTCTGGAGATGCAGAGACCAGCAAATTAATTTTGGGCATACAAATGAGAGTATAAATTCCTTATCTACCTATCTGTCAGAAGGGAGAGGATATCTCAGAAGGGCTGGGTGCTTTTTGGTTAGCAAGCACACAGCTTCTGCAGTTGCCTGCCTGGCAATGACTTCCTGTGTAGTCTGAGGGTGGAAATAAACAATACCTATGAACTATGTCATGTGGAAAAAAATAATACTAATTCAGTTTAAATTTCTCCTGTATATTCATTCCTGTTTGTGGTCTGTGTCTGAACAAGGTGAAGTTCAGCATCTGAGTGAGATTGATTTGCAGCTTTGTGAAAGAATCCTATGCCAAATAAACAGCTTCAGAAGTGGGAAGAGCTAACGGCTTCACTCTTCAGTGCAGTCACTACACTGCTTAACAACTACAGCAGAACCTGACAGGGCTGAGAATTTTGCAAAATGAGATCATGACACAAACATAAATGAGTGGATACGAGATGGTTTAGTAATCCATGTATTTTCCTGCTCTAATCGCTGGGCTTCTGATTATTCCTCATCTCTTCTGACAATGTATATTAAAAAAGGTGTTTATTTCAGATTCTAGTCCAAAAGGGGCACTAATTCATATCTGAAAAGCCTATATGTGAAAGCGTGAAATGAGGCATTTTCAGAAGAATCTCCTCCCTGTTCTCTGCTATTTTCTGAGACTGAAAATATGAAATGTCATGAATGTGAGTTTTGAATTTTGGTATTTTTTTCATACTTCTACCTTTGTCCATTAACTTCTAAAATCTGAAAGGATTTGGAAAATAAATGAGGATCAACAGAAGATAAATAAAATTTATTTAAGCCCTAAAAAGGCTTTGTTTACTTCGGGCCAATCAGTTTGTTGATACCGGCTTTTGACCAACATGACAATGTTGTTTTCTGATTTTCAGACTGTTTACTCTTGTACAAACAGATCAGAAATCCTCCTAGCAGCCCTGGGGAGGAACTGCTAATTGACTCAGTTTATTGGAAATGTGGGAGAACTGCAGCCTGCTTGCAAGCCTGTGCCACTGCCTAGTACTATTTAGCACAGTGCTGCATTTTAAGACTTGAAATAAGGAGAAACAGTGGATTTGCTCCAAAGATTTGCCTCTGCCTGATGTGGCACTGATGTGGCTGGGGACACACATCTTGTTTCAGCAAAGTTACTTGATAGTTTGTCATTCCCAGATGGTGAAGAGCTACTTGTCATCACCTGCCTGCCAGGTGGAGGATCCTTGGACCCACTGCACCCCTTGTGTTGTTGGTCCCTAATTGATCCTCCAAAAAAGAGTAAGGACAACCAATGGAATATGAACAAGGGGGGAGAGCTCCTCACTCAGCACACCCACGACCTGCTGAGGATATGTCATAGGCAAATTCAGATCCTCTGGTGCAGGGAAAACATTTCTAGTGCTCCAGAATGAAGATTTCTATCCCTGGGGAGGTGGGTGGAAAAAGCTACTCACAAAAATATATAGAAATTGTAGAGAAGCAATTCTCAGAAATAAGAAATTCTGACTGCTCCAAAATTCTGCTGTATTCTTCATAGTGCTTTGCAGCTCCTTTGAGATCAAAGTCAGCATTGCTGAAGCTTCTTGGGCATGAACTCTTGTTGTTTTTCTTGCGCCTGCCACAACTACAGGAATCGAGCTTATAACTGAGGCTAGATGGGTGGATTTTTCAGGAGTCTGAAGCAAATGGGCAAAAACTTTTTTTGTGACATTAATGCACTGAAAAGATAAGAAGGGTACTACAAGGTTTCACTTTGGCAGCTCTGGGGCTGGGTTAATAACCTGTCACAGCAGTTTTCCAAACCTCTCCAATCGCCATTTGTGAAAGTAAGTTGAACTGTATGTCATGTGTGAAAGGAATACAAAGGACATGAAGCAAACATCTGGAAGAAGGGCTTTAAGGAGGCAAAGCTATACAACAAGGAAAGCATACACATCAAGAAGTAGAGAGAGACAAGCCTTTGTCAAGGAGCAAGTTTCAGGTACACTGGGAGTAAATTCTCAACATACAGAGAGAAGACTGAGGATATAAATATGCCAAGAAAAGCCAGTACCCAACAGAGAATTAGAACAGGAGAAGCAAAGAGCCCATCAAACAAGAGTGACAGAAAGAAATGCTAGTTTATTATGAAAACACAGGCAACATTACCAAGCCTGAGGCAGCAGTTTTTTGGAATTCAGGATCCCATTCATGATACTTCTAGACAAAGCTCTTCCCCTGCTTAAGTCTGTTGCATTTCATGTGCCCCAAGACTGGCATGAGAAACTTCTGGATACCTGCATGGATGCTGTGGATACTCAGCACCTCTGGGAAAGCAGGGGGACAAGAAATGCCAAGCCAGGTCAAACTTGCAATCCACCTAACCCACTGTGGTACCTTTCCCCATTGTCAGCATTGGATGCTTCAAAAGGAGACTTGAGATGTGTGGAGCTGACAGCAGGTAATCTCTCCCTCACAATATTGCTGTGAAGGATGACATTGCTGCCCTTCCCTTACCAGCAGTAAGAGATTCTAAAATGTCATTTCAATGAAATATAATGTGGCTCATGACATCCACATTTTAAATGCTGGCATGAATCTCTAGGTGTCTTCCAGTGGGACAGTAATCCTCAGTGACCTTTTCAGGTGAATTACAATACTGACTAAGCAGTGTGGATAGGCAGCACACTAAAATTTTGTTTACTGATTAACATCTATGTATAGAGAAGGAGGATAAGGGAAATGAACATGTCTTTACTTACCTCACTTGGTATCTGCAAGAATTTAGAGTAGTGTTTCTGTCCTCCAGCCTGCAGACACCAAGCTTGGGATGGTGTATTCTGAGTATCCCAGCACATGGCTGGCCTGAAAAAAGCCAGATTTGCTTTTCTTTTTACTTGCACTGGAGATACTGAAATCATTGGTAATTAAGAGTAGAGGGTTGAGCAACTTTTGGGAAAAGTGGACGAATCTGAGTGGTCTGAGGCATGGTTAAGTGTTGATGTAAGTACTTTGCCCTCCCTTTCCCTTGACTGCCTTTGGTAGTTTTCTTTCCAAAGAGCAGAGAAGCCAAAAGAAAATGATAATGAATGCAAGACTAGGATGCTTAACTCTGAAGAGCTGAGCTGCCATCCTCTGAGTGAGATGAACAGCAGCCAGCTACAGATGTGAGCATCTGAAAATGAATCCTGTAAACTCAAAGAACTAAATCTGAGAACTAGGAACTTAATAATTTACAAAGAGTGCTTGTGAATAATTTAAAAGTTGCAAGAGAGCCATTCCTTGGCCTGAAATCACTTAGTCGGGTTGCCTTCTTGTACTTCTTGAGCTGGCAGCTCTTCCAGGGAGGAAATTTGGCCATTGTCTGTTCTTGTTCAGCCCCCAGTGGAACAGAAGTACTGGGAGGAAATAAAAATAATAAATCAATGGGGCTAGCAGCTAACAAATAGTAACCCCAAAAATAAAAAGGGGGGTACTTCTTGCTGGTTCATGCCACATAAACCTGTTTGGAGGGAACAATCAGGGCAAGACAAGATTTCTCCACTCATTACATGGCTAAATATGGGGCAAATCTCAGAAATCAAAAATATCACTTTGACCCCAATGATATCACTTCCATGATAATACCAAGCTCTTTTCCAATATATGGGACACTACACACCATCAGTTCCTAAAGTAAGAAATTAAGGTGGAGTCATCCTTTCTGTCCACGTGGCTCTTGAGACAGATGGGTGCAATGGACACTGCCTGTGGCATGATTGTCTGTCAACAGAAGTAGGTACTGGGTTGCAAAAAGGCCAGCCGAAGAAGTTTGAGTCAGGCAAAGTTTCAAGCAACCAAAGAATGGGGAAAAATTCAGGAAATATTAGCTCAGATTTTGCTACCAGAACTGCCTGAACTCCCATTTCTCTTTTCTCAGAACATCAGAGGTCACTTTTCTCAAAAACAAGCTTGTCTTTTTTTTCTTACAGTTACAGAAGTACAGCAATCATTGGACTCAATTCTCCTCCTTCCTTTCCTCCTGATCTCAGCAGTTAGAGCATCACAAAATACAAGTCTTTGCCTGTCTCAGAAGGTATATCTACTTCTAAGTCAACAGTGAAAAGAAATCCCAGCATGAGAAGAACAAGTGTTCTTTTGTATAGAATGTCATCTTTTGAATCAAAAGAAAACCCAAAGTTTAAACAGTTGTGTTTAGTATAGAAGCACAAGCATGCTGCTAGGAAGTATCCACAGTGTGGCCTGACTTCACAAGTTACACTTTGCCTGGTGTTCACAGTTTTGTGCAAGGCTGTCAAATCTTCATGTGTGAGCCCATCCTGTTGCCTCTTTTCCCTGTAAATTATTTCCAGACATCATTGACAGCTTCAGTTGTTTTGCAAAAGGATAAACATTCCAAAGGTCATTGCATTTCTTTGAACATTGTGAGGGTGGGTGCTGACTAGAGAAGTCCTCTTGAGGCCTGGATGGTGTGACATTGTCCTTTACTGACACCATAAAAATTAAACAGGAGACATGAACTATCAATGTCCCAATTTTGACAATGGCTTCGCTGGTGCTTGCAGTTTCTTAGGGACCAAGATCAGTCAGCTACAATATTCAAGTCTGACAGTAATCAGACTTCATTAGCATCTCACAGAACCTCTTGCTCCTTCCTAATGTCTCCTGAAACTGGAACCTGAAATATTTTCCAGTTGCTGTCCTGAATATTTATGTGCTACTGCTGCCCATATGTGAGTGCAAATAATCTCCTGTAACAATGTCTGCCCTAGTATCTTCATTGCATATCTAAAAACATAACATGTTTTTGGTATTGTTTGTTATTTAAATGTCACACAAGGTCAATATTATTATGGGACAGAAGAAAAATATGTGTAGGACTCGTTCATTCGCTGTTGGCAGATAAAAATCAGAGTGGGTGGACATGAAATAGCACCTTCAGATGTTGACTGCTTGATAAATATCAGGATTGTAATTGCATCTCCAGAAATCAGCTCTAAAAATAGAGGGAGACAAAAGAAAATGAGATGTGAGTAAGAATTTATAATACTGTTTTGTATAATGTCTCCTTCATTAGCATCCATCTGGACTGAGCTGATTAAGTCTCTTAGCACACGTCACTAGGCAGGAGAGATGAAGATAAAAGGATATTCAACAGCAGACAGCCACAAAGTTGCACATTCAGTACAATTAATGCATAAACACTGACAACCTGCAGGCAGGCTGCACTGCATTTCCCCCAGTTTACTTCTCTTTGGTACTGTGACATATGATTCAAAAATGTGGTTTCAATCCAGACTTACCCTGCCCGCAATTCCGCTCACTGAGTAATGAATGCAGAGGGCAATGCACATCCTCGTCAAAGGCTCAAATCCAGACAGAAGGGCCAGGTTGACAGAGGCAATTCTAAAAGACTGGGGAAAAATGCATTCTGTACAGACAACTAATTAGAAAAATGGGATATAGTATTCAGGCTTCTGTGCCAAGCTGAAAAACAAAACAGTACAGGATAGATTTTCAGGTAACAGGCAATTCATTATCAAAGAAACATATTTCACATTGAAAAGATTTACTGTCCATAATAATCTTTTTGGATTAATGGCTTTAATTAGCAGAAAAATACCAGACACAAACTTGAATCAATCTGCAAAGATATGCCACTCTCTTTGTTCATGCAGGTGTTTTTAACTTTAAAAAGAAATCAGGCAAGGAATGAGTTTTCTTTTCTTTGCAAAATCTTTCCTTAAAATATCTAATTAAAAATCAAGATATTATAAATATAAACTCAAGCAGATAATGCAGTCTGAGATACATGGGCTTATTTTGAAATCAAATAGAAAACTTGATCTTTTAGTAGGAAGCATTGGGAGAATTACTACAAAACTACCTAGACCAGAGGGGGTTTCTATATTTCTGTAGCATTCCTTTCCAAAAAAGCTAGGTCTGTGTGAACTGTCTGTGACTGAACACAGACAGAACACACTTAACCCAGTGTGAAGACTGGAAGTCTCAAAAATAGTGAAGATCCTGAGTTTTCTCTAAAAGAAAGTTTTAGCATAATTTCTCATCTCACTGGGTAGGTGAGGCACCACCCAGGAGAGATATCTGTTGAGACCTCTAAGAGAGGGAAAAGCTTTGCTTAGAGCTTGGAGTTTCTTGGAAGCTAAAAGTGTACATGAAGAGAGACCCTGCCTGTGAGGGGGAATCTGTCTGCCCTGTGATGAGTGTCTGAAAAGCTACACAGGGAAGAGTAATTTTGAACATCAATCATAAGGCTACCAAGTGCTTGGGAATGGCTCAGCAAGATGGGGGGATGGCACAGAAGCCCTTTCCCATTCCCCTTTTGGGATGGAGAGCATGTTAGTGAGAATGGCTGATTTCCAGGGCTTCTGCTGCTGGCAGCTGAGCTGAGCCAGAAGGTTTTGGTGTCCCTCTCCGCTTTGCCAACAACTGCTGTGAAGAGTTTTATTAGTCTGGATGGCATAGCACAGTTCATCTGCAAATACCTGATCCTGTTTTGGGAACTCCAGCAGTTCTCCTTCTCCTGGCTGACCCTCTGCCATTCTCCCCTATGCCGTCCTTTTCTTAGCAGTCTTGACAGCTTTCCCTGTTGGAGAGAGGCTGGCTCATTCCCAGCTCTTCTCATTCAGGCTGTAGACTGTGTTAACCCACACTTTCCCCCTGAACATTTGTATCTTGATTTCCCATGGAAACAAGCCTGGAATGATCCCTTCTTCTGTCTGTGGGTCTGTCTCCTCACTCTTAATAACTCTTGAACTCAGTAGCTGTTTTCAGCCAGTTTTGACAGAGAGGCAGAGGTCTCAAAAGTAATTATGTTTTTACCAGTTTTATAAAAGTGGGCATTTGAGTGGATAAGAAATGGGAGTATGAACATTTGCAAATTCACTCCTGGCTTTTGTCTGATCCCTCTGGCTTCTTGGCATCACTGAATGTGTCAGTCCAAGGATCACTGCCAATGTATTTTGTGGGAAGACATTGCATGTATTTGTGGTGTTAATGGAAAGTACTTGTATAATTTGGCAAACACAAATAATATCAGAGGACAGAAATGGCAAAAAAATTGAGGCATTGTCATATCAGACGCTCCTAGGATTACTTATCCTGCATGAATGAAAGACCACTTTGCAGCCAACATTAGAAAATGTATATCTGCTCATCAATTCATCTCCAGTCTTTGAAGCTGCTAATCAAATTGCAGGCCAAGTGAAAGGTTTCATAGCAGAAGTATCAGAGAATCACAGAATAAGCAGAGTTGGAAGGGACCCACAAGAATAATCGAGTTCAACTTCTGGCCCTGCACAGGACCATCCCCAAGAGTCATCCCACAGTACCATGTGTCCAAGGGCATTTTCCACATGCATCTTGAGCCAGTTCCAGTGCCCAAACACCCTCTGGGTGAAGAACCTTTTCCTAATATCTAACCTAAACCTCTCCTGACACAACTTCAGGCCATTCTCTTGGGTCCTGTCACTGGTCACTACAGAAATCAGTGTCTGCTCCTTCTCTTCCTCTCACAAGCAAGTTTCAGACTGAGATGGAGTCTCTCCTTAGTCTCTTTTCCTGGCTGAACAGACCAAGTGACTTCAGCTGCTTCTCATACAGCTTCCCCTCAAGGTCCTTCACCATCTTTGTTGCCCTCCTCTGTACACACTCTAATAGTTTAATGTCTTTCTTACATTATGGCACCCCAAACTGCACACAATATTCAGGGTGAGGCTGCCCCAGTGCAGGGCAGAGCGGGACAATCCCACTGGTGCTGCTGTGCCTGATGCTCCCAGGACACGCTTGGCCCTCCTGGCTGCCAGGGCACTGCTGACTCATGTTCAACTTGCCACTGACCAGGATCCCCATGTCCCTAAAATAATCTGATCAGTGCTGATATACAAGGCAGGCCAAAATTCAGTGAGCAAAAACAAGGGGCCTCTGCATGGTTAACAGTTGATTTAAAACCAAGGGGGAATGGTATGTCCTGAACTAGGAAGTGCCACTATTCCGTTACTCCTTCATCTGCTGTATATAATAAGGATTGATGCTCCAATAATGTATTTTGCAGATAGGTTGCTTATGACACCATACATCAGAAGAATGAAACCCTTTAGACACCATCACTGTAAATATCTTCCAAGCAGCACCATTCTGCTGATACTTACTAGAAAATTTGATTGTGTTCAAGATGGGGACCAGACATGTCTGTGAGCAATGAGTGGTCTGAAGCTATCTTTTTCTACATAGAGACCCAAAATTGCTTAGAGAGAGTTACATAAAGAAGCAGCTCGTCTATTATCCCCATGGTGAAGCATAGAAGAAAAATCATGTTATTATGTAATGAGCTATTTATGATTACAGATCAAAAGAAAGGTCTCTTAGCTTTCCTGAATGAGCTACAAATCTGCTTAAATGGTGGTTAGGAGCATGCAAGTCGGTTTTGCCTACTGTTCTTGTTGAAAATTGTCTGCTGTGAAATACAAATATCCTTCTAGCTGCCCTCGTTTCCCTGAAAATCTCCAAAGCTGTGAAAACAGAAATGTTGGGAAAGAAATGCTTTATAGCATTATGAATTTGCTGACATAAATACGTACTAATCAGAGTGATAAATTTATGTCTGATCCAAGCAGCAAAATAAAATAAAAAGGATCTATTTGTGCCAGCATATATCACAACCCCTTGAGCTGTGCTCCTCTGTCAGACTTCATAAATACTGGATCTGTCATCTGAATTCCACTGCAGCACTGCAGACAAGACTGTAGGAATGTATTTATTTGATATGATTATGATATAAACTTCATGTCTGATCCTTCTCTCCCTCATAAAGTGGAATATTAGATTGGATGTTACCGTGTGCACATCGTAATCAGCCGTCTTTTCACTGGCTTCTTTTTGATCGATGAGAGGACAATTTTGCTTTTTTTACTCAAGCCAAGAAAAAGCTAATTATATTCTTTTCTGAACATGTGATGTTATTAAATTTGATAGAATTGGCTCCAAACAAAATGCAGAACTCAGAAAAACAATTATTTCTATTATTAGCAATAAAGCACGTTCACTCTGCCATAACTGTGGAGGGACTTAAAAGAATCTGTCTTCTTGTCACTATTGTGGAAGTCAAAGACAAAGTGAAAAGCACCAAATAGCTGCACTTGAGACAGGGTGTACTGCATCTCTACCAGCACTGGTATGTCAGCCACTCGACTTAAGGTAGTTTGGGAGGGAGATACTCAGAGGGAAGAGAGACAGACAGTTAAAAGGCCTATCCCCCCATTCACCTCCTTTTATCTCTTCTCTGGTGTCTGTTTTTATCTAATCCCTCCCTTGGCAGTAGGGCAGCATGCTAATGAGCAGCTACCTGGTGCAGCTGCGGCTGTCATTGGAGAATAATTAATGCTGGTGCCAAAGTCCTGTTCTGTGGTTTATCCAACAGTGTGGGGCTATGCATGAGCTACACATATGAGCTCATCTATATGAGAGGATCAAGAAAAGGGACTAAAGATACTTTTATTTCCCAAGCCCTGTAATGAAACAGTAAACATCTGACATATGGATGTTGCTCCAGTTCAGCTCTTTGTCCCTTTCAAAGACTTACTATTATGCTCAGCTTCTTATAATTACTTCTTTACGTGAGTTTCTACAGAGTAGAACTTTCTATTTTTATCTGCAGTGGGGCTGCAGATTAGTTGGATGTTATTTTTTCTGCTCTCACAGTAGAATTTTTTTTTAATGTATCCTTCTAGAGAAAGGCAGTGACAATATACTGAAGTGAACAGTCAAAGATATTTAAATTGGCTTCCAGATTAATGCAAGCAAATGTCAAGGTGACAGCTTGCTGGTGTTTACAGCTTCCTCTTCAACTGTTGAACTATGCATTTTATCGATTTATTATGTGTTCTTGTGACAGCTTTTAATTTACTACCAGTAATGCAAATGGTGTTTTCTCAAATATGCAGACAATATGTGTCCTCTTCAACAGCAAACTGAAGTTAGAGAGACCATACGAAAATAGTTTTGTGTGTCTAAGAAGAGACATTACTTTGTTGAATATGAAAATTGTGGAGAAGAAACATGATTTATTCTACAGTTTTCCTGTGTGGAGTGTCCCCGCTAAAGCTATGGTATATATCCTACACTATCAAACTACTTTACAAGGTTGCTTCACTGTCACCAAGAAATTTTCTCAAGAAATATATCATAGAATAATGTCTGAATACAAATGCTTGTTTTCTTTATTTCTTTAAACAAATATTTGGCTTTATGTATTTTGAATTATGTTTTTTAGGAAATTGCCCTGGATTCTTTCTCTAGAAATGGGGTAAGGCCTTTAAACAGAAACAATATTTTTAATTTCAATCAAATGAACTTCTAAATATATGGTTTTTTCAGCAAAATTTATTTTTGATTTGCTGCAAATATCTGGAAAATGGTTGAAATGGTGGACTTGTAAACTCCTTTTTAACACTTTATATAATGGAATTTCTCATCTCAACTAAAATATCTGTAGTGGAAACAAAGCCCCCATACTAAGATGCATTTGTACCCTGAAGAACATTCAGTGGCAACATGCACAGTCTGGACAATGTCACAGCTAGAACAACACATTCTTCCTGTAGAGAACCTATTTACATAAATGAAAATTACAATGAAAATTACATGTGTCCTGGTGCAGTATCATTATTTTATATTATATAAATATAATTTATTCAAGTAGGTTTAAGGGCAAGCATGTGTGATAGCCTCCCACTATTTAATTCTTATAAACAAGCAAGTACTCAATTGCCATACACATACTGGCTATAATCTACCACTAATTAAAGATATTTTAAAAGGAAAAAAAAAAGATTTTTTTTTTTCTGAAAGATGAATAAAACACATCACACAGTGCACACCATCTACTGTAGAATTAGTGAAAAATTTTAATTAGTGACTCAATGTCAGTGGCCACAGCTACGGTGCACCTTGATTTGGTAAGTGACATGGTGGGTGTTTAGGGGCATGTCTGGGTAGTCTAATCAACCATCAGCAAAGGTTTGGATGTATTTAAAGGTCACCCTGCTGACTGGGTGTAGAAAAGAAGAAGTGAAACTAGAGTGGTAATTGTCAGAAATGCAGGTGCTCTGGCAGGAGTGGAAGGAAAAGAAGTGGGATTTTGAACATGTAGCACACACACTAGAGCAGGGCTGTACTGCTTGGTGTTCCTAGCTTTTCTTCCAGGGTTCAAACAGAGGAAGAGTCTTTATGAGGATAAAAGGAAATCAATACGTGAGAATTAAACTGCAACAATTGTGTTTTCTTTCCTGTGTGAGCAAAATGGCCAATGTAATGCCTTACAGCCAAAGCTTGGTTTAAATGAAAGCTTGAAGAAGAAGGATTCAAAGCAGATTACCAGTGGGTGGGAAGCACCTCTCTTTTGCTCATTTTTAGGAAAGCCATGTGGAGGCAGAGCACTTGTGGAAGCCAGTGCATCAGGAAGGGAGAGCTGACAGGTGATGCCGATTTGGTGATTTAGAGGAAGTAATTATGGACAGGAGACAGACCTCTGCAGCAGTGGCAGGGCTTGCTGGCACGTCCAGCAGTGCTGGTGCTGCAGTGCTATTCCTCAGGCCATGGCCAGTAGGCGCCTGAAGCTGCCTGCCCTGTGCTAGATATTTGCAGGAGCTGCTTTTCCTCTAACCTGACCTTGGACTTTGCTCCTGGCTCAGCCGGTGACCAGACCCTGGGATCTCCCTGTGTTTTGCTATTTCAGAGGTGCCACGTTAGAGTCTCTTCTACTGCCCATCTGGCTTAACAGCCTCCCTGCAAGAGACCCGCACAAATTCCTTGAAGTGTTTGTTCAAATGCTTTTTGGGAGAGATAAGGCAAAATGATGCATGCCACCCTGCAGCAGAGGGTGGCAGAAGGGCAGGTGAAGAGGCAACTGTTGGTTTCGTCTCCCCAAAACATTATACTTCAGGCCCTCATGAAAATCCATTCACGGTGAGTCACTCAGGTGAGGTATCTTTTCTTCCCATATGTGATGCTCTAATCGTTTGCCAGAAAGGCAGAAAGATTTGAGTTAGGTACCAACTAATATCAAATTCCTGGCCACAGAGGCACAATTTCTCCAGCCAAACCAGAAAAGTAGCAGGACTCTCCCACACAGTCAGAAGAGAGAGAGCTAGCAGTCCCTCACTTCCTTTTATTTCAAACCCTGCCAGGTGGAAGGAGATAAAAAAGAGCAAAACTCAAGTATTTCCTTTCTCCCCTGCCCTTAGTGCTAAAATAAATAGAAAAATAAATTCTTGATAACTAAGCAGAGCTCCAAACGGGCTTTGGCAAGTCATTATAGTATGTAGATTTGTTTTCTTTATACACAAAACCAGAATCAAAATCCCATATAAGCTTCTTTTGGCAGTATCTGAAATTACATGCCTGATCTTTTTATGCAGCAATCCCTCACTGAAAATGCTGCTGCAATTTAAATGCAGTGTGAACCATTTACTGTTCATACTCTGTGCAAAGGTCTAAGGGAGAAAAGAGGAATTTATCTTATTGCAGTCATTAATGTGACTGTCTTCAGCTAAGAAGAATAGTACTGTGTTCCTGGTTAAACTGGGGCCTCAAACTGTATTTTTTTATGGTCACATATAAACTGGCCCATAATAGCATATCAATAAACACCAATTACACTCAGGAAAATACTAAAAGCAAAGCTCAAGTGAAGCTCAATAAAGTCTACAGGCAAATTAGAGCTGTGTGGAATAGTGACATCCATCTGGTATTTTTCAGTGACTTCTAGTCAATTACTACATTTCATCATATGTAATCCTCTTTTATCTTCTGTTCCTGCTGCTACAGTAATTCTCACTCTGCTACATCTGTGGCTTTACTGTGAATTTTTATCACCTATGGGTAAGCGGACCTTTTTTTTTCTTCACTACCAGTTGTGCTGTTCATGTTTGGGGAAGAAAAAAAGGGCAATCAAAATCCAACCCATGAAAAAAAGAGAGATTTAATTGCAAGAGAGGAGAAATATTTAATTGCAAGAGAAGTGAAACACAAACTTAGAGACTGCAAGATAAGAATAGAAAATAAATCTATTCAGATATGGCAGATAATATTGAGCATGGCAAAGGTAACTTTCCACTCAGAACATGAATTGTTGAAAACATGGTGTAGGTTGAAGTGTCTGGAGTGACATGTATTTTTAACAGCCTTCTATGTTTTGATCATATCTGTGATAATCCCTTAAAAAAGAGCATGCTAAAATAAGTCATAATTGTATTTTTCTTACAGAAGGAAGCTCTGGCTGTCATGTTCTCATGACGAACATTAAATCCAGAAATATATTCTTTGCATATATTGAAAAATAGAAGGTTAAACCTTCAGCAGAAGCGTTGATTTTACAGCTCTAGTAAAAATCTGCAGTAGTCTATTAACATGTTAAATCCTACAAAGGCTTCCAGTGATTTTTGTGCAGAAGTAGAGCAGGAAAGGAAAATCTTGCCCATTTCATAGCTCTGTGCAAAAGACTGGCATCACATAAACTTTTATATCAGGAGGGACTGTTCTCTTGGGGCTTCAGACAGGGAAACCAGGCTTGGTGTAAATTATGAGTTTGTCTGTGGGAATATTGACTGATGTTTGGAGCCATCTTCACAATTGTCCCAAAATGAGGGGACACTTCTAGATAAGTAATCAGCTGCAAGAGTGAAAATGAGAATAGAGCCACAGAGGAAAAATATAGGAAAACTAGTGAGGAATGCATGGTATGGATCCTCACCCTGGTGCCTCTGCATTCTTGCAAGCACTCATTTTTGTGATGTTTTCAGGGGATTGACACCCCTTCCCCAGAGAGGCAAGTGAAATGTCATCCTGTGGCATGGTCTTTTAGAAAGGTGGCTTTCTCTCCCACGTACAAATTCCCAATGGTGCACAGCTGCTTGTACATTTTTTGTTTGGAAGTTATTTGGCTGAAGATGAGATAAAAACAAACTGGACCTGAGCTTGCTGAGCCAAGTGGAACAGAGACTGATTGCTGCTTTCAAGGACCTCAGGGAAACAGGATTCTGTAAGGCAGAAGACAAGGCAGAGAGCAGAACTAAGAAATACAAACAGGCTAGTGATATATATCATCTTCAAATTAATAGGTTTTTAAGCAGAGCAAGAATGAGGGTCTGGAGCTGTTTCCCCAGGTCTTGAGCTGCTTTCCTGTAGGAACAGAGGCTGCAAGAGGCCTGAGTAAATTCAAGATAGAGTACAAACAGCTGAAGAGAAAAATAAAGTGACATGATTGAAAGATGCAGCAGGAAACAGGATTTGTTGGTGTAAGAAGTTCTTTTCAGGCCTATGAAAAATGCTTTTTTAACTTCAAGAAAAACTGAGTGAACTATTTCACCTTGTCTACTTCTCCATTTTGAATAAAAGCATCATGTGTAATGTCAGTGCAAATTACAAATTAGAAATGGCTTAAAATGCACATATTGACCCTATTTTAAGTTCTAGAATTCAGGTTCAGGAAAACTCCCCTCCAAATGCCAGACCAAGGATGATGGTGCAGCAGTATTTTCAGTGTATTCAGAACTATTAAAGCCTTAGAAAAATGTCTCTTCTTACACCCCTAGAAATCCCTCTGAAGAGTCAAATCTATGCCTCTGTTACATTTGCTTGAGGCTGGAACCAAATGTCACCCATTTGTCATGAATCAGGTGCTAGAGCCAGGAGCTGGCAGGAAGGATGGTAGAACTCCCCAGACTGCCTCGCTGCCTGGATGCACTCATTCAAATGTCACTCAGTTCCTACAGTAAGCAAATAAGCAGCTGCCATGAGAGAGCTGATAGACACTTTAAGTCCTGGTTGTAAAACTTGTTATGTATTATTTACTCAGCACTGACAGTTTGCTCTGCACTGTGCACACAAACCAGCGCGCCCTCTGCTGTGGGAGCTTTTGATTTCAAGGATTAAAAATACAAAGGTTCAGGAGGCAGTCTGAATCTGGATTACTGCACCCATCATCCTGGGCTACTGCTGTCTGGATTGCATATTTCCTTTCCAATGCACAGCTATTAATTTCCTCTCTGTGGAAACTGAGATACACCAAGGGATCTTGACCTGTCTGGAGTGAGGACACTGCTGAGACATGTACCCCAGTACCAGGAAAGGGTCCAGATTTTTAATCTACACGTAGTCTTAAACTGCTTTATACCCAATGAAAGCAGACTACCTGGAAGAACTGAATCAGTGATTCACAATTTGCATATAACTTCTTACCCACATGTTTCTTTGCTCCTGTGTATTTTTTTTTTTTAACAGGTCTAGTTACCCCAGAAGAGAAATACAGTGATGTGCACTTCAAATGCCTATGTCAGAGGTCACTCAAATACCTTCACAACATGGTATCATGACACTTGAAAATATCCAAGTTCAGTGTCTCTAAATGACATCAAAATGAGCTGGCACAGAGACCAAAAAATGCCTAGAGTTAGCTGACAGGATGTGCCAAGAGCAGGGATATCTGAATCCCATAAGTCCTTAAAACCTCGGTTGCCGTGTTTTTTTCTCTTGTGTGGCACCTTGTTTCATACAAGAGCCTTTGATCAGTACTTAACCTGGACTAAGACCAAAGGTGTTCCTCAGCTGGGGCAGTGTCAGAAGTACCACCCAGCTGGCTAAACAAGGACCTCAGCACTGTGGGAGATGCTCTCTCCAGCAGTCCTTGACTGGCTGCATTTCTAAGCAGCTAATTTCTATAGACTGTGACACAATTCAGCACACAGAGTCTAAAGGAGGATGGCCATTCTGTGTACAGAGGGCAATGCATAAAAGAAGTGGAAAAGGAAGAAGGAAAGGAGTTGAAATAACTGATGGAGCACAGGGACAGGAGGACAGAAGGAAAAAAAGTAAGTGAAAGGAGTTGCAAGCAATTTAATTAGTATGCTGACTCTGAAGAGCCCTTTTGAAAGTGAGCAAAAGGCAGCGAGCATTTATCTTTTAGCCCTTTTAGTGTGTGTGTGTTTTGGGCATGATGAAGGTTACTGGGTCAGCAGGAATGGGATTCAGCTCAATGATAAGGAAACTCCAATCCATGTGTCTGTATGTGTCTCTACTTGTGGGCAGTGAGTACAAGCTCCTGCTATAGCTACTGGACGTCTAGGGGAATGGTAGTTGTCTAGGTGTAGGTGGTTGATTAGTGCATTCTGAGATGCCATAGAGTATCCAAGATAATTCTCCACAGGTACCAGGTGTATCACACAATTTATTACACCTTGAAAATCTGCTCAGTGATAAACAAGATATCTCAAAATTATTCCAGATACCTAAGTTTGTAAGCAACTAAATCACGCACCTGGTCAACAGAATATGAGAGATGAGATGCAAAGAGCTGTTTTTCTAACCCATGCAAACAATGCTCAGGGGCTGTCTGGACATGACTGTCCCAGCTGAAGAGGAACTCAATCCATCAACCTAAGGATCACCAGTACCCTGGGGGATGTCTCCTGAGACCACTGGTGGTGCTCAGCAGTCTGCCCTGTGCCTCATCCTGTGCTGGGTACAGAACAATTTCTAGGTCATGCTGCTTTCTCAACTGTCAGGAAATACCTTCAATAATTACATTGCAATCCTCTGCCATAAAACACAATTAATCTTTATGAAATTGTAGTTGGAAGACTCACAGGTGTCCATGAGCTGCTGCTGATTGATGTAATTCTCTTTATTTTGACCACCCTTGAACTTTACTTGCAAAATCTGAGATTTTTCAAAATGCTGCCGTCACACAGCCTATTGCTCTGGGTTTAAGTGATGAAATGGTCCCTGGCCTTTACTCTCAGAGCTGGCTTCCCAACAAGTGTCAGGCCAGATGAGATGAGCTGGGTTATAAAGCAGTACAAAACTTGGTGCTCTTGTTTCACAGGTTTTGTTTTAGTATTTTGGGCCCAAACATTTTAGGGTTCAGAGCTACAGAACAAGAAAATTCAGCTGCCTTTTTAAAAGCTATCTCATGTTCTCTAAAGACTGTCGTTCTTCTGTCCTTTTCCATCCATTCACATTTTGCTTTTCTTTAGGAAGCAGAGCTGGTTGTGGTTTCAGCTGAAGATGACATGTTTTTATTCAAGGGGTGACTAAAGAAAGAAAAAGTGAATGCCTTGAATCCTCCACAGAAGTCAAACCTTTGGAGACATAATTGTAAAAACTGTGGGGTGGTCCGAGACAGGCTATGAGTGAAAGCTAATGGATGGAGATGGGATCAAGGGCATCTAAGTTGCAGAGGCCAATCTTATTTATGCCACCTTCTCCAGCATTAAACTAACTGCAGCAGACAGGCTATGATGAGTTTAGCATTGGTTTTGCAAAACCTTTTGATGCAGATTTTGCAAAACCAAGACAGAAAAGTATGAATCTGTGTTTGCAGTTTTTCAGGATGTCAATGTCAGGGTCAGGAAGGGAAAGGGACTCTTGAAAAGAAAAACCTGATGTTCTTTTAGTTGATTTCTGCTCTAAACCTCAAGCATGCGATCAACTTTTCTAATGCTCCTGCCTGATTTTCAGATTACTGAGGAAGCCAGGCACCTTGTTTTCCTCAGTTTGGTATTTAATAAGGTTGTGTACATCTGTTACAAGTCTTGATTCAGCCAAACTTGAACATATGGCGAAGTAAAGTCAATGAGACTATTTGCAAGCTTACAGTTCAGTGTGTGGATGGGAACTTTGCTGAGTCAGGGCCATATTGACTCACAAGGCAAACTGGCACATCGATTGATATTTAGCTGTTAGAGGCAAAAATAATTGTCTGCTTCTTCCTGACGTTATTTTTTCTTTTAGTACATCTCTTTTATAGGGAATATGCAAAACTATAAATATGAATACACACACACACACACACAAGTGAAAGCAAATTCTGTCAAGAATTATGAGAGAAATAAAAGCAAGGCAATTTTATCTAAAACTCTACTGGACTGCAATTTGTTCTCAGCTTCCTCTGAAAGTTAACTTTCTTTATCATGCCTTCCAGAGTGTACCAATGAAAAAGTCCATGTCTTATAAAATATATAAATGAGAGTTTTTTTAAAGCTTGCACAGTGTGTGCAAACAGAATCAGTGTAGTGTGGCTGACTTGACCTGAACCAACTGTCATTTGGTTGTTTTCATAACCCATACTGGAATTAGGCAGTCATACTGAAGATGCAAATATTTATTGTTGAAGACATATAGAGATGTGAAGAAAGTGGATGAAAACAAAGTGAGAGAAGCAAAGAATATAGAGCTGGTCAACTTTGAAGAGAACACATTGGAAAAAAAGTCAGCTCAGCTAAACTAAAGAAAATAAGAATGGGAGAAAGTGATAGCAGAGTAGGGAGCTGAGCCTGGAAGCAGCATTTGCTGCCCAGCACTTGGTGTATCCAGTCCAAATACCTGTTTCCAACCTGTAACCACATTTCAAAAGGCTTGTGTGCCCTTGATGAATGGAGAAGGAGGAATTTTGTACTTTGGGCAATGGAGACTTTGAAGAGGTCCAAAGGCGTAGTGGTAGACCTGTTCATGAGTTGGGAAAACTTTTGGTGGGAGTGTCTGACTCTGGACAACAAAAAGCTGGTGATTCAAAAGGGCAAAGCCTACTTCTCACACCTGCCTGTTGAACATCATGATGTTTGGGTTTTGGATGACATTACACTGCTGAGCCACTTTGTACTTTGGGTCTGACACTGGCATGCCACACCACTGCTGTTGGTCTTGACAGAAAAACGTGCATGGCAGAAGCACAGCACTGGAGTCCTGCTGGAAAAAGGGCTGTGTTCCTCCTGTTCTGGTTCCTGTCATCACCTTTGTCTCCTCTTCTCAGCTCTGGGCTGGACTGGGAAACCTCACCCACTGAGAACACAGGGGAGAAAACCGTCTTTCATACCCAAGTGGTGTTACAGCAGCAAGTTGCAGCTGATGCATTTTATTTTCTCTGTCTTTCACATATGTGTGTGTATTGGATCATGGAGCAAGGCAGGAAAATTAGTCTCAAAATCTTCTATCAAGAAGTAGTTACATTTTAAGTTTTTATGGCTAGTCTCATTGGTTAACAGACTGAACACAAGCTCCCACTGTGATGTGCTAGCTGAGAGCATAGATGTGAGCCAAGGAGGTGTAAACAGTGGGATGTCATGCAGAATGGAAGGAGTGTGTATTCCCCCCTGCCCTCCTCTACAGCAGAAGCAGAATTGTTTGCAGGATACTGTGCCCCATGCTAGTGCCAGGCTTAAAAGGAAAGAAAAATAGAAATAGAGAAGATGAAAATTGGAGAGATTTTAGAAAAGATAATTTTAGCAATCTAAAGGGATTTTAGGAACCAACATGCAATAATAAGTATGGAAAACATACTCGGACATAAGGGTCTTGTGGAAGCAGCCCCTTTACCATGAAAAAGAAGATTGGAATCTGAGCTGAGAGCAGCCTTTGAACACCCCTAGAGAGGATGGGAGTATCTGACACCAGTGAATTGCTAACCCTGTGGAAGAAGCCAGAGCTTGTGTATGTGTTCAGACTACTAGCCAAAGCTTGACATTTTGAGGGGGATTTGCAGTTTTAAATAACAAAGGTAATTAAGTGTTAGAGTGATTTACCAAGGATGTATCTTTAATTCAAAAGTGATTTGGTTTCAAAAATATACTGTTTAACTCAGATAGAAATTAGCCTACTGTTTTGTAGGAATGTGACCCATATAATCAGAGCAGCTCTGACAACCTTAAAATCTATTGAACTATTATTTTTTTAAATCAGCCCAGGTTATCTTTCCTCAAATATTTTAGTTGCTAACACAATCACATCACCATCTTAGGGGAATTATTCATAATTATGGAGCAGAGCCTCCTCTCTAGGGGAAAAAGGTAGAGGCAGCGCTTTCTTTCTATTGTTTAAATAAGTCAAAGCTCTGGTAGAGGAAAATGCATAAGAAATAGCAGCTGTGTCCAGTGAGGTCAATCTAAAAGGAGCCATAGCATTGCAGCAGTTTTAAGAAAATGAAAATTAAATTCAGGGAAGACTCAAGGTTAGTAATGCTTGTTTCAAAGGAAGGACAAAAAAACCCATTAATTGCCCCGGTCAGAATGCACAATGCGAGTTCTGACTTAAAAAAAAAAAATGAAGACAACAATACAAAACAAGTCAAGTCAAAACAAACCAACCCAAATTTATTCACGCTTTATGTAGAACAGAGGATCTAGAAAAAGATGAGAGATATCATGTGACAGTCATGGCAAAAATAACACACTTTATAGTTATGAACTCAAAGGCAAAGTAATTTATGTCATAGAAAATGGAGTTCAATTTGAGCTATTTCTGAAGTGGATATAAGTAATGAAAAAATGTCAGCCTATGAATTCTGCATTTTCAGTTAGAGAGTAAGCAGTGGCATAATGTGAATATGTGAATAATAAGATACTACAGACACTTGTGGAAGTAGAGGGAAAAGCTGAAAGGTGTTTTTATATGTTCTGAATTTGACTGACTTTTTAACAACATTCACAAAGCCTACCATTTTCATAGCATGCTTAATATTTAATGTCTGGTGCTGAATTATACACTGAGATTAATATTAACAATAATACACATTTCAGCTGGAGGAAGTGAACTGGAGGAAGTCACAAACTATGTGAGGATCACATCTACTCAGTACTCACTCGCCTTATCTCCATTCAGCTTCCTGTACTCAGACCCTTGTTTACTATTCCCCAATATGTACATGTTTCCTGTTTGAACCAATAAAAATTTTTCAGGAAAAATCAAGCCAAAAAAGCCCCTCCTTCCCCACCTCAATCAGTTGTGAGATAAAGGTGATGGTGATTCAACCCATCCCTTCTGCAATACACAGTCTCTACATCACATTGCAATGCATTTGCAAAGCAATACTAATTTACCAAGTAGGTCATGTAGCCTATTGATGCTGTGAGTTGCACTCACACAGTTAGTCATTTTGGTATCAGTGAGATTCCTTGAATGTATAATATCTACTCAGTGGGACTGAGGCTTCCAAAACGGGACTTGGAGAATATAAATGGCTTGTGCCCTACAGCAATAGCTGCAGTGCCCTGGTGTGGATTTGCAAAGTGTGACAGAGACTTCAAATGAGGGACACAAAAAAATTAATTATGCAGACAACTGAAATTGCTGAGGATCCCTTCCTTTAGGGGAAAAATTCTTTCTGGTGCCAGAGACTCATGATTATTTATTTCTGTTCATAACTTTCCATTACAAAAGTGTGAAGACACAAATCTGTGTCAAAGGGAGATGGTTTTTGAATTAAAATTAAAAGCATCCTCAGTAGGCAGGGGGATATGTGCTTAAAATGTGACTTGAGGGACAAAGATAGAAGAGACTACTTGGGGGAATAAGACTACTCCCTTAGAAGGGGGATGATGATGAAAAGACTCAGGATATGTTTAAACAGAAGTGCAGAAGTGAGGTGCCCCATGTCCATCTTCCCCAGTCACTCACATGGGGAAAGCTGCATGTAACTCCTACTATTTTCAAAGCTTCCCCTCCTGTAGAAAGCAAGCACAGGGACAGGAGAGACAGTGTCTGGTCAGGTTTTGTTGCTACCCTTAGCATGGTGCACAACCAGAGTGCACACCTTGAGCAGGGCTCTGAGCCCCATTGAAGCCTGGGGATTGCCTTCCCCATCCCAGGAGGAAGAGGCAGCAGGCAGATTCTTGCCATAAGTGAATGACTCCAGAACAGTCTGCAAACTGCTACATGCCCAAAGCATTCCCATGTTTGTATCAAAGACGTATAAATACACAGTGAGGAGGCACCTCACATGAACATTGCATTACACATATACACAGACATAATTAGCTCATGTAGTGTTTAAACCAAGAATCCAAAGGATGATCTCAAGGTCTTAATATTTCAAGAACTAGGGAAGTGAGAGCATGCAGGGAGAAGTGAGGCTATTTATGAATTGAGTGGTAGCGTGAACGTTCTCTGAATAGAAATATAAAATTGCACTAATTCTTTGATTTAAGTTCCATTTTTCCTAAAACAGAAATGGCTTGATTGTAGTTCGTTCGTGTTGTGAACTGATGGAGAAGCAGATAGTTTTGGCCTACCTGAATATACTATCAGGCTTATTCATGTCACTGAGACCATTTTGGCCGAATTAGCAATATCTTTGTCTTCTAATTTCAGAAAGATCAGTCTGGCTTAGCAAGAGTTGCTTTCCCCATCTTCCTTTAAAGAGATAAAGCTTTTTTGTTGGATTTATAAAAGCAAAAAATCAAAATGCTTCTCATTCTGGGGTTCAACTCCCTTCATGCTTTGCTGGGTTAATTTGTGTAAAACCAGAAGAAAACTAGATGGCATTGGGTTTCGAGGGAGCTTTAAAGCCATAAGCAGGAGCTGAAAGAGAAGTGCTGGAGACCTATTGCACACATCAGCTCTCAGCTTTGTGCTTGACATCCAGATACCAGTATCAGCTTTAAAAACCTTAAAGAACATGGTTTGCCTATAAATATTCTGGTGAGAAAGAGAGGTAGGGCTGATGCGTCACAGCTTTGATCTTCTCTGGGTGAGCTGAAGAAGACAGCTTGACCCTGTGCCTGGGCTCTTGGCTGATGTGTGCTCAGCAGCAACACACATCTACAGCTCCCAGGTCTGAGTGAACAAAACTCACATAGTCAAACTTTCAAGACTTCACTGAGTAAAAAGGAGCAAATATAAAAAAGAATTTTTTGAATACATATTAAAGAAATAGTATCCTTTAGGAAGGATTGCCCCAGGATTGACAGGTCTCTGTCAGACTGTCCTGCTATGAATTTGGAGAGCTGGAATGGAGGCAAGTGAGACCTTCCACAGACAATTTATTGCAAATTATTACTTGTTTTTACTCACAATGATATTGCATTGGTACTTAAGCATGCACTACAAAAGATTGCCTCCATCCCCAGGGAAATGGTGATGTCAAGAGACAGAAAAATCACAGAGCTTGAGAGGAGACACAGACAGGGAGGATGGCATCAGTGGCACAAGGCTACAAAGCAGGTCAGCAGCAGAGGAGCACAAATTTCCAGTCCCCAACCTGGATTTTGTTTCCTCACCAACTCAGCGTTGCATCAACAAGAGGCTTTCCACCCCTAGTGTTAAGTCTTAAAATAAACAACGTGATAGCATCCCATATGTGGTCCCTGAATTAGTGCATAATGGAAACTAGTTTTACAATCTCTTACATTGTTACCCTGCTGTTGCTGTCACTTTTCAGCAAGATACCCCAGACAGCAGTCTCGCTTAGCAATGACAATTTCAATTAAAAACATTTGTTTTCACATGCTTTTAACAGTTTCCACATGGTGAGAAGTGCCTCCTCACCCCATGTGAATTTGGGGTGTAGGACAGTGAACAAAACATGTATGTTTCTCCCTGTATGGAAAACTTAATTCCATTGTGGCTTCATTTGGCATCCTGCTGTAGCAGAGCCAGGGTGTTGCACTGTTGTGTATCTCACAGTGCTAATGGGAGTTCATTTTCTCTAATCAAATATTCTCTGTTTAGCCTTTTTCCAAACTAGAAACAAAAGCAGCTATCATACAAACAAAAAGAGAACTCTTGTGTGAGGGAGTGAGTTTGTTTGCTATGATATCCAGCCTTTAAATATGCTGCTACTAGTTTGCAGATCATATTTCTGCAACATCTGGAGATGAGTACACTTTCTGTTGCTGTACACAGATTTAAATAATTTGAGTCATTTTATAGTTTAATGTCCTGACACTGCAAAGTAAACACATTTTTTTTCAGCTATTTAAGAGGGTTTTTTCCACATCAGTATGCTAGGTTTAAGGAAATATTTGTGATGTACTGTGAATTTGTACATTTTTTAAGGAAATGATGGTTTTTGCCCATTAGCAACACAATCTTCTTCCTCCAAAGAGCCTATTTCTCTGCCAATACCCAAGTTCACTATGTTTCACTGAAGTCACAGCAATCAGCAAGTAGTCAAAGGATCAGAACCTGCCCTGCATTTGAAAATGATATGCAGATATGTCCATGTTTGATGTGAGAGGCAGTCATGAATAAAACTGTCCTGGTATATTTGACCTTGGAGGAAACAATACTCAGTAGCAGTGATTAAAACCTATCCTGGGGTGAGACAGCAACCTGGTCTCTTCCCTTTGCAGGATTGATTGATACTTTTTTATGTACCTCAGCTCTGTAGATACCTCCCTACTTAATTTGAAAGCACCTCTGGTGTTCATTATTAGTTGTCTGTGAACAGTCTCCCTGAAATGACTGTTTCATGGGAGATGGGTGCCTACTGTTTTCCCCTAAAGCTATGTAGCAGGTACTTGCTTAAATTTCTACAGAATGGCAAAAAGCTAGGTACATTCAGGCTTGACCTGAGTCGTAACATCTCTCAGCTTGTATACAGAGGTCTAGCAACTGCAGCACTCATCCAGAGTGGGGGAAACTCAAAAGGAATGATCAAAAGGCCGAGGCAAGCTCACCTGAGGGGATGCTCCTCTCCAGCCATCACTGGGACAGATAACAATCTGATGAGGTGACAACTTACTGCTGACATTGCCCTGGTTCCTTATATAACTCTGTGTCGACTGCATTTCTGTCTGGAAAATGGCCAACTATAGCTCAGATCATCCCAAGGCAGCACTAGGGGCTGTTTATTCTCAGGAGGTGCACAGGAAGACACATCTGTGACCTGACAGAGAAGCTCAATATTCCTTTTGTTTTCTTGAACTCTTAATGGAAGCATGAAATATTTACCAAAAACAGATTTCAAGTCCTTTATTTTCTTACATGAGAAATGCATGAAAGGTGCTTTCCAAGTGTTCTGGCAGCTATGTTGGGTAGAAAGACCATCCCCTCTCCCTGAGCACCAAGAACTTACTTCTGACACATACTTAACTCAGGCATCACCAAAACCAAGCAGACTGTGGAACATGTGGAAAATCATGTTCTTTCTCTCTATTGCATCAACAAATAACACCATTGTGTTGCCTGTCTGTGTGAGTTCAGCAGCTGTTGTGGGACAGGAGCCAAGGACCATCCAAGTAAAATGCAGAGACCATATTATTCCATATGGATCCAGTTTTTTTGCATAAAGGTGAAAGCAGCCTAAATATAGAGGAAGTGATTGGGAGAGGTGGTGAGATCAGTATAATTTTAACTGGACACTTATGTTTAGATATTACAGTCATAATCCCAGATTTCCTTTTTCAGGAGGACACTGAGCCCTGGGCAAAGAGAATAGCTTAGAAAGGGCAAAAATGGGTGATGGGAATGGGATGAGCAAGAAGAATATGGAAGATGGCAGAGGTTGGTTGTACTTCAAGGAACATTGAAGAGCAGAACCCTCATGGCACAAAGTGGTAGATGTTAAAAAGAGAAGAGATAAAACACTTTATTCAAAAGACAGCTCTAGACAACCAGAAAAGTGAATGCAGCAAGTCAAGGAAGCCAAATGGACACTTGTGTTATATGAAGTTTAAAACAATGATAATAACAATTTTAGTAAAATCATCCTATTTGTCTTATACACTTTAACAAATGCAGTGGGGTTCTGATGATCTCCATGGGACAACCATCCTGAGGAACTGCTGTTGAATCCTGAGTCAGACCAGATTTTGTGGCATATGCAAAAGTAAAGGATGTTTCCCCATTCAGGAAAGCTAAATTGGGTAAAGAGTAAGTTTATTTTTTTGTGCTATTTTTGAAGTCCAGTAAATAGCTCTGGAGTCTTCATTTTCAAATACACACATATCCTATAGGCATGTGGTTGTGGCAGTGCAAACTTAAGTTTGGACTTGATTAAGACTCTAAATATGATTTTTACAGTTACACCCAGTGCTTTAAGATGGCTTCCCTGCTCTTTCCCCTTGACCCTCCATGTTGGTTTCACTCCCCTCAGACTTATTTTTAGTATCAAATAGATACATGTTGTACCCCTCACCCCTATCGCTCCCTAGATACCCTCTCCTATTGGCTGGAGTTTCCCGCCCTGGACCCCTGTCAATCTCCTGTTGCTTTCCACTCCCCGCTTGTCAGTTATCCTTAACCCTAACCCCTTATTCTGGAAAATTCAGTTAAAGTCTGTACCTGGTTGGTTTGTATTTGCTTATTCTCCGCCCCCAGTTCTGTGATTCGTTTATTGGAATGCTTGTTGTCTGGTCAGCCATTCCCCCCCAGTTGGTCCCTATTGGTTAAGAGTTGTGTCCACCCCTTGAGTTAGGCGTGTTTAAAACCTTCCTGCAGGCGGGGGTTTGGGTCCGTCCAAGGCACAGGGTCTGGGTTGTGGAACCCTCTGTTCTCAATAAACCCAGTTTCTACTCAGCCCTGGAGAGTCCCCTCTTTTTTGTGAGCCACCATTGTGCCTGCGTCAAGGGAGCTGCTCAGGGGTCAAGAACCCAGGTGCCTTTGTGTGGTCAGTGGCTGGCTGGGCGTGGACCGCACAGCGACATGTGGTATTATTTATTATGTGGGTATTTCTTCATATTTCTGTCTTCCTTTCATTGCAAAATGAAACAGCTTAAAGTAATACATATATTACAGAGCCTGCTATTTTACAGAACTCACCCTAAAGGTCAGTGTCCCAGAACAAAGAATAAACAAAAGCATCTTTTTGACCAGTTAAATAATATAATCTGGATTCATTAGCACTGGAAACAGGATAAGGTAAAAGTAAAACTATATGTATGACTGAAGTTTTAGTGTATGTGAACAGTGTAAGGCACAGTTGTGCAAGACTTGAGGCTGATTTGACTTTTCATTGACTTCAGTGGCTCCTTGAGAATATCCATTAATCAATAATTGAATAGATTAAAACAAGAGGTCTCTAGAAAGCAAATATTAGAAAACTGTTTCAGTCTATTGACAATATAGCAATTTAATCTTGTCATGAGAACAAATGTATCTACCAAATGTCTGAGTAAATAAATTTGTTTGTTAGAATTGCTGGTAATTTAACAGAGCTGGGGTCATGCTAAATCTCCTTATGTGTCCAAGGATAAGGTGTGGACTAAACCACTTCTTTCACGTAATAGTTAAGAGAGAGATTGAGGTGGGTGGTTCCAGCGTTCATCTCAGGTAAGACAGATACTTAAAATGCCTGAGATAAGCAAAAGGACCTGGCCATTGAAAGTGTCTGTTCTTTTCTGTTAGATGGTTATCCTAATCTAGATATGTAATCAGCAGGCAATTAGAGTTAAATAATGATCTTCACCACTGGTTATTGCTGTTATACAAAGTTCAAGAGGTGGAGGAGAGATACACATTACCCATGACCGGGAGTCCTTAGCACCTGCTAAAGTGGGCAGCAGAGAGAAATGATGACAAATGTACATGAAGTGACAACTTCAAATGTCCAACAGGCATCAGAACTCCTTTTCTTCACTGGCCATTTTAGCAACTGACATTGGTAGCCCTGGATGCCTATTGGTCTGAATCATTCTTTGGTCTCTTGAGCTCAGATATGTTTGACAGTTACCAGGATCATTACTTTAAGTAGTATGAAAATGGCCCCTAGGTATTCATAAAACAACAGTTTTGAGATGCCAAACAATTGTTTATGTGAATGACATCTCTCCTAATCATCACAGAAATACCCTGTGTTTGTACAAAAAAAATCTGGATTGAGGAAGGATCTAGAAAGGGGCTGCTACCCTGTACAAGATTGAGATCTCTTTTTTTTTTCTGGTAAATGAGGAATTCCCAGAACTCAAGTTGGTAGCCCACAAAATTCTGGTCAATTTGAATTCTCTCTTAGAGACATGTGTAGTTATCTTTGAGTGTTGGTTAGCTTTTATGGTAGATAACATAATTCTCTGGAGAGTGGTGATGGCAGAAAATGAAATTTTTTCAGGCTGTTTGTACCTCCTTCCGTTTGTGTGTTATCCAAGAGTGTGTTATACTGTTAGCACTGCAGAACCAAAGAAAGTTTGTGAACTCCTTGTCCCCTGGGGCATGCCCATCCTTGACAAAATGATTAATTAATTTCTAGTATCACCTGCTGTGCTTGGGAATGTTTATCTTGCTGTAGCTGCACAAGTTATAAGGAGACTGGCTTGTCTGGCAGGATCTGAATGGAATTTAAACATTACCTCTTTCTGTATTGACAGAGAAATGGGGAAAACAATACTAGAGCTGCTCTCAGCAAAGGCAGGAAAGGGCAAGAACTGAATGTACTCTAGATACATAAGAAACTAGTCTTAAATTCATAGTGTCCCACAGAAATGATGATTTTCCCCTGGTTTCAGGAGTGATTCAGGCTGGGAAAGCCAGAAAATAACATACTCTGCAGTCTTTTATGATGATTGCTTCCTTACCACTCCCTGGTACATAATGGTACTTGCTGCTCATTTTCCCTTTGTAGTTTGATTTGTGGGGGTTTTAAAATGTCAAAACACAGTTTACCCACTTTTTATATACTCATAAATCCAAATAAATAATAAAATAAAAATGGGACCATTTATTCCGTCACTTTTTGGTGTGCAACCTCATTTTAAAAATATAGGCTTAGCTGCAGGGTAAGCAATCTTTCAGCATTATGTTTCCAATCTGTCAATCTGATCAGAGCTTAAAGGACTCCCATTCTCTTTTTTCCATAGAAACAAAACACTTACTCAACAGTAAATATAGCTTAAGCTGCCTAACAGACAATATGCATCTCTACTTCTCCATTGTCATTATCTTGGAAAATTGGCCAGCTGTCAGCTGAATGGACCTTGGTTCCAGGCATTTTGAAGGTCATTGAGTGGCTCAGTACAGAGGATTCGGCAGCACAAACATTAACAGATTCTGGAGAAAATACGTGTCAGGGATGAATCTCATTCCACTTTTGTGATCATAAAAGTCATTACATATTTTCATGAGTATATAACCCAAAGGTTACATATCCCCAGTTATGACATAGGCCTCATCTACGTCTCTACAAGATCCCTTTTCAGTGCTGAGGTAGATCAATAAATTTAAACTTCCTCACTTTAAGACTAAGGCAGCTCTGTCCTGTTCTACTTTTTGGACCGCATAACACTGGCCTCAAAGCTGGTTCTCTGTTTCAACAGTGTTGAAATAAAGAGCTACAGTGGTGCTATACTACAGAAATAAAGAACACTGGTGCTGAAATAAAGAACTAGAGTGCTATATTCATTCTTTTTTCACTATCACAGTTTTCTATAACAAATCTCTAAGAGGAAAAACTTCTTGGTTTCAGTTCCTTGAACACTGTGGTATCAAAATTAATGACAGGTTGCAAGGTCTTAAGTTGTCATGATTAGAAATGCATTATAGATGATCTGTAGTAAGTAGAGCTCTATGAGGCAGCAGACTATGAGTCGCTCAACTCAAACTATGAGTTGAGACCAAAAGAAAATCTCATTTTTTAAATTGCAACAGCTGAAACAAACCTAAAAAACCTGCAAATATTCAAGCTGCCTGATTTCATTTGTTCCAATATTTTAGTCTTTTGTCTTGTTTAGTTTCTATCAGGGAGCAGAAAAGCTGCAGCTCCTTTTGAAGGCTAAAACTGCATACAGAAGATGTTTCCTCAGAAAGGCTCAGAGCCATTATTTGCCCTGGTACATCTAAGTCAGAAGCCTGGAGAAATAAATATCCTAGCAGTATTACTAAGAGTAAAGAAATTGTAGAATTTGTGTATTTTTCTGAGGTTGGTATAAGCAATTCATCTGTTATTTCTGGGTGGT
>VXBB01001112.1:259567-290316 GCA_013399915.1 Illadopsis cleaveri | reverse complement strand
AAAAAAAAAAAAAAAAAAAAGCCAAATCACAAATATTTAAACAGCTAAGAAGATTTTATAGTGAGATCCACTGAAAAAAACCTGTTTTGAAAAGTCTGTCAATGAAGGAGACAGATGAAAAATTTTTGAAAGTTCCTTCAGAAAAAGTTTAGACAAAGTCAGTGGGAAACTGTCTGCCATCTGAAGTACTCAAGGGAACATTTGTAAGTGTTAAAAATGTTGATTGTAGTTGTATGAGTTTACAGTTTTATTTCAGCCCAGCTGTGCATCCTTCATGGAACCTCAGTGACATTGGTGCTGAGTTGCATATGGATTTAATAACAGTTCACCCGGGGCTTGACTGAAGATCTCTGTATTCCATCCCATGACAGAAACAGACACTTGTCCCCCATGGTAGGAAAGCACCTGTGATGGAAGACATCAGCTATGCTACAACACTTGTGTTTTGTCCTCAGCAACCTCTGGATGCAGGACCAAGCTTATTCAGAGCTAGGCATCAGAGTATGAAAGATTAATTTTTTAAAAATGCACAAAAATCTCTAGACTTATTTTCTGGCTTGGTTTTCAGAAAATCAGAACGATTTTAAACTTTGCTGATTTCAGGGGGAGCAGAAGTTGAGACCTCACTGCAGAAACAGGGTTCACATAGCTGGGATTAAGTGTGATCTAAATGTGGTTTTATGTCTAGCATTCTTTTAAAGGAAACTATAAAGAAGATGAGAAGAAATAAAATCCCAACATTTTAAGGCCTTCTGGATCTGTAAATAGGAAAGCTAGCTCATAAGAAACTGGAAGAGACGTCCAGAAATACCAGTCCAGGACACACATTTACTTCTGGGAAAATAAGTTTAAATTATATAATTTTATATATCACTGGGGTTGTTGGAAAAAAACATGAAACAAACTGTGTCATGTGGAATTCATCTCATCCACCAGGAGCCATGGAAAAAAATATGTCTGTTAAGAGCTTATTATTTAGGCTTATGCTGTAGGCAGCAGTGATACCTTCCAGAGAACTCCATATCCCCCATGTCTTAGGTACCTACTTTTATATGGGATAGGCTCCTGTCTGAAAGTGTCTTTATTGCTTTTCTGACTATAACAAAGATTTAAATAATTTGATTTCGTTTAAAGTCTCCTGTTTCCCAGATAGATGGACAAAAGAAAACTGAAAAATAAAAAAATATGTAAATACATATAAAAAAATTAAATATATATAAGACAGTTAGAAAAAATGAACCCAATGTAAACAGTCTTTGTGGAAATAAAATTGTTAGTTATACTTACACTGAAGGATGAAACCAAGAAAAAAATAAGTGAACTGCAAAAAAAGAAAAGCTATCTCCAAATTACAAGAACTTTACATTTAAGCAATCCACTGACTTCTCCTGTTATGACCTTCTTCTTTCATAAAGAAACAGCAAAAAAAATTAACTATGGCTTTGGTTTATATTTTTGATTTTTTTTTTTTTTCCTGACCCTGAGTCACTAATTGCACAGCAAAGACAAACTAAGAGTAATGTGCAGCTGGATCAAGCAGCATTGTTTCGCAGTGGTATTTTCATGGCAACCAAAAAGCCTCCCTGTGCTTTGAAAGAAAGTATTGGAGCTATACAACAACACCAGAGCATTCCAATTACCCATCAAGTTATGTTTTTTTTCCTGATCCACGGAAATGCACTAACATAATCTCTGTGACATGCCCTTGAGGAGATGACTTAGGGATGCAGTGATATTGTATATTTGTGTGCCATCTGGGTCTTGTCTTTATACAAAAGTGCCCTGGTTCTGCATGTGCAATATGGTATAGCAGGATACCAAGGAAAACATAATTTTCCCCATAGCCTGTAACACTGGCTACCTCCACCTTCCATAAACCTGAAGAGCAATCTTTTCAGGAAATTCTGAAGAAATAAAATAAAATCAAAATAGGTAGTGGTCAAGCCACTATATCCCCTTTACAAGAATTGTTTTTTGCAGTGAATGAAAGATACAGGAACCATGCTGGGCAAGAGAGAAGAATTCCATATGAATATATGAATGTTAGTTATCCAGACAGGGAAAAGCTTGTGTTTAACCACATGATGTAAAGCAAAACATCTGGGGACTTCTGATTCCTGAATAGTACACAGATTATGGCTAACTGTAAATAACCACGAAGAAAGAATATCTCAGTAGCCAATATTTTTCTCTGCTGGTATCAAATGAAATTCATTTGGTATCAGCTGGAGTTTTTATAGTTCTAATGGAAGTTATTTTCAGTTATCACGTCAGCCCATAAGTATACAAAGGCAGCAATTTTGCTGGTAATCTGGAGATCAGTTTGTATGTAGGGGGTATACTTTAGACTGTTTCTGCAATGCAGTTTTTTATCTTAATAAATGTGGTGAATCATAAATAAAAAGGAAATGATAAAAAAAGAACGTTCAGCTGGGGCTAAGGTTGGATTTGGAAGCATTTCATAGCATGAATGTCTGAACTCCCAGACATGCTGTCCAGTAAGCCCTGTGCTCAGTGGAGAACCAAGGTACCTGAGAACTAAATATAACTGAACTTTTCTTTACAATAACTCCTCTGATACTCCTTTAACATATGACACAAGACAAAATCTAGTTGAATTCTGTTGGGATGCACGACATACATAAAATTGCAATTCTTTTTAAAAAACTCATGAATTTTAGCACATAGCAATCTGCCAAAGAATTAAGTAATCCAATAAATAAGGAAGGGTTTAACTCTGGGGTTTTTTACAGCTCTGCAAATCCTATCAGCAATGCCAGTCTTTAATTGTGGTATGTTGATTATTATTTCAATACTCTTTGTTAAGAGGTAAATTAATTCTCCAAAATGGCACTTCTGGAAGAGCTGTCATATTTCACAGCTCTGTTACTCATTTTCTCTAATGACAAATTTAACAGTAGCTAGTTAAAATTTTTATCTAGTAACGCATACACAATACTTAGAAGTTAAAGAATGTGTTGTTACAACATGCATAGACAATTTGGCTGTGCAAGAGAGTAGGGCCAGGCTCCCAGGAGGCAATACAGCTAAATTTTCTTATATTGATTAAAATGTCAGTGACTGTCAATGTTAATGGCCCTTAAAGATGAACAGAAATTTTCTAATGCCCATCAGCCATTATAGCTACATGAGGTAAGGATTTCTGTCCTACACAGTGTTCCCTGGCATCCAGGAGCTCCAGTTGTCACCCTGGGACAGCTATCAGGGTACACAACAGTTCCATCCAGGCTTGACCACTAAAACCTTCCCACTGAAAATGAAATGTGATAGTACATGATAAAGACCCAAGTATAATTTTGTTTCATGGTTGGGTCTCAACTGGAGGTTCATCAGACTTGGAAGTGGTCCCATACTCCACCCTCTGGCTGCAGTCCTGTGATGCTTGCTGCAGCAGCTACTTGCTTGTTGCCTATACATTCATATAGGGAATATATTTTAATTCACCATATAATTTTGTGCAATATTTCTTCATCATGATACCTGCCATTAATGCCGATAATGTAACACAGTCTCTCAAGACTGTGTATTGACTTTTCATAATTAAAGTAAAGCATGATCAGCTAATGAGATAAACAAAAGCAACCAGCTGAACATAGAACGTATTGCTGTTAAACTTCAACATTTACCACTTTTTTACTACTTCAGGTAAAATTCAAATTGTAAAAAAGGCACACCTTCTAATTTTGTAAAGAATGAAAAGTTCAAAGTAATACAACAGTTCAAATGTTTTCTTTATTCACTGAAAAACATTCACTACTCTCTCAAGCTGAAATGCAGAAAACAAAAAAAACCCCAATTGGATAATCTTAATCTGTCACAGATGATCAGTCTTTTTGGGTTTGAATCCCAATAGTGAATCTGTTTTTATATAGTCTTCACAATAGTTACAGGGACATAGTTTGAAATCAGCATTAGCTTCATAATTTTCTATTTAGGTAACAAAGTATTTAGATGAAATTGCTTGGTTATACTTCTTTAATGGTAACTTTCTTTACCTGTGCACATGGTTAAACATCAGCCCACATTCTTTTTGCTATTCTAGTAAAACAACTGAGTCATGAAACCTACCTGAACTGACAGACAAAGGCAAACTTTCAGCTTCTCTGTGTAACTAAGATGACAAGAACATTTTTCCCAGCACGACTGAGATTTGGATCTTCATTGTCTTTCCCTTCGAGCAGTCAGTTCCACTTCAGCAAAGAGAGTTCCAAGGCTGTTAAAATCCAGCATCACCATGACATCCATGCTCACTTTGCATTCATGACTGTAAGGCAGTACAGAATTAGGATTCTTCTGATGAGTACAGATGCTCTCATTTCACTCTAAGGACCGAGGGTGTGAAGATCAATGTCTGCATTGATATTAAAGCAAAGCCACAGAAGGGACATCCTGAACTGCATTAAATACCAAGTGTCTTGGCTAGAGGATGGTCTGATCTATTCTATTCTATTCTATTCTATTCTATTCTATTCTATTCTATTCTATTCTATTCTATTCTATTCTATTCTATTCTATTCCATTCCATTCCATTCCACTCTCCTGTGGTGTGCTGTGGTCTCCTGTCCTGTCTTTGTCTTTGTAGTAGTCTCACTATGAAAAGACATTCAGCATTTTTTCACAAGTTTATTAAGCAGCATAATTAACATCCCTCATACTGATATTACTTTTTCTTGCTTTTTTTTCCTCTGGGAAAAGAATAACATGTGCAGTGATGTGTTTATGCTGGGTGGGACACACTTGGAGACTTTCTTCTGCTTTGCAAGTCAGCCTCTATTTGCTCTAAAGAGACATCCAAGATGCAGCAGATGCTGAGTTCTGTGACAGTCCTTATTTTCCAAGTAAGTTCAGTCTATGTAGTCCTGCATCCTCCAGTCCCTTGAGTAAGATGCTTGTCTGAAACACGAAAGCTATACACTTATAATAGAAAAATGCATTATGCCAGCAGAACAGAATTGTCAGCTATGTAGTCAGCCTGCAGCTGGCTTAAAGAGAGGAAGCCTTAAAGAAGAGCAAGAACTTGAGCCTTGTACGTTATTTCCTAGAAAGGCAATCAGAAAGGAGAAAAAAGGTTTTATATGCTCCCAGAATGCTGTATTGCTGAAGATTTCTGCTGAATACTCTGTCCTCATTGAAGTTGAGATTATTTCATTGCTTTTGTCCATATGGAAGTAATAAAGGCATTATCAGAAAGGAAAGATAATAGAAAAATGACAAGATATAATCTCATAACCGCACAGAACTAACTTGACTTCTTAGGAATGTGACTACAGAGGAGCTCAGTGTCAGTAAAAAAAACAGTGTGAGGACTTGAATTTACCTCTGTGGATGTGAACCCTCATCTCTACAAACCTTTCAGAATATTCTCCTTTGCTTTTCTACCAAATTGATTGTTTAGCTAGTAATTCTAAGTAAATTATGAATGTGAAAAGAGTAAGGATAAATATCTGAGACATTGAAAAGAGAGGTGGAGTCTCTTTTTTCTATACTTCAGGACAGATTTAAACTGATTTAGCAAACTTCTTGAGCCCCACTTTGAGAAGGCATCACCATAACATCCTACAGCCAGATCCCAGCAGATGGGAATAACATTGAAAGCAGCTGATCAATCACAGGCAGTACAGTGGCTGTTCCCATTCTACCTTGTGGCCCACATCCACAACTGTCTGTTTTCAGGTGACAACTTAAGCTGAGTGTGTAGTTAGCCTTTGTCTCATTTCTGTTTCTGCTTGCTTAGTCTGGAGAAGCTGGATGTTGGGCTGACAGCAGGATGAATCAATAGCAGCTTCTTCAAGGATCGGCAGGCAATTGGATGTGACAAAGACAAGGCTCCTCTACAGAATGAGTGTTTTTGTCTGACACAGCTTAGGCTGGTTGTGGCTGTCTTCCAGCAGCCAAGAGACAGCTCAGGGCTGCTCAGTGAGGCTTCTGTCTCAGCCTGGGGAGTGAATGTGCTGAGCCCTGGCAATGCAAGCAGGGTGGGAGCTGTGGTGCTGAGCCTGATGGATCCTCAGTAAGAAAAAGTGACCCATCAAATGTCTCCACATGACACTTGCATGTAGGATTTAGTGTTGTTAACTTGGGGCTCTTCTGTGGTCAGGACTTCTTAAAAAAAGCAGGTGATGCTCAAGAGTAGGAATAGACAGTCACATTATCCTCAATTATAACAGTAAACATGTATTTTAAGACTGTTTCAAATATTGATAGACCATGTACCATGCCATACAATGCAATACCATTCTAGTAATTAGTGGGCCCCGGCTATCTTTCAAAGAAAGTTGCATTTAGAGGTATGCCTTTGCATTCTGTGACATTGTACTTGACACAAGATTTCTAAGAAATGCACAAATGATTGAGACATGATTGAGGAACACCCTCTTGTCTCCAGTTTTTCTTATGATAACTGATCTGAATTTCTTTTAAGTCAACAGGAAGGTTGCTATGATGCCACTGAGTATCCTTTAAATCCTACTTGTCAGTTCCACTGAGGTTACTTGCAGATATTAAGGCTGAGTAGGTATTTCCAGATTTGATGTTTATCAAGTATAAAATTGCAGTAATAGTTGGAAGCCAAAAAAAATTATGATTCTTTTATAATGACAAAGAAAAAGACTAATTTTTATAGGTGATGCGAAGCTTGAGTGCTCAAACTAAAAAAGAAAATCCCAAAGTTGTAATAGAGACAACGTACATGTTTCAAAACTACAAAAATAGGCAGAGTAAACCAGTAAATCATGAATATTGTAATTCCATCTAGATTAAGACTAGAATTTGGATATTTATAGTGTTATTATGCTGAAAAAAGTTTGAATTATTAGGAAATCACCTTATTTTTCTAAATAAATTAATTGCTGCCTCTGCCTCCATCCAATTCTACATTCGAAACCACCTGACTTAAGTAATAAGAGAGGAGAAAAAGCCTTTTCTTAACAACTGTTTTCTGTTCTTTGCAGTAAACATCTGTCATGGCTGGATATTGCTAATAATGAAAAAGGTACAGTCACCACACTCAGAATTCTATAACCCCTGTCTGCTGAAAGCTTGGGAAGAACACGCATTTATCAGGATTTCAAAATGAAATTTGGCTTTCCTGTCCTGTTCCATCACCTAGTGTAGAAGTTCAAACCAATTTTCTGTTATATTTAGTTATTGTTTTATATTATCTGTGTCACCAGCCTTTCCTATCTTCTAGATTAGCTTTACCTGATGTTTGCAGAGTGTTTTCTTATTAGCAATGAACAAAGTGTCAAGTTTCACTGACTTTCAGAGATGGATTCTTACTTCTTTTCATTTCCTTAATGAAGAGACCATTGCATTCCTACTGTTGAGAAAACTGCCTTTTCTTAAAGCACAAATCATGCCCTTTTCTATTCTAGAATTTGCTGCTTAAAAGAAAAACAAACCAAAAAATCAAAATACAGCATGGTAAAATAATGATACAAAGCATCATTATATCATGAAGACAGCTTGGAAAGAATATCTTGCCTCTGTGACTGAGCTAGAATCTGAAGTGTCTTTCCAATGAAAGTCAACAGAAATATATCAGGTAATATTTTTTTAATTGACTCAGCACTGGGTATCCTGCCAGGGAAAATGAAAAGAACATTCAAACTCAGTTTTGGGGTTTTTTTATGCTTCATCTTTTATAAAAGAAAGAAAGAAACAACTGACACACAAATAACATGCTTTGGCATTTAAGTATTTAGTACACAGAAAACAAATTCCACCATCTTTTCTTTGATGTTCAGTTCTTGGCATTTTGGAGCAAATGAGTTCTTCATTCTTCATTCCAGAAGGAATGTTTAAAATGGCCTATTTATGGACTCTTTATGGACTGTTTCAGAAGGAATCCCACTTCAGCTCCATTAAAACCAAAGCAAATCAATACATCATCAATGTTGTTTTGTCTGTTGGTTGTCACAGCAATTCTTCATTGGATTAATGCAACCAACAACCTCTCTAGAAGAGATCTGGTAATAAAAACTTCTGGATAACATTAGACATACTGAGAACTAAGGTTTCTAACATATAGACAAAAAGTCTTAATAAGTGGACTTTGTTTTCACCTTCCTTTCATGTTAGAAGTTGAACTGAATAATTCTTGAAGGGATTCGTCTTATCTCTTTTTGTCCTTCTTTCAAAAATGACACATACATTTAAAGTAAGTGTTCTGTGAGCACACTGATGCTGTAAAGAGGCAGCTCCAGCAGATACCTTTTCTTGTTTTCAGATAATTGTCAGGTAGGTAGGATGAGCTGCCCTGAAAAGGAACTTCTTTCTGTCCTTTGCCAGATGGGTTTGTGAGGAAGCACTCATACCATCTTAGCTGAACATTTTCACACACACACAAAAAAGCCAGACACAGGTTTCAGCACAGAATATCTTGCTGGGGTCTTTGCTTCTGACAGATGTCAACAATGGCAACAGTACCTGCTTTTGAAATGTCTGTAATTGTTTTATTTGACCTGCTGTGTTAATAGCCAGGTACAGAACAAGTATAAGGAAAAAACCCCCAAACATTTGGCATGAGCACTAAAAATATGGTGTGAACAGTTGTGTATTTTTTATCAGTGTCCTTTTGATGTTTTCTCCAAGTGAGAGATTCAGAAGTCACAAGGAGCATAGGGGAGAAATGGACCAAAATGTTTAGCAATGCTCTGATGCACATCCATCATATTTTGCGAAAGCAGAAGAGATCTGTGGCTACCCCCCAGAGTGCTATTCCAACCAGAGTCACTAACTCCAGTCCTTTTCTGATAGCTGCAAAGGTGTATTTGATGATGATATATTCCCAGGTTCTTATTCTGTGCTCTCAGGTGCCAAGAAGATACGTGGTCATTTCAGGGAAATCAATGGAATCTTCAGGATTATATTTCATAATAGACACTAACCTATTGATCATGACATCAGTTTTAATCAATTTTTATAAAGGTTTTAAGTTCACAGTTAAGGAACTTGTATGGAGGCAGAAAACTTACTGGAGATTTAGAGAGTTATATGATCATGCAGTAAAAATGTCAAAATATTAGTCATAAAAATAATTGATCTTATCCCTTGTTAATATAGGTTATATTTTTCAGAGGATAGCTGGTTTTTAAGGGACTCAGTGTTCAGTCTTCACTACTGTCCTCTGAGACAGGATGAATGGGAAATAGTCACTTCCTATATTGGATAGTTACTAGAGACACCTCATGGGTCTTTGAGTTCATTAATTTCATTGAAATCTCTTCTGAAATGCAAGGAGTAGGAATGATGTTCAAAAAGCCTGAACTTAATTTTGCATTTGGAGGCAGAACACATTCTGTGATTTATTTACTGAATGCTTTATAAATATAATCACAGAACAGTACAGATCACCTGTCTTCAATCATTGTCCCCAATAATGAAAAAGGCATTGTTTACTCCACTACTGTGGAGAGTAAGCTTGAGACAAAAGTTCAGCTCCCATCAAGAGAAGGATAAAATACACCTTGTTTGCATAGGGGAGACCTGACATTTAGGGCAGTGTCAGAGGGATAGGTAAAGAACTGTACAGAAAAAGATTTTAAATCCTATTTTTCTTTTCTTTTTTCATTACACAGAGACCTTGAACTCTCTCCACTTGCTTTGGCAACCCAGACCTGCATCTCTCTTAACTCACATAAAAGTCAACAATATTTTCATGTCTTGGTTTTGCATGCTGAAAATAAACACTTGAAACTTTCTGAAGGCACAGAATTGCCATGCCTTCTCCTGAGAATAATTTTGAAGTAACTAAGTTATTTTTGCATATTAAATGTCCACTGTTTTTGTTGCAGTTTTTGTAAATTAAGAGTGTTTTATTTTGAAATGTAAGTTAGCCTTTTAAAATTAGGTTCTATGTCACTGAAAGAAACAGCAAAATTTTTTTCAGTGGGTCCAAAATACTATTCCTACTTCAACCTTCAATAGAACAGCATCTATGCAGAGATTTGGTTATCATTACAGGTCTATGAAGTGCAAACATTTAATTGCCTATGAGGTTACATGACAGAAAAAATAGTATCTTAAATGTTAATTATGGCCTTTTCTTTATTGCAAGTTATTTTATCTGAGGAGAAAAATCCCAGTAAAGTTTTTTTGTCTAAAATAATTACGCAGATTATTAGGTCCCTTAATGCCATCTGATGATTCACAGTGAAAGTTCTCTTTTATGGCCAATTGACATCAAATGGCAAGAACAGACCTGAGGGCAGACTGAGCAGATTACTTTTCTTTACAGCTGAACTCAGCCAGAACACCAGCTGTGTAATTCTACCAGATATTACTACTTTCAAGGCAAATGTGAACATTATTTTTTCTGAAGGAATGTAGTGCAGCCCTATAAGGCTTTTGGACCTTGGCCCCTGAACCAGGATTGTATGAAGCTTCAGTACTCTGATCATACCTTTAATAAATAAGATATCCAATAAACAGGGAACCCTCCGCACCAGCCTTCAGACTGCAGAAACAACAACCTCACAGCTTTCTTTCATTTTCTGTGATTGCATTCTAAAGAAAACATGACTAAAATGGAATTTTTCAGGCAAAAGAATTAAATGAAAGAAATAATCTGTCAGTCTAGAAAACTATGCTCAGTTGAGAGTTGGCACCTTCTGTTTGATTAGTTATGCCAGTCTCAGTAAGGTCTGTCACTTTGGAAGATTTCTCTCTGCATAAATTGGAGCACTACATCGCCAGCAGAGTGAACGGCCCCAGCCAGGCCTGCACGAACATAATTCTTGTGCATTTGGTGACCATCCACCAAAAATCTTTCTGCTCCCAGGCCACAGGGGCTTCAGCAGCCAGTATTTAATAACTTTGTCTTCAGAATGGTGACTTGAAATTCCCAGTCATTTTGCATGTCACTCAAACCCCAGACAAAACTCCCTACTGGCTCCTTCCCCATCCCCTCACAGCCTGTAAATGCACCCACTCACTGGGGTTTGCTTGCAGCTCAGGGACTGAGCTCAGTCTCCTTTCCAGGTTTCAGAGCTTTCTGTGATGTAGTAAATATGCTATTGATTTCAGAGGGATCACTCATATGATTAAAATGGCCACGTGCTAAATTGTCTACTGCACCAACTTCCACTCAGAGCCATTTCCCAAGGCAGCCTTGAGTTAGAGGCTCCCTCTGCAAGAACATAGGGACCACACTGGTCCCTATACAAGTTCACTACCTGCACATAGTTCAGTGCAGCTATCTATCCTCTCTCTGATTGTGGCTAAATCTGTATTATTTCCTGCTAGTGTATAAGAACATGATGCTTCTGTGAATCCTCTACGAGTCTCTGATTTCTAGCAGCTTGGAGGAGAATTTGAGTGAGTTATAGTTACTAAGAGTTTAGTAGATGTCAGTGGATTTCCTTTCCATGAGCAAAAATAGTGTCCTGAACATTTAGTAAGTGCACCATCCTGGGGCAATGAGTTCTTCCACAGCTCAGTTAGGACCTCTCTTTTGTGCCTACCCTGCATGAGTGCTGCTCATTATATTTTCTGTAATATAAAAGCATTTGAATTTGTACTCTAACTTTTTGTAAGGATATCATATATAATACTTATAATTGAATTGTATCACATTATAATTGCTGATATATTATCATATTTTTCTTCAGTGTACTGCATTGCATTTGGGGTTTTATTACCTACATAGTTATGGAAAATAGTTAAGCCAGTTAATTCAGGTAGACTATGTACAGTTAGGCTCAGGATAGAACAACTACTACTTTATGAGGTCCCTCCACACATCTTACAGTGCTTTAGGGTCTCACATTTTACCACCTTAACTATATTACCACTGAAAGTTATGAGACTTGTCACTGGCTTCCATGGGAACAATACTGAGTTACATATGAACTATTCAAGGTCACACAGGTATAAAGTATCAGGTGCAGGAAATAAACCTTTATATCTTGACTTCTTCTGTATTACTTTAGCCCCAAGGTGAGCTTTTGTTTCCTTGCTTTTATAAAAAAAAATAATTGCCAAAACATATTATTTTGTCCATGATGTTGCATGAATAATTCCTCTTATAGTATGACTTGATTACTTTTCTCATACATTTTTGATCTAGAAAAAAAACCAACATGTAGTATCTTCCAGCTAACTAAGTTCTCTGTTGAAAAATTAATGGAGCAATTTTGTGCTTCCTATTGATCAGATCTTCAGGCTTGTAAGTCAAACCCTGGTCTTTCTTATATGAATCAAGATCTAAAATCTTGTTTCATGCTTGCCCACAATTTTGGATACCTTTGAATAAGCTGCCAATAAAGTGAGGACTATTCCAGGGCCTGGAGGTGTTGAACAGAGGCAGAGAACATGTTGGATAGTTTGTTGGTGCCAAACCTTTGCACTCAGTTTTCTGCCCTGGAACATGTGGAAAGACATCTGACTAAATCCATGATCTCCTGCTCATTTTATGATAACATATTGACAAAAGATGAGCAAAGGGGTTGTGAAAAACACATATCAGTACTTAAAATACTTCTATAATCCACCCCCCAATACTTCCCGAAACAACCTCAGCCTTTTGGAAAGTTTTTGCCCATATTATTTATACTGAGGATCGTAAGGGAGAGCCAGCTAGAAACATGGAAGTCTTCTAAGGGCAGTAATATTATTTACAATGGAATGTTCCTATGCTGCCAAATAGATCAGATTCTATGGCAAGAGAAAAGCAACTTAGGAACAAAAGGGCAGTAATCTCCATTATGGTGTTCATCTCTAAACATTCTCTGAAGGCATTTTATAAACCCATTTGCAGGAAATGAATCCATACAAGATATGGGATTAGGAGGGTGAAAACAGCATAAACTACTATTTATGTACACTGACCTCAGAAACTATATCAGATTGGCTGTCAGTCTCTGTGGAATAAGTTGAACAGCCCCTGACACTGGGGATTTATTCCTTTGCTTGCTTGTGTCATTTCATTCCCAGAGATAACTGTGGAATTACTGCTGTTTGCTGACACTTGCAGAAGTGTGCCTATCACCTCAGAAAAATCAAGAAAATATGCTAAGGATCTGAATTAATTAAAAAAGAAAAGCAAAAGAGAGTTCTGAATTTCACTGAGAAGTGTTGTTTGCTATGATGCAATATTTGTGGGAGATATAGGGTACTAGAGTTAGCACTTGGGATGTGATTAGTTAGCATAGGATTTGTATCACTAGCCAAACAGTTCCCAGGTTTGGACTGTGCCAGGACTGACAGCACAGGTCTGGCACCTTTCTTTGTTGCTACATTTGTTCTTTGCTGTGGCATTGGTTGAAAGGAAAGAGCAGGACATGGAAGTGTATTTCTCATGTTGTGCCTGGTACAGGATGAAGCATGTGTTGCTTCTTTCTAGTCAGAAGCAGACAATCCTTTTCATGTTCTGTCATTTATTCACAATGTGTTATGGTGACACTCCTCAAATAACTTTGAAATTACTTTCACACCACTTCCACAGGCAGGCAAGATTATTGCTATATAGAATGTGAACAAATGTGTTTGAAATCATTCTGTTATCTATTACACCAAATACAAAGAACAAGATTGAAGCATTGGTTATAAATGTTAATTTTCAACAGAAATAAACACAGAGTAGTACCAAACCTTCATAATTGATAATTTTATTTTGATTTTAACATGCTAATGGTAATAATTGGAAGTTAATATGTTAATAATTATATATTATTGTATTCTCTGGATGTAGCTTCATCTATAGAGTTGACTGAACAAATTCTCTTGATTCCTTGCTCGGAGAAGTCTTGACTGTTAGTGAAGCCTTGTTAGCAGTGATATAGATTATTACAGCATTTTCACTTTGTTTCTTTTTCAGTACTGTCAGTCTATGTCTCCAGACTTTCATAAAATGATTTTGCTTCTTAAAAACACAAAAGCTGTCTGAAGACTGAACATTTCTAATGTCTGTGTTTCTACTCTTTGAACAATTTTCATGCTGTTTTTCACAAACTCTGTCTGACTGCAGTTTTTAGGCTTTTAACTGGAAGTTTTGTCCTAGCTCAATATCATCTTAATGGTTTATGATCCCATAGTTCAGTGAACTTCTGCATTTTCTTGATTTTACTTCCAAGCCTTGAATCCTGATCTGAGGCTGTCTCCTATGCTCTGAGTCTTCTAATTGCCTTTTTCTCTAATCTCCATTATACTCTACTTGGGAACTCCACAAGCCTACCAAGAAAGATGATACCTCTAACACTGGAGACATGGCTTTGTTATTGCTTCACAAAGGATGCTGAGCCAGGTTCACATGCTCAAAGACTTCTTAGCAGGGTTTGTACCTACAAACATACATAGGCTGTAGTTCTGAATGTTACTTTGGGAGAAAAATATTAGAAAAATAAGAGAGAGCAAGTTGAAAAATAAAGCAGAAAGGTTTTTCCCTAGGTCCATCCAGGAGAAAAAGTGATGAGGCTCCCTTGTCAAACACTGTGCAGATGCCCTCTCCAGTGCATCTGGATTCCTTCTCCCCCAAAAAAGTTTCCTAGAGTGACTACATTTTCTTTTTCAGAACCTGATCAAATCCTCTTTTGTTGTCTTGCTTACAGTGCTATTAGCAGTGATAATAGGAATATGCTTTGATGAGGAGTAGGTGCTACTCTTGGTTATAAAGCTCAGTGCATAATATTACCATAGAATCACAAAATGTTAAAGGGTTGGAACAGATNCAGCCCAGAATTTACTTGGCTTTCTGGGCTGTGAGCTCACACTGCCAGTTTATGGTGAGTTTTTCATCAACCACCAACCCCAAATCTTTCTTTACAGGGCTGCTCTCAATCTTTTCTCTACAGGCCCAGCCTGTAGGTGTGCCTGAGATTGCCATGAACCAAGTATGGAACCTTGCACTTTGCTTTGTTGAACTTCATGAGTTTTAATGAGCCCACCTCTAAAGTCAGCCAAGGTCCCTCTGAATGGCATTATTGTCTCAATGTAAATCAAACACTACAACCAAGGGTAGGATACAGGAGGAAAAGAAGGTGGGATTCTTACGCCATCTATGATGACATTTAGCAGAGTTTGGAGATGCAAGGCCATGACAATAATAATGAGAGCAATTGTATTAGAGCAAAAAGGGAAAAATCCAGCCCTGGAGAATCTGGAAAATGCTGCTTTTAAAGCCTGAGTGAGAGGGTACAGAGCTGGCAGGGAAAGGCAGGCTGCAGAATTCTGACTGCAGCACCCATAGCAATGAAAAAGATATTTTGGGCACTAAGCAACCTTATGAAGGTCAAGATTTCCCCTAAATTTTTCACTTCTTATATGAAAATATATTTCAAGTTCCATTCTTTATAGGATTATTATATAGTTCAAATCTCTTTAACACACTCTGACAACTGTCCTGTTCTTACAGAGAGCTGCAGTGTGAACTGCAGAGTGCTAAACATACCTTGAGCCTCTGACAGAAAATATTAAATAAGGGTTTTTGAAGCACAAGGAAAAGATGGGTTGTTTTCCATTGTTGTGCTCTGAAAAGTTAATTAAGAGATAAATGAAGAACATGGCTGTGAAAGCAGGAGAAGAGCTTGTACTATAAACATAACTAAGTCTAATAGATCCCATTCACACCAGAATGATAGATTTTCTAATAAGTCAAGCCAGGAGGTAGCCTACTTTTATGTTTTCTATCTCTCTTTGAATATTCTGGCTGGGGCCCCAGAGAGGAACTACCTTGTATATAAATGAAGTCTGAGTAATCTTAGACATCTCAGAAAGCACAAATCTTGATCTCCAGGGAAGAAAAAAAAAAGTTATAATTTCTAGTTTGGTTATTTAGGCTTACTTCATGCCCAAACTCCATTTTTTGTAAGGAAGCATCTTTCTCCTTCAAACCTTGCCACTATTAATTTGGTAGCTTTGAAAAAGCCCTTACGTCTATCTCCTCTCTTCATTGCCTTTGCTTTCTTGGTGTACATGGTAGAAATTCCTTTCTGTGTGTCCTGTACCCACCTGTTACAAACTCTGGCCATTTGGAGGTTGCCTGTTGCTTTCCTCAGGAAAGAAAGCAGTTTACAGACCTTTGTTGACATCTCAATGAGATAATGGAAAAAAACCAGTAGGTGAGACATATGTGGCAGGGTCCAACACTCTCCAAAAAAGTTTTGAGGGTAACTCCAGGGTACCAAGAGTTTCTTCTCAGGAATGAGAAGGTAATTCAAAATCTTAAGTCCCGATGGAGACACATATATTGGCCATGATTGCTGCCTGTGGATGCTGGATCTGGCAAAACCAGCAGGCTTTGTGTCACACACAACAACTCCTTCCACTGAATTATAGCCACCAAATGTTAGAACAGGTGATGCAAAATCATCCAGTTCCCTTCAACTCTCTCCAGGTAATGTTGCCTCTGTTCCCATCATTATCAGGAGGGAAGGACAGAGGTGAGCTCTTTACGTGTTCTCTGTTGCTCAGTATAGCTGCAATACAGTGGGAGAACAAGATAAGTGTTGCTAACAGAGCCACAGATCCTAACAGATGAAAGCAGATAATTCCATTTTATATATAGAAAAACATCCAAGGCAGGCATTTATGTTAGAGGAAGCTTTGAGACTACAGACCTGCAAAGCGACACATGCATGTGTTTCCTAATTTGCTACAGGCAAAATCAGTCAAGTAATCTTCAACCAAAGATTTAAACTGTCCAAGACAATCAGTCTGAGTTTGCTTGAGAAGAATTATGGCGCTGTTCCACTGTCACGTTGGGCAATGGTTTCTGACAAGGGGTAGTCAGCATCTCTAGAGCTGGATAGGGAAAAGAAAAGCATTTCTGTGGCCTAAAAATGCTTGTACAATTCAGGCTTTGGGTGGTAGTGTCACTTCCAGGCTGACCATCTGAACCTCACTTATAGCTGTGTTTGGCTGTAGCAAAGGAGGGAAGCTGATGCCAGCTGGAAAATGTACATGGCTGTGTAGAGATCTCATGGCATAGATATTCGTGTGTGCCTTGGCTTGCTTGCACTCAGTTCCCTAATAGATCTAGGACACTAATGGGATTCACTAAGGAAGCTTCTAGTGTTATTAAAAACTTCTCCTGAGATAAAGTGCATGGTCCTGAGGGCAACACCAGGCCTTATTATCCTCCATGGCCTCAACCTAGGACCACCCACCCAAGATCCTGTGCCTCATTTCAGATCAGCCATGTCCCATCCCAGCTCCAGCAAAGCTGCAGGAATGTCTGTGCTCAGCCCTGCATCTCTGCTAACTCTGGCCAGACTGGAAGCCCAGCTTGTTTCTTCCCAGAAATGTCAGAGGCTGTTGGTGTCTCTGTTACTGGTCCCAGCTCTACCCAGAACATTCACCCCTGAGGTCCCCACAGTGCCCTGCTCCCCAATTCCATGGCAGCAACTGCTCACTGGTGATCTTGGATATTACATTTCTTGTACAAAATAACTCTATCTGCCAACACCAGTTAGTAGGTCTGAAGGATATTTTCCAAGCCAGCTGTGTGTGTGCAGTGCACTGCTTTATACTGAACCCTGTACTGCCACTGCACTTGTTCTGCCAACCGGAATATGTCTCACACTTTTAGCTCATTACATTGAACTGCTTTCCAGAGTCTCATTCCCCCAGTCCTAGTATACATCCACAGTTTTCCCACTCCAGGTGCAGAATCTGGCATTTTCTCTTGTTGAATTTCATATAGTTGATGATTACCCCAGGCCTTTAATCTGTATGAGTCTCTCTGCAGGGCCTCTCTGCCTTCCAGGCAGACAACAGCACCTCCCAAAACTATTGCCTGTGAACTTGTACAAATATCTCCTGCTATTTGTAAAAGAATGTCCTAATTCAGCTGCCAATTACAGAGTAAGCATCATTTAGACTGTTAATCCTGATAAGGAATGCAGTACCTCCTTCAAGGTCCTGACAACACAGATTGTCCATCAAGGTAATACAAGTGTCATAAGAACACCCTTAGGAATGTCAGTCCCATGCTTTATCTGTACAAGCTGTCTTTCGGTAATAAACACACTTTTTATTTCCTTGTTTAGACACCAGCAGAGAGATGTGGTTTTGCATTTCAGTAAGTGTATGCAATTCCATTAACAGTAAGAGAGATTGGAATGTGCAGCAAGAGAGGCTATGTCCTAAGGCATTCATCTCTCATCTCTGCTGGAGAATTGTACTGTCTTTATCTAGGAGTACAGAAATTTCATCCTGGTCTTTTTGTGTAAATTCTATATAAACTGATGACTAACAAGTGCCCTTTTTTCCCCTTGAGATTTTTTAATGATAATTTTCTCTGTTTACCAATTGTGGAATACCAGCAGGTCATACATTACCGTAGATTATCTAAATCCCAAAGGCATTTATTAGATGTGAGAAAAAAAAAAAAAAACAACCCAAACCCAAACAGTGTGGTTATGGCAGAAAGGATATTTGTCTCTGATAGATGTGAGATTTGAGGGAAATCACATAGATCTCACTTCACTTGGGTGCGCTTAAAAGTGCTGTAAGAATTCATAAAACTATGAAGAGAAGAAATCTCTGTTAAAAAAGGAAAAAAAAGTATTTTATTTCTGTGTGTTTCCACCAAATATTGAAACTTGCAAGCCAGCCTAAAGGTAGGCTTGTAACCAAGTATAGACACTGGTGTTTGGATATGCTTTTCAAAGGCAAGTTCTATATACATAGGTTTGAAATCTGTGGCTTTTAACTGAAGGTGTCTTTTAATCTTACTAAGTTAGAGAGAGTCACAGAAGTGGAATTTTAAAAATTTGCCACAATTTGTATTTTCACGTCTATAATCTATGAATGAAATGTCTCAGAAAATGTTCCTGAGTGACTCTTTATTCCACTGAGGGAGAGATTAGAGAAAATGAAAAGCTGAAATGGGGCTGCAGTTAAGTAGGACTGGCAATTTTTGCTGGTGTCGGACTAGGAGAGCAGAGAGAATGACACTGAGGCTGAAACACTGACAAATGTCTCCAGACTGAAATTAACAGCAGTGTATTTGATAGAAGTGAATTTTCTTCCTTTATTCAATGTTTCTGTGTCAGAAATTGGAAAATGCAATGACCCAATTATTTCTTTATTGTATTGGCATAACTTCAAGTGACTGCCATTTCATGCTGATTGAAGATTATAGTTGCTAACTTTTTCACTTCCATCTGAAAGTGTTATGCTCAACAAATATAGTCACTCTGTGCTAGAAGTTGCAGTTCAGAAGGTTGTCCCACAGGTTTTCTATTATACTAAAGCAGCAAGATCCAGGGAATAAATAAAGAATTAAGATGCAGAAGAAAATTATTTCCCAGTCTGGCCCTTGTGACTAAAACACTGGAACATCTTGTTCAAGTCACTGTGCTCTTTATCCATGTTCAAAAGGAAATTCCCTTCATTTGCCGGTGAAGTGCCTTATAGTTCACAATATTTTAATTGGAAAGAATGACCTACATGCAATCCAGAGATTCAGTGATAGTGTGTATGAACAACAAAAGGTCAAAGGCTGAACTAAAGCTCAAATCATCACCTCACTCTTTTTTTTTTATTATATGCTAGGAGCACTACAGGGTAGGAGACTTCCTAAAACACTGATTCAGCTGTGAAATAAAATCCTGTGAAATAAAATAAAATCTGTCATTTTATCAAACTACCCATGCATTGTTAAAAGACTGCTGGGGTTGGCAGAGCTTGAATTAATTTCTACATTCATTGGCTACGGAGATCTGAACTCCTCTGTACTTCTGCTATAAAAAAATTCACATATAAGTTTAATTAATACTTGGTTTAGAGTTATTCATTATGATTTACTGTGTTGTTATGGTTTATTGTAGATTTTTCATTTGAAAGGAGTTGACAAATTTGTGTCTGGAAGAGATGGCATTTTTAATTTTGCAGGTGATTAACAGTATAGGCCAAAGTCTGTCCCTAGATTTCACTTAATTCCTCTGAGGCAGAGTCTGGCTTTCGTTTACAATAGACTTATGCAAGTCTTCAAAGAAAGCTCATTTGCACAGTGTTGAAAGGATGATGTTCTACAAGGTATATAAAGCAGTTCAGCTTGTCTTTAACAGCAAACAAACTCATGTAGGTTCAAGCTAATTACTTTTTGGCATTGAGGGACCTGAAGTCTTAGTGACTTGTTCTGAGGTGTCACTTATAAATTAACTGTCAAAAGACCCTGAACCTGTGTGAGTTCTGTGGCTTATTACTTCAGTCAAAGGCAGCATAAAAGCCTTATATATCAATTTATAAAATACATGGATATTGTCACTTGAACTCTTGGTAAGACCATTATTTGTCTTGAGTTAAGTTCACTTTATCCACTTACATTTTTAAAAGTTTGGTGCTGAACTACCTAAGCTTAGGCAACTACTGGAAAATCTCCTTGGGAATACATTTTTAAAAAGTTAGAAACAGCTTAGCTGAGACAATATAACAATTCCTGGTTAGAGAAATGGGTCTCCCACTGACATGAGAATGCTTAGGATTGGACCTTATGTGAATACATTTGAATTCTTATGGACTTCCACTGCTTTTCCAATACTTTTCTGGACTGTGTTTTCTATGTTAAGAAGGGCCTGCCTGTAAATCCAGACTAGACCAAGATAATGTTTTACTTGAATTTTCACATGAAATGGTTTATGCTGCATTTGAGAACACTATAAATTAAAATAATTTAATTTTGTAGTCTGCTTTTTGTTTCTCTCATTGATTTCAGCCCAAATGTTAATGTCTGAATCTATATGTAGACTAAAGAAGAAAGTTTCAAAACCAAGGGACTGGTATTGATTTCAGAAGTCTGGCTGTAGTTAGTCAATTGGAAAGTATTGGACTGAGAAACCATGTACTTTGGAAGATTTCTCGTGTAATAACTCTTTGAAACCTGATCATGCTTCATTGCAAATGGTGTTATTGACCTGTGTATGGAAAAGACCTTTCTTCAGAGAATTTTCATTTCATGTATTCTTCCTCTGCTTTGCTTCACTTTGGTTTGGTTTTAAAATGTGTCTTTAGGGATTTTCTGAAGTGGTTAGTAACTAGGAAAATATTCCTGTGTCTTCTCATATATACAACTCCATGACTGTCTTACTACTCACTATTATTTGGAATGCAGCCAAATGAATTATTAGTGGCAATTGTTCAGTTGATGATCAATGTCAGCCTTCAGGAGTGGTGGGAGAGAGCCAGTAAATTGTTAAGAGTTATGAAAGGCATTTCATGAGGCTATGCAAGCAGCCTTACAGAAAAGTATTTACTCTTCTCTCTCCTGCTTTAAATCCATGCCTGCTTTTCTTCTATCTCCAAGCAAAAGATAGAAAGCTGTTTTGTTATTTTACTCTCTATTTTTTGAGGGTTCATTACTTGATCTGGTGCCAGCATCTGTGCAACTACTAACCAAATTTGTCTATTAAAGATAAACATTTGAGAAAAATCAAACATGAATGGAGCTTTTTCCCACATACTTTCCTGTTTCCCTCATTCAGATTCTGGTTACAACTGGCAGCAGATACTGTAATTTGTCAAAATTTCAGCACTTTTTGAGTACACATTTGTACCTCTAATATCTCTGCTCTATATTCTAATTTTGTTTGTTCATTTCCTCCATTTCCTTTTTCTCAGTATATGATTATCTTTTTTCAGTCAGTGAATATGCTCTTTGTGATAATGTAGTTTAGTCTATGAATGGTAGAACACTTGTAGAAAAGGGGGATCCTCACAAGAAATCCCATCCCTCCCCAAATGAACTAATGTTCTCTTAGGTTTTCAGTATTTACTTAGGTTTCCATTAATGTTCCCTTAATGCTTCCCTTAGGTTACCCTAGTGTGAGCACATAAGATATAAACAACACAAGTTGGTGGAGCTGAGAAAGGAGCGTGAGGTGAGTATCCATCTGAAAGGATTCCATCTGATCTCCATCTTGCTCCATCTGAGCAAGGTGCTTCAGAAATTTTTAAGGTGCATAAATTACTGTGTTGTTGTCAGAATTCTTATGAAAGATCTAATTACAGATCTGATTTGCTTCCATGACAGAATACCAGCTACAGCTTACAGAAATACATTATTTCTGCAGTCTACGTGCCCAGATCTAATGCTAAAAAATTCCCCTGTAGTTGTAACTGGTGATGGCTGAGGCAAATTTTTTATTAATCAGATGATAATTATCAAAAAAAAGAACATAGTTAATGGCCATATTTTACTTCTAAGACTTCAGTGTGTGTGCGATCCACAAGTATAATGATAGACAGTTGACTGGGAATTTGCAGTCGACCTGGAGTGCTGAGTATCACCACATACCTTCCCTGAATGCTGCTGCTGAGCAAACCACAGAGGAGTCCCATTACAGAAAAGAAAAAAAAAGAGATTAATTTTTTACAGTGGGTGAACAAATGTTCCTTGGAGCATTCATTTTGCCCCTCCCTGTGGAAAGGTGAACTTCCCTGGTGAAACATGCTGAGAGCACTGGTTGTCTCTCTCAGGGTATCTTCATTTTGATTAAGTCTGAATGCAATTTCTTCAACTAATCTTCACCATCTATGGGTTTAATGCATAAATTTAAACTCCTTTTGCAGACAATAGAGGGAAAGAGGCTCTGAAGAAGGCAGCTCATCCCTTCTTTGGACAGTGATTTGAAAGTGCAGTGTCATGATCAGCCCACGTGAGATATGATGGTGTTGAAATGATGGGCCCCAAGCCCCCTCCTGTCCCCACCCTAGCATCTGTGCTGCCTTCCCTGCAATGGGTTTAGACAACGCTCCATGGAAAGGATGGATATCAGTTTGGATTCTCCTGTCTCTTTCCTGTAACTATAGGAGATACTAATTCTTAGAGGATATAAACTGGGTGAGATGAATCTTCCCCTTTGATTGGGAAAGTAAGAATAACTTGTTTTGGACATACTGCAATACTTGGCTTATTTTTGTACAGAAAAGTATCCAAACTATAGTATGCCAGAAGGAGTTAACAGCAATAGAGGATTTTTGGGAAGCTATGACTGGCTGCTATGCATTTCCTGTGAATTTATCCAGTATGTGTTTCCAAACATTCATATGATTTTCTGGAAGTAAATAGAAATATTTATTATTTTACATGAATTTTGTCTCCCTCTTCTTCTCTTAATATTTTCATTCACTCCTCATTCTTGACTTTCATAATCTCTTGCAAATACTTTGTAAGATTTGAATAACAATGCTGTCTTCAGATAAAGTAACTGAATCATCTTTTTGTTATAGATAAACCCCTGAATTTCTTAATTTTTTTGTCATGAAAAAGGGAGTCTCAAGTGATTAATTCAGGTGCAAACATTTATATTGTAAAGCTAAGGCTTCCAAGGCTAAGTTTACTCTCATCTTAGTTACTGAAGATTTATACCCATGACAGATGCCCAATCTGGGAAACTAGTTGCCCCAGCTCTCCTGGGACTTTTGCCAAATTACATGTGTGTGGTTTCTCTGAGGCCTGCAAATGGAGGAACTTTGGCAGTAGCTTTTCTCTTGCTTTTTATAATTACTACTTAGCTAAGCAGTCTGATTTCACAGAAATTATAACCAATCATGAGATAGATATGTATGTGAAGATACCTGCAGTTAGGTGGGTTGATTCCCATCTAGACTGATCACGCAAGACTGCCTCCACAGAAAAACAGGCTGAAATGGGTCAAGAATTTAAAATAATTGCCATCCCTACATTAGTCTAAGTGAGCATTTAAAAACAATGCTCAAGTTAACTCTACAGCAGCACAGAGTGCATTTAGTGTGTGAGGGGAATACACATTTGAAAATTTCAATTAGATTTCATTGAGGGTTATCAAAAGTTCCATGTGAATTGGAGCCTTAATATTGCAACTGGGCTTTCCTCTTAACTTCATCTGCATAGGATTAAGTCAATAGTGAAAAGGATGTTATCAATTAGATTGTACAACAAGTGACTGACTTAATTACCTGCAACATTATCCTAGCTGTAAAAGATGCATTAGTAGTACATACTTGCTTCCGAAACAGACAACTCAGTTTCTCTAAAATCACATTGAAACTGAGGTTAAAATACCTTTGTGACACTTTTTCATGGCTCAGCAAACTCAGTAACAAAAAATAAACTAATCTCTCACTTTGCCAGTTTGAGTGATGCCTAATAATCAAGAATGTCGAATCCTCTTGGTGCAGAAACAGGACAGACTGTATGGTCCTTCCCTGAAAAGGCATGACCAAATGTACCTATGGCTAACAAAAATCTTAATAACTAAAAAGGCAGGTTGTCTTTTGTCCAGTTCTTCCAGGATAATTATTAATGCCCATCTATTTCTCAATTCTTTCCTGGGAATAGAACAGCAGTTTAAACAAAAGTAGCTCCTTTATATTTCTGCATTGCTTTTCTTTGTCTTTATTCTGTTCTGGTGACAAGTTCACTTGAAGGTTAAGAAAGTCTAATCACATTAGCTATAAGTGTTAACAGTAAGGAGTCATTGGATGCAATGACTTTTCTGGTGATAAAGCTGACTAAAGACATTTCTACTTCCTCTCAAACCTATCAACACATACCTGTCCCCTGGAGGCAAGCTAATCCCCTCTTCTGAATTTTGTTCAGATAGCTGAGATAAATGTATGCTTACACTCTAAACTGGATGAAGAAAGTGATCCAGATTCTAGAAAATTGTTTAAAAATATGATTTTGGTTTTCTTTAGGTTTTTTTTTTAATCTTCACTACCTCTGTGTTTATAGTCAAATAAGAAAAGAAGATGTTCAGACAAATACCAAGCAATTCAAGTTCATACACATTCAATGAAATAAAAAACAGGATAATAGTCAAACCCATAGAAACTTGATATTCTTCTGCATTTGATTAGCTAGGTGAGCCTTGACTTCCATTCATTCAGTTTTTAAAGACAGCATCAATGATTTTTCCTAGAATAAAAAGCTTTCATTTTTCCATTTCCTCATTATAGGTATGGAGGATGTTGTGAGCTACATCTCTTCAATGCCTCAGTATTTTCCTGTTTGAGGCTGAGACTCACATGATCTTTTGACAGTTACTTGCAGAGAATTTGCTGGGATTAGCAAACCATCATAGATCAGGAATGACCAATAACTTTTATTGGTTAATAGAAGAATGACAGAAGTGTGTGGTCTTTTAGAAACAGTTTTATTTGTGCTGCTGGATATGAAACACAGTGGTGAGAGTCTGATGTGGTTTGATCCCAGCCAGCAGCTCAGCCACTCACTCAATGCTCTGGTGAGATGGGGGAGAGAATCAGAAACCACAGAAAAAATGAGACAGCCCGTGGGTTGAGATAAAGACAGTTCAATAGTTGAAGAAAAGCTGTGCACACAAGCAAAGCAACGCAAAGCAAAGCAAAGCAAAGCAAAGCAAAGCAAAGTAAAGCAAAGCAAAGCAAAGCAAGGGATTCATTCACTACTTCCCATGGGCAGGCAGGGGTTCAGGCATCCCCAGGTAAACTGGGCTCTGCAATAGTGACTTGGGAAGGAAAACAGCATAATTCCAAACATCCTCCCTTCCTTTTTCTTCCCCAACTTTATATGCTGAGTATGATGCCACATGTTTTGGGATATCCCTGTGGTCACCTGGTGTCAGCTGTCCTGGCTGTGTCCCTCCCAACTCCTTGTGCAACCCCAGCCTGATCACTGGTGGGATGAGAGGGAGGCAGAAAAAGCCTTGATGGTGTAACTGCTGCTCAGCAACAGCTGAAACATCCCTGAGTTATCAACACTGTTTGCAGCACACATCCAAAACAGTCCCATGACATTACTGTGAAGAAAATTAACTCTATTCCATCCCAAACCAGCACAGGATCATAAACAACTTGCTGGCATTTGATTGCAAGGGTTTTCTCAATGCACATCCATCTTCTTTGATCAAAGGTTCCCACTGATTGAATTCTCTGACTAGACAGCTGTACTTGACCATAAAGTCTGCTATAAAAAAATGCACTTTGTACCTCTCACTGCATAATTTTCAGGTTCAAGGTTCCTCAACAGCTTCAAAGCACCTTTAGAGGTAGCAAACTTCTATTTACTTTTCATCCAGCTTCTCTCTTAGCAAAGATATTGTGGTGGGTGGAGCTGTCCTTCGAACTCAGATGGGAAAGCAGGACATATGCAACAGAGTTCCTGCACAGGTGTTTGGTTTACCTACCAGTTGGATAGTCCACATCTTTGCCATTGTTGAGATAAGTTTTCAGTCAGCTTCTGCTACGGACAAAATGTCAGAATATATTTCTTTTAGATTAGGTGTTTCATTAGGAAAATCTTGTGTAAGAGGAGGAACCATTTTGTTCCCAAGGATGGTGGTGTGCTGCTTTTGGCTTTTTTCCTTTTTGGAGGGTGAATAGAAGCTCCTAAGTTAAATGGATTTGAATTATGCAGTAAGGATGCAGAAACAATCTGTTCAGATCTGCATTGCGCTAAACCACACTAGGTCAGAGGCTTCATGGCCACAAGACTTGGCTCAACCAAAATCAACCTGTATACAACAATTTTGCATTTTAATCAGCATGATCAGAGTGTCCTTCCCCCCTAGTCTGTACTGCAAAATGTTTACTTGGTGGCAAAAAGCCATTAAGCACTTAAGAACAGTAGTTCTTATGCTATATGACTCACATACTTATGCTCTGTAACTTTTCTAGGGTTGGTAGGTTGTTTTGCCCAAGCTCTACATTTGGCAAATTTTTTAAAAGCAGTCTCATGTTGAAGCAACTGCAAGTTTTACTCAAATGAAGATGACACTCTCTGATTTACTGTTCTGCCTTAAAAATGATAAATAGATGCTGTGCTTAATCATGGCCTTGATAAACTCTAGAAGGCTATGGCTCAGACATTGCTGGCTTTCTCTCTTTGGGATGGCTTTTTGACAAAGAATTAGGTGCAAACAATTTGGTATGTAACAGGCCTCAGATCATTTATTTTTCTGATCTTCAATAAAATAGTCAAATACAATGAAGATTTACAGTTAGATTTATGCCTGTTATGTTAATGAGTCCCTACAGTCTTAATTTCAAAGCTTTCATAGTTCTCTTAGTCAATTTGATTCAACGTCATAATAAACGTCTTATTTTCCTGGCTTTCAACACACCTTTATTTTCACCAAATCAAGCTTGCAATAACAAGAATCAGAGTCAGAGACTATCAGTGCACAGTTACAGATTAATCTCTCAGGGTAAGTAGTCATCTTTCACAAAGGGTGCATTGATTTATCTTCATTAAGGCATAGCAACCAACCACAACACATCACACTTGACCATTTACTTGTCTACCTTCCAATTTACATCTCTGGATCCTTCCATCAATTAAGAGAGAGATGTTAACCCCATTGGTTAACGTTACTGAAGACTTAATTTTGACCTTGTTTTTTGGTTATTGAAAATTTTCAAATGCTTCTATTTCTAGAAACCTCCTTTAAGAACCCAGTGGAGCATTGCTAAGGGCTTATGCAAGTGTTCCTCTGCAGAATCAGGCAGGTAAAAGTAAAAATGATAAAAATGACACAAATATTTCTTTAATACCCTAGGGGGGTGGAGCGAGAGAGCCAGGCAAAACTGATGAGGCATTTTCAAGTTCAGTGTGATTTAAAAAGAACCCAAGTTCTAAGTGGCTGTGTATGAAATTATATGAGATGACTGAAAAGGCTTGAGGCTGTGAATGGAATTTGGCACGGGAACAGCATTTGCTGAAAAGAAGCAACTGTGCTTGTTTTGTGGGGAATTAGTTTCATTTGACCAAGCTAAAAGCCTGTCAAATTATGAGCTGTAGCTGTAAAATATGCAGCTTTTAAAAAGTGCTCAGCACACATATGCATGGCAAACTTACTACACAATGAAAAGCCTAGTCAGGTAAATTGCTGCAATTCAGAGAAGGCTCCTTGAAAAAGGTACCTAGCAAGCCTTGTCAGGCACTAAATGACTGCTTGTGCAAGAAAGGGTTCCTGCTGACCTAGTAGGAGACATTCTGCTGCACTTAGACCTCTTAGGTCTTCCTGGCTATTGTCAGGGACAAGCCAGTGGAGGAAATAGGATTTTGGTTTAGTTCTGTGTGGCCACTCCTATATTTATAAGAATGCAAATTTTATGTGAAACTGAAAAGCTAGTATCACAACCTGGGTTCCCTTTGGCAAAGCTTATTGCATTACAAAATGGAAATAATATTTAGTGTGTCTGGTTTCATCAGAGATTTTGCCATGTTGCAAGGAGGCCACTGGGCCAAGACCCCTGTTAATTTCCAAATCTGTCAGTATGTAGGGACATTTTCCTTTGCAGGCCAAATTCCCAGCTGAAGGTTTGAGGATGGCCTTTTCTGCATCTGTTTTCTGAATCTGTGGGAGAAACTGTCCATCCAGCTGCTCAGTACTGCTGCTGCCTAGCACTGTGCATCTGCCTCCACATCAACTGTGTAGTGATTTTAGTGTCATTTCTCAAATCTCATCAGAAACAACAGACTAGATTAAATAAACTTTTGTTTTGAAAAGACAACAGACAATGTCAAATGAAAGAAACACTGCTCGGTAGGAATAGGGTGTCTCATTAACAAAGGTATTTGAGAGATCAAGTCCAACCGAAATTGTATCTTAGTATCTCAAGTTCCCATTAATTTCATTAGAGGCAAAAATGAAACAGCTTTGTACTAATTATTTTGTGACCACTTAGCTTCTTTTGGTCTTGATTCTTACTTAAAATACTCCTTAACTGAAGTCTACTTTGTATTACATATGCTTCCTCTTTAATATACCTTGATTGCCATCAATTCACGTGCAGTTCTATCCAAAATATCTGCTGAAAGTACTTACTCCTGAGAGCACTAATCTCAATATTTACTTAGTTATGCACTCATACTAAACATCCCCAGCTAATACAAAAGGCAATTAGTTTGCTGATTCATGGACTCTTTTACTTCAGTTTCAGCTAGGAGCAATAAAAATTAAGGTTGAATGTGCCTTTGAAAAGGCAGTCTGGTTTACATAAGAACTTTGAGCTGAATGGCAACTGATGTTTTGTTCAGTACTGGTGGAGGCTTCTCCTCTGGGGAGCTATTGAGCTCCTTGAAGAGAGAAAACCATTTAGGAGGGCTGCCCCCAGAAAAACCGTAGATCCCCTCATCCACATTACCAGAGGGGAGTACCTGAACCCAAATGCCTACCACGCAAAAAAAATCCAGCAAACAGCACAGGAGAGCTTTTCCTGTTTGGAAGGTAACTGTTTGGGTAAGAACAGCATCAAGGACTCCATATTCAGGAAGCTGATCATTTATAAAAGGAAAGCTTTGAAGAAATAGTCACTTGAGCTCCTGTGTGTTTCAGCTCTTAAAAGCAAGCAGGGCATGATGCCATATTTCCCTCTCTCTGGGACTTGTTTCAGGAGACTGACTCCCGAAGAGCTGTCAGCCAGCTGTGTTTCTTTGCAGTGATGCTGAAGCATTGACTCAGGAAAGGAGGTAGGAGGCATTTAAATCACTGTCTCAGGCTGCCAAGATCAAAGCAGAAGTTGCACATTTTTACAAGTGTAATGTGGCAGAACATTTAATAGCTGTAGCATGGCAGTGTAGCCAGTGCTAAGAGTGCAACACATGAGTGGCCTTTGCCTAGGACACGGCTGGTGGCACCAGCAGGAGTTGCCTACCCCAGTGGGAGAGTGAAGGGGGAGAGACCCAGAGCCTCCTTCTAGAGGGCTGCAGCAGGAAAATGATGTTGACACTGTTCTGGGAAAAATAAGTCAAAGAAGGGGAAGAGGAACATCCCCCAATCACTCTAAGGACCTGGAGAAGGAGCAGACAAATCTAGGTTTTGAGTTCACAGCACCATTACCTCTTTAAAGACCCATGCCCCGAAACTCTCAGGCATCGGAGGGCAAAAAAAAATACACTTAGTAGAGTGCCTACCCTTAACTCCATCATTACAAAATTCAACTGATTGAAATTGCTGCTGACACAGGGAAGAAAGCAGGGTAATTAGGCAGCCATGTCACTGCTCTTGTTTAATTTGTATTACCAAACCAGCTAGAAACAGGAGGCATTTCTGTGTCACTGTGTGTTACACAAATACAAAACAAAGAGACAGTCCCTTTCCTCAAAAACTGAAATTTTAATATCTGCAGACAAGAGACCTTAAAGAGACAGCAAAAAACCCCAAAAAACCAAAAGTTGAGATGCATGAGAGGTAACTGGCCAGGCATTTCTCCAGGACCTGCTTGTGGTGAGGGAGGGAGGGAGGAGGAAGAGGGGGCTTCAGACGAGGAAGGCACATATGACGCTGGCTGACACAGCAGAGCTGCTGAAAGGTTGTGTGGACAGGGTGAAATGGCAAAGTCACGGGTTCAGGGAGGAAACCTTTGTGGTGATGTGCTGGCTGCACATCAACAGCACAAGGTGACATTTGTCATTTCTGTGGCAAAATCTGTTGCACTGGCTGAGACAAAGGATTTTAATGCTAGGAGGAAGTCAGCAAAACAGCCAGAGGATGTACAAGTGCATCCCAGGCAGTCTGTGTCCTCTCTGAGGGGCAGAAAGCTGGATTACAGGTAAGGACAATGTACTGTTTGTGGGGCTGGACAGTGATTGGCTCATAGAATACTGCGTCCCCTGGAAACAGGCACTTATTTTTTTGTGTGAGAAAAAACTCTGCTCTAAACACCAGCTATTTACTGTCAAATGTAAACAATCATTTTCATGTAAAGTCATTTAAAAATATAGAATGCCTTTAAGCAATAGTCCTTAAATTTTGATAACATGGACTATTCAATTACTTGAAAAATCTACTCAATTGTAGCCATAAGCGTTTCCTTGTTTAAAA
>VXBB01001112.1:235441-259536 GCA_013399915.1 Illadopsis cleaveri | reverse complement strand
AAAAAAAAAAAAATCCAAACCCAGACAATTCCCTCATTGCCACAGGATTCAGACCTTGTCGAAGATGTCAGTCTGACAGTCCTAGAGCCTGAAGTCCTCTCATTATCCACAGACCAGGTGCAGCACAGGGAGCAGAAGGACAGGTTTTTCAGTGCTGATCTGACAAGCCTGCCTTTAGCAGTAAGATGCCACTTTTCTGCGACAGATAAATTGTTGATCTCCTGATGGAGTCTGCAATTTGTGGTGGTAGGAGCAGTGGAGTTCGGAGGCTGATTGTGCTCTTATTGAGAGCTGAGTTGAGGCAAACCACCCGCTTTTGATCTCTTGAGTGGGAAGTCCGTCAGAAGCAATGCCTTACAGTCAAAACACATTACAGTGTAATTTAAACCAGCATCTCACAGACAAAAAGTTAGAGCCCCACTTCAACGCTACATTTTCTCACCAGAGTTCTTTATGTTGGCTTTCAGACCCTTGAATCATTCAATATCTTCAAAATTCCTCTCTTGAACCTTATTATCCTTCTTGACCTGCCTCAACAACTAGGGGTATGAAGATTTTAGGTGAAACTATTGAGAAGGGCATGACATAATCCTGATGTAGAATTAGCAGAGCCACCTCACATGGATGAAGCACCCAATCATATGTGCCTCCACCTGGAAGTGTTTTTCATTGCTTGTCATACGGTAAGATGCACATACGCACCATAGTCCACCTCTCAGGGTCTCCCATGTCAGACAGCTCCTAGAATACCAGACAAGGGACTCTTCTTTCTGACTTAAGTATAAGGATGTCTTGTCTCAATGTTATTGCTTCCTACAACTCCAGTCTCTATTCCTAATCTATCTCCATGGATGGAGCAGAGTTTATACATTGTTAAACCATAGGTTTATTCAAAACTAAGGATTTACTACATTTGGGGAACTTGGAAACACTGGTAAATCACAAACTCCTCACTCCTTAGAAATTTGTGATAGATAAATATATAAAGTTTTTCTTAATTTTTACTCATGTCTTGAAAAACTTTACATCTCCTTCTCAGCCTTTAAATACTTATTGGCAGAGCCCACTGTTAGCCATGGTTTAACTTGGGGTTTTAGTTTGCTGTCTTCTGTTTTCATATCAGTCAATCCAGCTTGTAAACTCCCTGCACTCACTTTACAGTTGTAATTACACCAGTTGTGATCATGAATTTCACTAGTTTTACCAGGTCCCTGAAGTACTATCAATATTTTTCAGGATATCTGTATACCTTTTTGACTTGCATTTTGATATTCTGAACTGCCACTGCAAATGTCACTACTTTCCAATATCAGTCCAAAACGAAACAATAGTTTCAGGAATGTCCTTTCCTACTTCCCTTTCAGATATAGATTATCTGTCTTTGTGCAACATAAAATGTGAACTTTATCAAATACTTCCCCACCACCTTTTTTGATGTCAATAGCAGCATTCTCTATCAGCATCAAATAGGCTGGATACCTCTTCTTGTCTGATTTAAAACATAGAATAGGATATAAAATGGATATTTTTATACCATTGCTTTTCATTTTTGCCATTTGCATCTATATTATTTGAAAGGACGCTTGTTTTCTTCTGAGCATATTTTGAGTGGATTTTAGTGCCTTTATCAGTATTGACTGCTTTCCTTACCCATATTTGTGGCATTTCCTTTACTCCACTCTTTAGACATCCAATCTTTAACCATTGATTTGTTTAATTTTTTAAAATTAAATATTGATGCTTAACCCTTTTTTCAAAATAAGGAGTTTCTTGCCCAGATGATTGCTGCAGACTTTAATTTTAGAGTATTTTTTGAACTACATTTAAAATAATGAGCTATGCAAACAGTTTTTATTTTTAGAAAATGCATTTTCAAAGACATATCTTTGGACAGCATCTATAGGTGTCCTGTCTGTTTGTACAGCACATGTGCAATCAGATCTTTACTGTTTCTACCTAGGCAAAAGTTAATTTTTGGGTCGTTTTGTACTAGTGATTGGCTCATTGAATACTTCATCCCCTAGAAACAGGCACTTATTGTTTTGTGTGAGAAAAAAACTCTCTGCTCTAAATAGCAGCTCTTTACTGTCAAATGTAAGCAATCACTGTGAAGTCATTTAAAAATATAGAATGCCTTTAAGCAATAGTCCTTAAATTTTGATAACGTGGACTATTCAATTACCTGAACAAGCTTCTCATCCAAGTAAATTGAATAGTTTCAGAAGTTATCCGTAGCGAATGATCAGCCCCTTAGAGTGGGAAGATATGTAATGTATCAGTTCAGAATATTTTGTTTTGTGAGGGATTCAGTCCATTTGATCCACATACACCCTAGGGGAAACACATGGCCTCAGGAAAATTCTGTTGTTTCTGGACTGGCAGCTTCAAGGCATGCACTTCTCCTTCCTCCTGTGTAAAAGTGAAACATTGCCAGGTGTGACTAGGAGGTGAACTCAAGGCTCTGGACTTTGTGGAAAATTGGTCTAATCCTGCCTGAGAGTTCTGTTGTTAAGGATGGACTAAATGAGAGAGCATGATAGCTTCTTATTCTACAGAACTCTGAAATTCTACAGCTTAGAGTCTCCTGAATAGCTGCTATTCTCTGTTTTGCTCTTTGCTGGGTGTGCTGACACCACCTATCAGCTCATATCATCACTGAGACCATGTCAAACACTTGCAGGAACATTACTGTTGTCCATTCTGATGTTCTGCATCCAGCAACTGGAAAATCTCCCTCCATGTCCCTTTTGTGACAACGAAGTCATTAGATCAGATTATATTACCATTTATTCATCTTAAAGAGAGGAAGATGGGACTTCATGTATGAATGGACAGAAATTGTATGTCCGTTTCAGCATGAAGTAGGGGAAACCTCCCCAAAGGAATTGTGTACACCCCATGCCTGGAAGTGTTCAAGGCCAGGTTGGATGGGGCTTTGAACAACCTGGTCTAATGGAAGGTGTTCCTGCCCATGGCAGGGGAACTGGAACTGGATGATCTTTAAGGTCCTTTCCAACCCAAACCATTCTGTGGTTCTATGATTCTATGAAACAGAACATATTTATAATAACTTCCCAACCTTACATATTTGAAACACTTGTGTAAGATTACCACTCAGCTTTTTAAGTGCTTGCCATAGGAGGAAAGAGAAACATTTACATGCACCAGAAGAGAGTTAAAGCAAGTCTTGTGAGGTATTGCTCTGCATTATCTCAGGCACTTCAGTGTCAATTGGGAATTGGGCATGGCAGGCATCCAAATACTCAGCTTTTTACTACCAGTGATGTTCCCTTTAATGCTTTTGTCTTTGAGGGAAATTCATCAGATGTAAAACCTGAAGACACATTACACTGTTCTGATCATCCTTCATTATTGTTGTTCCATATGTGTTTTAATACAGCTGACCCCAACTGTTCAGAATTCACAAATCACACTCCTGTAAGTGATCTTGAGTTAGAAGCCAGAAATTTTAAAGGAAAAAAACTCCCATAAGTAATAAAAAGCTTTTTTATTTCCTTATCGTTTATGAGCTATTATTCTGGATGTATCATTACCATTAGGATTCTTTTGTGAAGTTAAAGTCTTGATATTTCTCCTTGCCTTTTGCCTTGCCTTTTCTTTCCTTCCCCTTTTCCCTTTTCCCTTTTCTGTTTTCCCTTTTGCCTTTTCCCTTTCCCCTTTTCCCTTGTGGACAGGGCTCTCAGGCTTCTCTTTAGTTGCCTTTTTGAACATGTTTTTTCAGGAATGATGCTTCTTTTTCTTCTTTCTGATTAAGAGAAGCCCTGGGTAAGGAAGATGTCCTGCTCCACTTTATCTGTCTTACCTTTGTACGCTGAGCAGAAAGAATGTGGGTATTTCTCATGTCTCGCTTCTTTAAAGTAGGGAGGATAATTTTGTGTTTAAGGCATGGCAAATCTGTGAGAATTTTCTGGCTTTCTGTGAGCCACAGCCTGAAAAATATGAGTAAATCTGGTTTTCATTCATTTCTCTTTTAATGAACAAAAAAGACCCTTGACTATTTAACATGACCTTTAAAAAAGTTATTTTACCTTTTTTGGAGGGCTGACCATGGAGTTTAATTCAATAAATTGAAGTGTCTGTCTGTGCTTCTGTGTCTGTTTATGTACTGTGTGTCAAGCCTCTCTTACAGGCCTTGGAGAATTCTGGGGAAATTGCCTTGGATAAACACAGAGCTGTAGAGTCATTTTAAGTCAGTGAGTCTCCAGAGTGTTTTCCAGAAAGAGCAGTCTTCCATAAGTTTGAGTTGTGCCTGCCCACCCTGTGTACCTATCTGGGATGTTGATGAGCATTCCAGCCCCTTATGGGGTCTGGACATCTGAAGTTGGTCAGGTGATGTGTGGATGCCTGACGAATCCCTCTCCACATACCACTTAAAGAGTGTCTGTTAAGGTATTCTAAACACAGATGTACCACGTACCTCTGATGCCCTGAAGCATCTGAGACACCTGAGCTGGACTGACAGAGCTGATGTGATGCTCATACTTCGAGGTTGTGTTGTGGAGGTAGTTGGGATGCCCTAGGGCATCTCCCATGAAACCAGAGAGCAGAATATGGAAAAGTGAATCGATTTGTAATGTGTTGTCCAGATTTCCATGGAGGTTATTTGGAACTAAGAGATGCAGCTCACACCTTGAACTGTCTTAAGCTGCGAAGAGAATCTATGTTTGGTTGTTATGAGGTGCAAACTTGTGCAATTTAAATCTCATGTAGGTATTTCATCCAGTGGTATTTGTACTACAAGAAGTTACAGCTGTACAAACAAAAATGAGACATTCTCCTTTGTGTAAGAAAAAAAAAAAGGCAATGATTGCATAAACAATGGCTGGGGATTTTTTTTGGCTCAGTTTCCAGATTATTACTTTTTGTCTTTGTATGTCAGTGTATTCTTTCAGTTCAGTGATGTATTTTGAAATCTGTATTACACATTTTCTAAATTCCCAAATGAATTATTAGAGAAGCACACCAAATTATGGGTTTTCAATGGCAAGATGGATATCTGCCTTTTTGCATATGCATTTTATGTAAAAATACAAGCATGCTTCTAATTTGCTTGCTACAGTGTGACCTTTGTATTATGGTTTTGCTGTGGGAGTTTCAATATTGTTTCAGACCAGTGGATCATGTCTGAAGAAACAAAACAGCAAATACATTGTAGCTTTTTATTAAGGCTAATGCATGCTAATAAATGCTAATACCATTTTCTAAAGTATCAAATAGTGATATTAGACTCTAGCAAAAGAATCTGTGGATTAGTCTCAGGTAGTTGAGAGGTGGAAAGACCTCTAAGCTTGAAGATCACAGTTAAAAAGGGAAAATGGAAAACTCAGGAAAGAAAGCACGTGTTTTAAAACACTTAAGTCAAACAGCTTTTGTTGATGTAGGTCTCCATCCAGATCTTCCCTGTTTTTCTCTAAGGCTCACATGTCTGTAAGTCTTGAGCCTCTGCCAGTCCCATAGGATCACACTCAGTGCTGCTGGTGTGTGAGACAGTGGCAGATGCTTGGTGTGGGCAATTGAACTGAAGGTGAAGGTTTGAGGTTTTGGTGTTTGCTGGGGTTATTAGGACAGATTTGGCCTGGCTGTGCTGCTTTTACCCATCAGACATGTCTGGTGTCCTCCCTGTGGTGTCTGAACATCCCCTTCTGATATTTGAGGGATCCCTCTGCTCCAGAGAGTCCTGGGATACTAAACTCAGGTATGTTTGAGTCTTCCTAGTATCACTGAAAGAAGCTATGGAAGCTATGTCTCACCCAGTGTAGCTCTGAAGGTTGCTATGTTTCGTGAGGGAAACATCCTAGTCTAGTTTTCCCAGCACACAGGCAGGTTTTACTCCGCCTTGTAATGATAAAACAGAAACCTGCCCTGACTAAACTGGAATCCCAGAAGTTAAGTATACCTGTGAAAAAAGGAAAAGAGAAGGGATTTTCTCAGCATGAAGTCAGTCAGTGATGAAAAAAAAACTGCAAAGGATAGAGAAAAATTAATGCCAAGGATTGAGTTGTTACAGATCCTTGTTAACTGAGGGGTTAGCAGCGATTCTACCATCTCTTAGGTGAACAACAGAATTGTGAGGGTTTTACATGTTCTATTCTTCCAGCTCAGCCAGACAACTGGTTATCACAAGAATTTTTACTTATTATACCCCAGGGTAGAAGTGAATGATGCATGAATATAATTCTTTCTCTCTGCTGTAATTCTGAGACCTGCCCCAGCAGGTTGTGGCAACAGCTGCCCACCCACAAACACAGAGCCACGCTATAAAGCTATTGTGAAAAAGATTTAGTTAATTGGATTAATTGTACAATTACATAGACTCTCAGAAATAATCACAGGGAAACAGAAATCTCATAACAGGCAAGAACTATTTTTTTAAATTGTCACGTCAAGAGTGACAAAGATAAGAACATGGATTTCCACTCCAAAATTTTTTTAAAAAAATCCATTCAGAGATAAACTTCTTTAGAATTGATGTCTTAGAGGAACCTGAGTGAGTCTGAGCCCTGCTCATGCCATGCAGCCAGCAAATGCAAGCTTTTGGTGTTCAGGGATGATACTGTGGCTGCAGAAACCTCTTGTGGTGCAGCCATTAAAAACGCTGCACAAGCTGGAAGAGAGACTCATTGAACATTGAAAGAAGGAGCCATCACTATCTTTATGTCTCCCTTTATTATTTGTAAAGTATTTGGAAGAAGGCAATTGCTGTAAGCATTTTTCAGCCCTTTCTTAGTCTTGTTACTACCCTTCTGTCCACTTTTAACCGGAGTACAGTAACAGCACAGTTGAGAAGAGACAGGATGCTTTTGGCTCCTTAAAATCAGAGGCTTGCTGTGCATGGCTAGTACTGCTACCCGTTAGCCAGGGGAAAAGTTGATGATTTTGCTTGCCTGGTACACTGAAAAATGCCTCACTCAACAAATTAGAGCAAGAAAATAATGACTGAACATACAAAATAGCCAACAAAATGACAGCTAGATGATGACAATAATATATAATCTTGAGAATGAATTTTCTTCATAAGTCTACAGGGATCCCACACTCAGTTTGTAAAACAAGGTTTTTAAAAACGGTCAGAAAGACCAAAATGGCCATAATAGATCCTTTTGTAAGTGATGAAGCAATAACCTTAAAACATTAACTAGGGCTCTGCAGTGTGACTTGGGTCTGTTTCTGACAAGAACCCAAAGACATGAGCTCCTTTCAAAAATGATTTTCATTGAAGAGTTCTGGAATAAAACTATGAGAATAAGAGAAGTTGAATTTCTCTTTAAATAATACAGAGAAGCAGTTGTAATTTTTGTTCTGCCGTTATTAACTGCATTCTGTATGCTATCCACTTTTTAAAATCCTCTGGAGATACTCTTTTTTCTTATATTGTTTTTCTGTTTCTGAAGTGAAACTCTGGACCCACTGAAATCTACGGAAGTCTTGCCTTGTCTGTTGGCAAGGAGTCATATCTGGTTCACCTCAGCAGTCCAAACACAAAGCCATGCTTTTTATATATCCAAGCTATTTGTTTTCTCAGACAACCCTTCCTCATTCCTTTGCTGTCTTACCGAGAAAATTTCTTCTTTTTCTGTCTTCGCTGATGGCACTGGCAGTAGGTGCCAGAAGGTGCTTAAGGAGCACAATAACTCTGGCAAGAGACGTAATTAGCTCTATTATTGACACTATTGGCAACTGTGTAGTGAGGGTTTATGTATTATTTGGAATATGATGGAGCTGAATAACCATGTTTGCAGACAGAGAAAAATAACTTGATTAATCCACATATTCACTTTATTTTTCATATTGAAATGACTTTTTAAGATTTGTCACCAAATAATAGAAATACAGTGAGGGTTTCAGTCATTCATTAGGTTGGGGTGGCATCATTCTATTCATATTAGGTATCTTTGCACAAATAACAAGAATGAGTCAAGAAAACCCGGTTTTTATCTTTAATTTATTCTTGTTAGTAGTTAGATGCTTTTTGCAAATGTGTGGAGTAAGAAAAGCCAAGCTTCAAAGAAAAGGGACAACTATTTTTATTGGGCAAAGACTTGTTAATAAATGGGTCGGTAGAAGGACAAACAAGTTAAATGTTATGGACAAAAATCAGTCTAGCCTGCGTAAACTCATCAGTTAAACCTTGCAGAGTCTGGTGGGGCTGTCTGCATGGGAGCCATGACCTCTGCTGTTACTGACTGAGACCAGGCTTTTCTAATTAACATGACTCTCCAGGGACCACTGTATTGATGATGAGTTTTCTGCAGGTACCTGATCACCATTGCAAATAGAAGCTCAGAAATTCAGATTGCAAGTGCTTTGCTCTGTGCTGCTGAGATGAATTTTCTCTGTGCATGCAAAATATGGAGTCCTAAAAAACTGTTGCCCAGGCACTGCTCTGAAAATTCAGTCCACAGAACTCAGCTTCTTTTTCATTCTTGTCATTCAGGCTTACTGAGACTGAGTGCAACCTTCTCTTTATATGATTTTATTTAAGCGGTTAATTGCCTACTCCATGAGAGTGTACTTTCTCATGATTTCCAATAGTATTTAAATACACCACAGGTTTTTGCTTTGTCTACTTCTGGTTGGAGGTTGCTGCATATGAACACTTTTGCCTCAACAGAGGAGAGGAATGCCTTATTAAAACTGATAGTTTCTACTACATGACCTTTTCAAAAAGCATTTTACATTTTACTTAAGATTCTCAAGAAGTTGAAAGACTATATTCACATTACATTTCTGTTCCATTTAATTTCCTCACTCCTCTTCTATTTTGAAACAATTAGAAACAGGGCTTCACTCTAGTTTTGAAGATGAGAGTAATTCTTATTGGTATGCAAACAGGACCTTCTCAAAAACAACATTATATCCTTACACAATGGAGATACAGGCAATGAGCAGTGCCTAAATAATCTGGGCTGCCTTTCCATTAGGAAAACTAGAAGTGTCAGAATTTTGGTTTATGGCAGACCACATAGAGGTGATCAGTTTCAACTGCATTGGCTGCCTTCAGGCTCCACGTACTCCCAAGCAAGCTGGCAAATGCTCTCATTCCTCTTAATCACGTGTTATAAGCAAATTTCAAATACTTCTTGGGATAAAGTCACAGGTCAGGCACCTCAGCCAAGAAAGCTGTTCAGAAAAGGAAAAGGGTGTAAAGCTGGAGCTAGTTTTGTCTTTGCTATGGTAAGGTGAAGGCAGAGATGAGGAGATATCCCACAACTGCAGGATGAAATCCAGCAGGGAGAGAGCTGGCGAAGGGCTACAGAGAGCCGGGATTTCAGCTGTGACAGAAGCCACAGGGAGAAAATAAATATTTTCGAAAAAGAAAGATGACATCAAAACCTTGGACATGCAAGGGTTTGGTTGCAAAGGTGAGATTCTGTGAGGAGTCCCACTGAAAATTAACCCTTGGTGAGGTGTGGAGGTCCTCAGTAGCCAACTCACACTTTTTGATCCAAATTTGCCAACATAATTCAAAATGGTGTTTGCTTCCACAATGGCATTACCCCCATTTTCTGAGGAAAGGAACATATGGGATGAAGGTAAAGAAAAGTGACACAAGGGTTAACATCCCTGGGAACTTCGATTTAATGTTTCTTTCTCAGAAGCCCGTTTCTGGTGCCATGCTGGGATGCTAACAGATGAAGCATGTCTGGATCCATGTCCCTTAATATTTCAACCTTTTATCTTCTGGTCCAGTGAGGAAGTGGTGCAGAACTGAAATGCCACCCATACTGTGACAATTCAATTGTTGTTTTATATTTTAAAAATGTCCTGTTGTTCACAGAAATATGACACCAACAAAAACCCAATAGGAACTAGATGGAATTATTTACTTGCCTAAAACACCAGCTTCTTTATATGCAGCAAATCCATGTTTCTTTTGTAAATGTCTGCTAGTGTTGGGGCCAGCTGGATTAAGATAATTGAGGAATTAAAGTATCAACCTAGGAAAAATGCTCAGTACAAAAATAATGCAAGGCCAAAAAGAAGCCATCCAAAAATGTTGCCATTGTTCCTTAACTTGTTGCTGTATCTTAGAACACAAAATGAGGTTTGATATTAAATGAGATACACTAATCCCAACAGCTTGTGTACTTATGTTTGTATAGTTTATCAAGTACATATTTTACTTTTTTTTTTTTATGATTTTGGACTTTTACATTTACATCTTGGCATTTCAAGTATGTTTGCTGCGAGTGGAAAAGATGATGGCAAAACACTTCAGAACTGCTTCCAATTATGTTGACCTTGAATTACAAATCCTTTTCTGGCAGGATAAGCTGGCTAGTGCTGCACCTCAACCAGGGCTGGTTGACCAAGAGCTTCTAAACATGAAGGTGAGCAATAGTGGGTGACAAATTATCAGTGTGTGCATGTACAAGGCTGAGCCACATTTGAATATAATTCAAGAAATATGTGGTTTGATGTCCTGAGGGATTGTGTATGTCACATGTGTTCATTTGATACTGTGAACAAGTAATAATGGGACACTACAAAACCACCCAAACAAAACAGGAAGAAGTATTTGAAACAAACTCTTCATTTACAGGAATAATTCTGTATCCTTTCCTACGCTACATAACACACAGCTGTATATCAACTATATGAGAAAGGAAAATTGCTTTTATATAAAATCACTGATTTTGAAATTGAAGAGCAAGTAAGAACACTGTATGTTTTAAAATAAATTTGTAATGTAAGTGTTCTTCTCAATAAAAAGGGACTGTTATTTTTTCAATAGGCTTTTATTTCTAGAGCTGCTGAAACCTTTACTACTACATTGCAGTACGAGAAAGCCAAGTGATTATTGATGTATGCTCTAATTAATCATTTTCCTCTTCCAGAACTATGTCAGCACCATCATTACTCCTTTTTTAATAACAGAAAATGAAAAAATAGGCATAATTCAAAACTGCTGTATAGTATAACGTGGATGGGGGTGTAGAAAACCAGACAAAATCAAGCGGATAAGCAGAAGTAAAATGATTAATGATTTCTTCAAAAAAACCCATTGATTTAATAATTTGGGGTTGAATGTGGTGCATTTTGGAGAGCCCAATTAACTGCTGGTTAGGAGGAGATAACTGTGTGTGGAGTGCCCTTGCTGAGTGCACAAAGACAGCTGTATCTAAAGGTTAAAAATGGATGGAGGAGAAAATGCTTGGAAACAATTCAGGGCTGAACATGCATGAGGTCAAGTGTGAAAAATGCTTCCTGCTTATTCTGTTTTTTATCTCCAAGCAGAGTAGAAATCGATAATCCTGTATAGTGCACACTTCTGAATAAGAACTAGCCACCCCATCCTGAGTAGTCTGTTCACACAAGCTCCATGCATTGACAATAATATAAAAGAAAGAAAGGACCTTTTTTCTCCATTGCCACAAATTAGGAATAGTATTTTACCTCTTCCCCTCGGTGCTGCTTTAGACACGGGTTAGCTCACTGCCATTGCACACCTGAGAGGGACACAAAAGGTAATGTTCAGCTATTTGGATATAAAATGAAGATACATCACACAAACTGCTTTGACATAAGCAGACTCTGCAGGTGAAGCTGAAACATCTCAGAATGGACAGAGTACTTACCCTAATTCATGGAGCATCATTTTACCATCTCTTATCTTTCTTTCCTTCTTTTTAAACATAGGTGATTGCCTACAGGAGCCAAGGCAGGAACCACAGACCCCATTCCATGAGTCAGTTCTTTTCAGAGCAGATGATTTTCTTTTCTCTATTAGCAAACATTGATTTTCCTAGTTTTGTTTCTTTGGAGCTATACTCTGCAAGGCTCTGCCTGCTCCCATTGTGCTGCTGCAGATCATCAGTAACATCAAGAAAAACTCTGACAATAATACAGGCTACTTACCTGCTGGTTTTAAGCCAGCAGAGACAGCACAAAACCACAAAAGGATGCAGAATAAAGATGCTCTGGTGGTTAATCCCTTCTTAAAACCTTCCTCTATTGTGGTGCCAGCAGCAAAACTTGACAGTGGTCAGGCTGCAGCTGAGCAGAGACCTCTGACCAAGGCTGGAAGCATCATTTCAGCTTGTGGTCTCTTGTACTTCTCCATCTGATGTACCCACTACTTGTAAAATATTTTATGTAGGCACCATCTTTTCAACTGCTATGTCACAGGGAGATGCCACCCTGGGCTGCTTAAATGCAATCTAGATAAAAGAGGCCTATTTACTTATTATTGACATGTAAGGTAACAAGAAACTGCTGAGACATACATTCAAGACAAACGCAACAAGAAAACCACAGCATTAGATGTAGAAAAAACCTTAATGAATGCCCAGAAATTTCTGAAAATCCTTCTATAACAATCCCCAGGATGTTTTAATGCCATGCTATCTTGCAGTGCCCTTGGCAGTGGGTGTCCTGCAGTGCAAAGTGTGGGCATCTCAGCCTCATGGGTGGCCCCGCTGCTCCCCACAGCCTGCTGAACTGTGGCCTCGGGCCCTGGCATTTCCAGAGAGCCATCTCTGCTGTTTAACTTAACACAGGTTCCTTACTTAAAACATCAGGATGTGATTGTCACACCCGTGTCCTCATGTAACAAGGCTTAACGTGTGTTATTTTGCTGTGTGCTTTGTAGCCCCCACTGAGTGATCCAGAGGTGCTGATGTTGGAACTTGGGCTTGGCAACACAGTGGGGGAAACACAGTGTTATGCTGGGAGAGCATAAACTGATTGAACTTTTTATTTTTAATTGAAGTATTTCCGGATTTAGCTACCACTGCTACTACAAAAGGCTTTTACAGAACCATCTTTTTTCAGAGGCTTAGAAATATATGTTTAATTTCCATCCTAAATTTATTCATGGCCACTTTTTACCCACCAGTGCTTGCAAAAGCAACGTTCATTAGTCTGAATAACAGCTATTTCACAGGCTGCAGCACTGGAGGCCTGGTAGAAAGCTCCAACAGCCAGGCAGACTTGTGGGCATCCTAAATCCATTTTTCAAGGAATTCTTCAAGGCTGGAAGAACAGCTTGGTGTGATAGCTGCATGGAAGCCAGATTCTCAGCTGGAGGGGAATGCTAGCAACAGTAGGAAAGATTTCTGGATGAAAACCAATAAATGCATTGTTACACAGGATTTTACATGCAGTGGGACACAGCTTCACTTGAGAGTAGAAGCCAAATTTTCCTTGGTCGTTATCTATCTCCCACACCTGATGCAAGATGACTTCCAAGGGGAGAGAGAAACTCTTCAGAAAAAAGTTAAATCTTCATCTGGATATTTCACTACACTAACATATATTTTATTAAACAAAAGAAAGAACAGATTATTGCTTTAGTTTGCATGCAAGAGTGCTTAATTTGGCGTGGAACACTTTGCCAGTGTCCATGTATCATCCCAGGGGAGCCCCTTTGATAGCTCATGTGATAAGTAAAGAAGTAATTTGTGGTTTTGTATCTGTGAACTGCTTATGCTCACTTATAGTCCTACTGGGAGGTAGTACCCTCTCCCTCAGAACACAACCTGCTCCTCATTTCTCTGTTCTCTCCTTCTGACCAGGGTCACTTGAGAAGGTTTCAGCTTCAAGAATCTCCAGATGATCAACAAAACTGCCATGGAGGCAGGGCACCAGCTCCCTCTTCTCAGGATCTTCATTGGTGCTCAGCTGAGGAAAAAAAAATCTTTTTCATGCATAACTAAATCAAATAAACAAGGGCTTCCCTGGCGCAGTGTTGATGCTGTCCTCTGTTTGATTGCCCACAGGCTAGGGATACTACCTTGCCTAGGTATCTCCAAAATTTAGTATAAGGTGTCAAAGTTAAGTCACAATTTCTTTTTGCCACGCCTAGAGAAGTCCTGGAACTGCTACTGCTCCTCCCAAACTGCCATAAGCCTGGAGGTGCCTTCACAGACATGCCTTATTCATACTGGATTAATTTCCAGTTTTTAAGCGTTCTGGATTTCTGCATACAGCATCCAGTTTTGACTGTTTGCCTAACAAGCAACATTTTCTTACCTAAGGCTAGTGAATCAACTTGCTCTACCTGAGAAGGAGAAAATAGTTTCAATAATTTTCATATCATTGCCTTTTCAAACCACATCAAGAAACTAATCTGAGTATTTATATATTTTTTTACTATATTTATGTAAAGTGCAAATATTCACTCTTGGCTTTGATTTTAAAATATTGCCTTCTCAGAGTTCACTGATGACTTTCAGACAGTTGGGAGCATGTTATGGCTTTGGCAGACATCCTGGGAAATTTATGAGTGCAACAAATCTCCAGTTCAGTCTTTGAATAAACTTACATGTCAGCATAATGAAAACAAGCAGCAAGCTGCTGTTGGTAGTCAGGGACCTTATAAGACTGCCCTGGGATAGGAGGTTCTGGAACTTAATAACCTTTTTACTCTAAGTTCTGCTTTTAAAATGTAGATGCAAATAATTGTGTGTGGATGTGAATCGAGATCAAAAACAATGAACTATGGAAAGAGATTTATGTGTGTGGGTGACTTCTCAGCTTAGGCAGGGTAAGTCAGCTGAGAAGTAGTTTTATTTAAAAGTATATGGCAAAATTAGGAAATATTCCTGCTGAAGTGGGACTCCTAAGATTTCAGGTTTGTACAACAGATGATGTAGTGCCAGGACTGTGTCTTTGAGGAATAGACCACTTGAGCTGGAAGTCTAGCTAGTAATAGGACAGAATTTATCCATAGATGCAAGGCAGTTTTTCTTTGGAGTTCAGAAGCTGGTTAAACTGACATGTTTCAGGTTGCTCCATGTCACAGACAAACTTCTTTCAAGACGACTCTTGTTGTTTATGCATATTTTGCATGTCAGATGGGGCCCATGCTGGACTCACACAAGGATATTATACTTCTATATGGATCCTGTGATGATGGGGATTAGAACTAGATGATCTCTTGGATCCCCTTCCAATCCAGACCATTCTATGATTCTGTGAGGGTCTGCCCTTGGTCCGTTGCTTAAAGGACAAGGCCACACGGTATTTGGCTGCTGTTGAGAGAGTCAATGTCCAAACTGAGCTTTGAACTTGGGGCTGTGCCAAAGATCGCAGATATTTCTGTGTGTGGGAGGACACAGAAGGAGGAAGAGCCCTAGTGGCAGAGGTTTGTGGAGTAGGAAGCATCTCCCACTCAGCAGAGGTGCTGTCTGGTAAGTTGAGAGCCCCACCCAGCTGAGTTTACCCCCATAAACTGCAGACTGCTGAGGGGGAATCCTCAGCCACTCACAGCCACAGATACCTTCGGACTTCTGTAAGTGAAGACTTTTCCATAGCTTTCCACAGCCACATTCTACAGCCCAGGGATAAGTGCTGAGATGTCTTCCAATGCTTCAAAAGAAGCCAATTTTGGTGAAAGACACTTGTAGTTGAAAATAGGCACAGGGAGCCTTCCTTTGAAGTGGACGGGAGCAGGCAGTGGTGGGGCTGTGAGCATTACTTAACATTTTGACAGGGCAGGAGCACTTCTGCTCAGGGATTTGGGAAAGTTCTCCTAGGCAGCAGTATCACAGAACCCAGTTCCTGGAGAGGCACCAGGCTGTGGGCTGCTGAGAAGGGGCTGAAGAAGCTTTAGAGCTCAGCACACGTGAGCAGGGCATGGGTGTCACTGGGGAACTTGGTTATAGCACAAGACATCTGCAGCACTTTCGTGTGCCAGTGGCTTTTGCAGGTGTTTCCTCCAGTGCCTGATAGCTCTGTGTCATGGGCTGGACACATCTCTGCAACAGCATTTTAAAAAATGCTCCATTCCTGCTTGTGTCAAGGCTCTCCATGTGGTGTGGCCCCAGGCTTATATCCACAGGAATTTAAAGATTCTGGGCCTTAAAGTCCTTTGGGGAAAGATTTCCTCTTTCTATGCATTTTAGAGCATCAAGGAGACCTGAGCTTAGCAGAAACTGTCAAATAAAAAGCATTGCTTTTGTGTGTCTCCCAGATATATATAGAAAAAAGTAACATTCTTGGCAAGGAGAGCTTTCTCTGAAAACAAGGAGATGCTAAAATAATTATTATTTGGAGCCTGAAAGGCTTGACTTTGCAAACTCAGAGTAAATTTAAAGCAAATCTACTTTAAAGTTTGTTTTAACTGGGTTCTTTCATCACTTATCTCAGCAAAGGAACAGTGGCCCGGGCTTTCATGTTTGGTAGCTTATATTGCATTTATGTTTACATGGCCTGCAGTGCCCCTCATCAGCAGGAAACAGCAATGTAAAATAAAAAAAAGAAACTAAAATCTGCTTCTATGCTGCCTTGTTTTGTCTGTTGCTACTAACAGAGACTCACAGGAGGAGAGTAGCAATTAAAAAACTGCCGGAGTTGCTTTGGGTCAATTTTTATTATTTGTGACACTAGGAGTGAAATGCTAATTACAGGTCAATGTAGCAAAGGTTTACTACTCCTGCCAGAGAAGTCACAGCCATATTTTCACTGAGATCACACAGTTTGCTGCTTTAGGGAGGCATCATGCCCAAGAGGATGCAATCAATGACAGGTTGCCTCAGGCAAGCGCACTAAAGCCATAGGACATCAGGTATGAAGGTATTAGGGAAAGATAAGCAAGGATCCATTTGTATTGGTGGTAGCTTGGCCAGAGGTGTTTTGTCTAGTGGACAAGAAACATTGGAGGCATTCATAGCACAAACAAATGCAAGGAGAAACTTGTTACTGCACTTCTGTTTGGCAAATGATGAGCCATTGGTTTCCCAAATCACCCAACCAGCTCAATGGCAGCTGGCTTACAAGACTCGCAAAGCGAGGTGAAGAAAGGGATGAAAAAGCACATTTCTGAAATCAGGAGGCCACACATCCAATCTCTTGTCAAGTAGACCTTGTCAACTGTCCCTGGGAGCTGTGCAGTCTTTTTAGGCCTTTTGTTTTACTTGTAGATCAGACAGATTTCTGCTGGCTAGACCTATTCTTTACTCTGTCTCATCTCAGTAAAAAAGCAAAAAGCTTTACCACTATGTGCCACACAGCATGAGAACTATTGTTCACCGTAGCAGTGCAACAAACAGTGCCAGAAAAGGCTTGTCTTCTACTTTATGTGGTCTTTCAATATATATTAATTATAGTCCTATGAAATATTACTATAATATAGTGGAAATAGAAAGCAAATACTGCTAGGAGGATGGTCCTGAGTAATACTGTTGCATCTCCCTTGTATTGCTTACTACTTCAAAAGACCAAAAAAAAAGGCACAAATACTATTAAAAGATTTTTTAACACTAGTATTTAAAGATTTTCTTGTAGTTGCTGCTACAGATCTAACCATAAAACCAGAAGATTGGCTTCACTGAGCCAATCTGAAGATCCAATATCCTGTCTTTGGCAGGGAGCAATGACAGATGCTTGGAGAAAGAATGTAAGAAATAGCACATTTATAGAGTGATCTTTCCCCTGGTATGCACTTGCCGTTTCCAGCAATAACCATTTAAGAGTGTGCCGTGCCAGCCGTGGCATCCAGACCATCATGTTTAATGAGGAACTCCTCTCACTGGGCTGTCACCAGGTTGTTGTAATTAGGTCCTGAGTAATTCTGTGCCAGCTGGAGCTGGGCAGAGTCCAGATGCCTCCTGAAAAGGGCTCCAAGGTGCAGTCCCCAGGGCAGACCTCCTGCCTGGCACCCTCCTGCAGAAGGTGGAGCTGCCACTCATCCACTTCCAGGGCGGTGGGCGAGTGTGTGTGCTGAGACCCAGGCCAGCCTCCAACACACCCTGGGCACAGGTGCTCTGCTACACAATGCTGTTCCTTGGGGTGAGATGGAACTTGAAGAAAAAAACAGATAAAGGAAGAAATATTTCCAAGAGCCTTCCTGAAACCTTTTAGTGCCGGTAAGCCGTAATTCTGTGTGTTTCAGGAAGAAGAGGTAAAACTTGTATATACTTCCCTATGGTTTACTGATACAGTTTTCCAGGATCAGAACAGCATTCTTTGTGAAGGTGTTAAGTGACAGAATGAAGATGACATCCTTAAACTGAAATTTAGATTAGATATCTGGAAGGAATTCAGTGATGTCGCACTGGAACAGGTTACCTGGAGCAGTTGTGGATGCCCCATCCCCGGAAGTGTACAAGGGTACTTGGATGGACTTTGAGCAACCTGGCCTAATGGAAGGTGTTCCTGTCTGTGCCCCTTCCAAACCAAACCATTCTGTAAGTCCATGATTCTTGTTTGACCCCATTGTGAAAAACAAGGGAGGAAACATACATGACACATATAAGAGACAGTGGAAAGCACCTTCAATTAGAAGACTGTTATGTTAGAGAATTGCTGCTTTTGCTTTCAACATCTTTCACCCACTGCCCTGGAACAGAAAAGCTTAGAGACCAAACTCTCTCTCTTTTCCACTATCTGCACATATCCCAGACTCATTTTCAGTGCTGCTTGTATATCACTCCTTCTCACCTGACTAATCTCTGTGCTGACAAGCTTGTGCAGCTTCAGCCAGATTCCTTTGTTTGAGGTAGAGCTCTTTTATTGAAGCGGTTCACACCTGAAATAAAGCAGGGTGTCGCAGTTCTGGTTCTTGATTCCAGTAATGCCTTTGCCTTTGAAGCAGCCTGAGGTACCTGATACATCATCATCTACAAGAGGAAATGTTTTCCCTTTGTTCTCTAAGGAATTAATTCTTCCTCTGACTATTAATTTTGCAGTGTACTATGCACTCACTTGCAGGTGTTAGGGAAGATAATTTTTGTGCCAATTAAAGCTCTGACTTGGCACAGAGATGATACAGCTTTGCAGGTTACTTTTCTCCTGCCTGGAGAACATATGTTTCCCTCTTATTTCCACACCTCAGCTTTGGGGACAGCACCGTGATAAACAGTGGCATGACCTGTCTTCCTCAGCTGTTCCCTATGATTTTAAACAGAAGTTACTGGAGACACATCTGAGGCAACGGTTGTCCCTGATTACCCAGCCTTGCACTGCTGATGCGTGAACTCATTGTTACTACCATGTATGACTGGTCCCAGTATGGTCCCATGTCCTTTGCAAATAACCCCTAAAGCCCACTGGCCGCCACAATGACCCTTGAGTTGGGTACCCCCTTCATGGCTGCACCCGTAACTACCATGACATTCCTGGCACCTTAAGGACCAGCCCCATGACAGATAACTACCACTTAGTAATGACAAAGGAACAGCAGGCTCCTGCAAGGCCCTGCCTATTCACTTCTAAAGATGGAAAGAAAACTAGTATCTGCAGGAAAGCTCTGTAAAGATTTCCTGAAATATTATTTTATGCATCTTACATTCTAGCTGCTATCTGTTGCACAGCTTTAGGACTTGCAGCCATTGTAGGGCTTTCTCAGGTAGACACTCAGGAAAAAAACCCAAACATCCAGACCCTCCTCAGCCTCTTCTTTGTGGGTTGAGGAAGGTGCTGCATGGGAACAAGTTGCTCAGAGACTATGGATCCCTCATCCCTGGATATGTTAAAGGCCAGGTGGGATGGGGCTCTGAGCAACCTCATCTAGTTGGTGTCCCTGCCCATGTCTGGTAACATTGGAACTAGATGATTTTTAAGGTTCCTTTCAACCCAAACCATTCTATGATTCTATGATCTTTCTCTCCTTCATCTTTCCTCTGTGCCTTTGCTGCCTCAGTCTTCTCACCACTGCACAACTCTTAACTTTGCTGCAGCCTGCTTGCATTTATCAACAGAATGATCACAGAAATTTCTAGCAATTCCTTCACATGGGCTGACTCTCAGTTCCTCTTTCCCAACTAAAGGTTGGAATGGAAAGAAACAATTGAAGGTTTTTACACTGATTTGGGCTCCAGATTACATTTCCTGATGATAAGTATCCCACTACACACAGGAAAGAAAAATCCCTCTCTTGCTTGTTGCTTCCCCAGCACACAAAAGCTGAGTAATGCAGGCAGTGTTTAACTGTGATGCCAAATGCAAAAGGCAATCACAAGAGCAAACCCTCCCTCCCTGCAAGGTAGCAGTGCCTTGTGTACTCACAGGTTGTGGGCTGTTTCCTGGGCAGCACTTTGCAGTGCACTTGCAGTAATTTCCAGATTTAGAGGTGCACTGGAGTTTTCTAATGAAATTCATGCACAGTTCAAGCTAACTAATCCCTTGTTGAGAGCTTACTCTAGAAATATTTACCCAAACCAGAAAGTCTTGCGGTTTCTGTTAGATGAACCCTTGAGGAGGAAGCCCAGAATGTAATTTGAAGTGAAGATGTGGGCATGTAACTGAATGTGGGTGAACCATAACTGGACAAGTTGCTGCACACAGCTGGGAGTTGCACACATGTGGGCATCTGAAGTGGAAATGAACCACATTAGTCTAAAGTCCATTGCATCTGTCCATTAAGGAGGGACACCACAGGCTCACTGCAGCTGCAGGGAAACTTCATGCTGCTTTTAGTGGACGTTGTGCACTGTTCTGTACTTTTCTTCGCTTCTTTTCCTCTTACTGTAAAAATTGTCATGAAAAAATTACCCCAAGCTCTCCCTGTTTTCTTGATAAAGCACAGAAAGCAAGCTTTCAAATATTTCTGAAATTATTAACTATTCATCAACAAATATAATCTGTTATGGTGTTTCTCATCTAACCATAGCTTGTAAGTGAACATATGTGGATACTTGCAGCCAGGCAAAGAAAATCCAGAAACAAAAATAGGCATAATGAAAAGCAGGCATCGTTGTTCAAATTATTGAGCAGAATTTCCATGTCCAAGAAGTGCAACATGTATTTATTTTGTGGCATAAGGCTTTTGGCATCCTGAGCTATTTGTTTTTTCAGCTTTAGTATCTGGATTTTGAAAATGGTTGAACTCCTGAATTTTTCTGAGAATTGATATGCAAATTTAAACTGCATTCCATCTGACATGCAAATATCATAGTCACTGGAGATACAGAAAATGGAATGCTGTTGCTAACTCAATCATCTATTACAACTTCTGTGCACATCATATACAAGTGGGAATTCAAATGTCATTAGTTTCCCAAAAAGTCATGCTTCCACAAACAAAATCAAGCAGTTTTCTAGAATTACTATAAGGTCAATGAAAGGTCCCTTATTATATAATGATGGTAGAAATATCTTGTCACTGCAGTGTCTAAACACTCTGCAAACCAAAATAATTGAACCAATATTAAACCACTACCATAAGAAGGATCAAGGTACTTTATCTTGTATGAATGTGTGCAGAGATCAGTGTAAAGTAACGCCAGCCCTCTAGTGTTAAAAAAGAGTTTACATGCCATAGTTCTGTTATACCTTGCCAGAAGGCTCAGCAATCAGAAATTGTTGAGATGGTCTGTTTTTGGCAACTCTGACTTTCCATCTCCAGGGGAATATAATGTTTGAATACAACTGTGGATGACTGATCAAATATTAAAACTCTGTAGTTAGATTAGCTCAGAAAACAGGTCTTAGAGACTGTACAAAACCCTTATGATGGAAAGCACTGATTTACTTGAAAGTAGAAAGGGTTTGGTGAAAGCAATCTGCGTCCAAGTTGACTGTTGGTGTCCAGATGTGTGCTTTGTTCAGCTCAGTCATCTGGGATAAGGCAAGGAATGTATTGCATCAGCCATAGTGAAGCAGAGGACGTCCTGCATGCTCTGTGGCATGGCAGGAAGGCTTGTAGAAATATTGGGGGTTAAAGAGCTGCTCACACCATATCCAAGGACTGTACAAGGTGGAGAGAATCATACCCAATACAGACTCATCTGAAATGACTCCTCGTAGGTGACTCTTGGTGTAATGCCCAACAATATCTTGTGGCAAATCAGTTGGAGTGTCACATGGCAGAGCCAGGGTTGCCCTGGCACTGGGTTCCATGGATGCTCAGGCAGCAGGGAGACAGCTGCTCCTGTGACAGCTTCCAGTTATAATCTCAGCTGCTGCCAGAGACCATAAGAACGGCCTCCTTTACACAAAGGACTTAGCACCACATAATTAAAGGTGTGGATATTAAGAGAGCTGATGTGTAGACCTGTGGGAGCACTCTTGCCATTAGAATAAAAGCAAGACTATTTGAGTTTAAACATAGATCAATATAAAAATCTTTAAAGTGAAATAAGCATTTCCACAGGTATTCAAAGTGATTTAGAGAAATCAATTTGCAATAACAGGTTAAATTTAAGCTGGTGCAACTTCCTCACGTACATAATCCCTTACAGATACACACTGAATTGATGAATGCATATAAAGTTGAAATACATCTATAGGCGAGCATCAGATAAATATTCTTGCTGTTGCTGATGCAATTAAGATGAAGATTTTAATACCTGGATTTTTAAATCTGGAGCATTTTACAGAGCTCAGAAGAAGCAACTGGGTGAAGAGTAAACTGCCCAAGTTCAGAGCATTGTACCTTCTAGTGAAAGAACTGGAGCTGGCTACGAACAACTGCATTTGACACCTTCTTAATCACAGCAGCCAAACTTGTCACTGGATCACACCCTCAGGGTTGTCTGAAGGAGTGGATAAATTATAGACCTAGTATCACTGATCTGAAAGTGTTGGCAAGAAATCTTAGGCAAACCTTTCTGCATCCGTTGGCTGCTCTCGGCTGCCCAAGTACCACGGCTCCTCTGGCGGAGCAGCCTGAGGGGACCTGCATCTTTTCAGCCCCTGATGACATTTTTAGAGCTTTAACTCCTCCCCACTGTGGGTACAGTGAAAAAGCAGAGTTTTGTCATGGAGGACAGAGGCACAGGCACCTTTTTGCATCTACCAACTTTGAGAAAGAAGTGGTTGTCTCCAACAGCTGGGTGGCCAGGGCCAGCAGTGCCTACAAGCACTTTAAAACTCACCACCAAGTGTCTGGTCGCACTAGAGGACTTGGCAGGCAGCTGATAAGGAACAGGGGAGAGTGATTTGTTTTTCTCCTTGGTGATGTTTAGTTCTTGAAATACTTGAATTGCTTGGGAAGAAGACACAGTGATGTCAGCAAACCAACATTTTCTCTGAATAAATTTCTGTAAATAGAGTAAAATGTTCTTGTTGTGCAGTTTTCAGCATAGTGATAACTAAGGCAGTATTCATCTTTCTCCTGGGTGCCATTTTTCTCTATGCCAGGTAAAAAATACAGTAAACACAATATGATTTGACCTGGAAGGATCTTAAAATATGATCTAGTTCAAGCCCCCAGTCATAGGCAGAGATACCTTCTACTAGACCAAGTTGCTGAAAGACTGATCCAACCTGGCCTTCAACACTCCCAGGCACGAGGAATCCACAACTTCTCTGTTTCAGTTCCTCACCACCCTCAAAGCGAATAATTTCTTGCTAATACCTAATTTAAATTTAGCCGCTTTCAGTTTAAGGCTGTTAACCCTTGTCTTATCACTACAGGTTTTGATAAAATGCCTCTCTCTGCCTTACTTATCATCCTGCTTTAGGTGCTGGAAGGTGCTATAAAGTATCCCCTGAGGGTTATCCAGGCTGAACAGGCCCAGCTGTCTTCATAGGAAAGGTACTCCAGCCCTCTGATCATTTTCGTGGCCTTCCTCTGGATTTGCCCCAACAGGTCCATGTCCTGTTTGTGTCAGGGACCCCAGAGCTGGACACAGCACTCCAGGTGTGATCTCACCAGAGTACAGTGGAAGGCAGAATCTCCTCCCTCTACCTGCTGGTCAGACTGCATTTGATACAACCCAGGATACGGTTTGCTTTCTGGGATGGAAGGTCACATTCCTGGGTCATGACCAGCTTTTCAGCCAGATGAACCTTTTCCTGGGGGACTTAAAAAAAAAAATTGGGTGAATTTTTATGCATGATAAAAAATTTATGGGGAAAATCAATTTTTCATAACCAAAATATTGATAATTTTTTGTCAATTACAGGAAATAGGTTTTGATGAGATTTAAAAATTAAAAGTAGAGACAAAATGTGAAGGCTCTTAATTTCAAAACAGGTACATTGAAAAATTGAGACATTAAGAAAAAAAGTAAAACTATTTTTGTTTTCTTAGACTGGTCAGAACAACTGAGAAGCATGTGTTTACATAGAAACAGAGATTTATTTATTTTTAAACAGCCATTAAAATAAAAAAGGGAAAAATCCCAAAAACTAAAACCTTATGTAACTACATTGTCTTTTTTTTCTTTCTTTTTTCTTTTTTTTTC
>VXBB01001112.1:137157-235338 GCA_013399915.1 Illadopsis cleaveri | reverse complement strand
TTTTTTCTTTTTTTTTTTCCTTTTTTTTTTTTTTTTTTTTTATTACTCCCTGTTTTTAAACATGCCGTGAAGAGATTTCCCAGGCAGTATGAATTTAGAAATCTGAGAGGAGAAATTACTTGATCTGTAGAACACATAGTTCTGTGGAATAAGAGACAAGAAGGCAACACTTACTACCCTTATAAACTGGCATCATATACATTATAGTGAAATCATAACTGTTGAATCCCCCATTTCTTGGGAGGATGCGCTGAGAATGGAGAATGTGCTTAGACACCGTCCACCCTACATAAAATTGGAGAGCAAAACATGAAAGGAAACCAGAAAACAGGGCATGAGAGATGATGCAACAACCAGCTTCTCTGCCAATGAAGTCAAGGGCCAACTCTCTTCCTTTACCTTTGGGGGAAGATGTACTTATCAACAGCAATCCCACCAGAGTGATTTCCAACACGTGGAGGACCCAGTCAGAACCTGACTGCCCAAGTCTCTAGGACACACTGATATCTGCCTGGTATAAATCAGTTTGTTTCCAACCTCAGCAAAAGTCTTCCTGAAATAAAGTAACTCCCACTGAGACACTGCAGGCTTGTGCCACTTTCAGTTGATGCCTGAATTCAGAAAGAAGAAGAGGCTAATTTCAATAGCTCTTCAGGTTGATGGATAGTGTTTTGGGTTTTCTTCTTCCTTTTCTACATGTACTAAAGACATTTCTTGTGTTTCCAGTAAGATATCCTTGTATGAAATACATTTTTCTAGGTGCTCAGGTAGTTCACTGTCCTGGTTTAGGGCAAATTTGGGAGAAAATCTCAGAATGGGGTCCCCCTGGAAAGGAAATTCCCCAGGGCAGATATCCAAGTCAGGTGAAAGTATGAAACCAGTAAGGGTACTGGAATAAGCATCTGAGACAGAAAACTGTGGAAGGGGGATAAAGTGCCACTGCCCATACACTTAGCTCACTGATGGGTTAATAACTTCATGCTTAGAGGTTCTTCATTGAGAACAATGGGCAACAGCTACTAATGGGGTCTGACACTAGCGCCCTTGAGATGAAGAGGAAGGTTAATTGAATTCTAGTGAGGCTCCCTTTGTGTTTCAGAGCAATTGAACAAACCAGGGCAGCCAACTTCCCAGCATCAGCCTATGCATTGTGGCAAGTTCATCTGTGGTGTGACTAAATTGTCTTCAATAGCAGGAATGAATTCAGCCTCTGAAAGCTAGATTCAGGGAGACTGAGATAATCCTATTGGAAATTTTGATTGACAACTCAGGCCAGTGTTTGTTTTCGCTTGTGGAAATATTGCAGAAGGAATGGGCATTTTGGATGGGAGGCTGCTTGCTGTTCCTCCAAATGTACTCCTACAACAGTGCAAACTCTTCTACTTCAGTTATTCACGGACACTCTAATCTGCATGTTGTGAATGAAAGAAGAGAACAAAATAGATTATTCTCACAAAGTTATTCACTTGCTCTTGGCATTTAATCTTCTTTGGTTTCTCAGAAGCTGTGATACTGGTCTTTGAATGCAGACAATACTGAATGTAATGTTATTTTGAAGATGTTTAAGCCTGATAGCTCCACATTAGTTAAAACAAAGATGGTATTTTCAGGTTGTAAAAGCATACTTTATGTTTTCAGTTCTTAATTCAGTTGGATGTCTTCCAAAAGCAAATGGTTTCAGGTTATTAGTTTCTTCACTAAAAAAGTGATTGTTTGAAATCTGACCTGACTTTGGAATGATATCGACATACATCTTTGCTGTGTGTCCTCCGACACCCCACAAGCAGGTTTTTATTTGAGCATTGACAATATGCACTACACTTTTTGTCCAACAAAGCTATGAACACTTTTACAACTTGCTTCCTATGAAGCACATCTTTCTTAGTGGATGAAAAGAAGCCTAAACAACTTCCTTTTTTCATTTGTATAGGACAACTCTGCAGGTAGTAATATTTCCCCAGCAATTTTTTGTTTACCTTTGCTTAGGATCTATTCCTGTTTGAAATTTTCTCTACGGCTGTCTAGACTGACTCTGACTTCCTGACACACTTTCCTCTTTGTGTCTCTCCATTGTTGGTGCAAGCTCTTTGAACTCCAGTCATTCTTCAACTCTCTTCTCTGCTTCTTCACCTTCCTATGCAAATGTGCATTGGTTTCTCTGCTGTAGAGTAGGACCTTTAGTTATTCTGGCAGTGCTGTGCTAGGGAGGTTTTTGCCTTCAACTGGTTGCTTGTGTGCCTGTGTATATATTATTTTCATATCTTTGTAATGTCATTCCACTTCCTATATCTGCAAAAGTAAAATGGCACTCACACACTCTCACATCCAGGCTCTGAAGCAAACAAAGAAAAAGTGGGTTAAATAAAAATAATAATGAACAGTCCTATTTAGTCCCATCTTTTGACTGAGACCCCTTCTGGCAGTACTGATGAGGTCAGTTGCTGGAGTGAGAAAACCAAAGACCCTCAATTGAAAGAATTTGAAAGCACCTCTACATAATCCAGTACAAACCACAGAGATTGTTACTATGCAGCATTATCATGGATGAGCCACACATAGCCAATGCAGTTACAATGAAAACCAGACAGAGAAATATTGCTTAAAGCAACTCACTTTTATTGACAGTGTACTGTAAGGCAAGGAAAAAATGTTTGCCAGATTCTTTAAAAAGAAGGCTTGCAGCAAGAGTGATCTGCAGTTCAATACCTTATTGAACTGTCAAAGACACTCTCTTTTATAAATCCAATATTTATCTTTTTGTTATATATACAAAAGCTCAACTTAAACAAGCACAAAACAGAACAAAGAAATGGATTTGCATATGAAGTTTTGTTGATGGTTCATGATCTAGTAAATAAGAGAATGCACATATTCTTTTACTATAGAGTTACAGTCGACTAGATTTAAACTTAAATATACCCCAAAATACATGAATCCCCCACAAAGTACAGATGTGTTCAATATGATTTTTTTAGAAAAAAAATATCTAAACAATGTTCAACCATACACTGGGAAAAAACATTGACAGATGCCAAGAAAGCTGTATTTCATGGCCAAAACTAATTTTGCATTTTTGGTGAAGGCATCTGTGTGTTTTCACTGTTGTATTCTGACCACTTTAAATTAATATCTTGGCCAGAAAAAATTGCAAAATACTGGCTTTTGTCTGCTTTTGAAATAATATCTTTTTGAAGTGGTGATGTAAATAAACCGTGAGCCTCTTACAAGATCTCACATCAGACCATGTTAGAGCAAACTATCATTTCCATAGGAAACAATGGTAACAGAAAGGTCCCAGCTATGCCATAAAACCTAGTCAGGGGCCAAGCAACAAAATCTGCAACCTCTTAGTTCTTCCCTGAGGGAAGGGCACAATTTCACCTCACATTTTTTGACAGCCTTAGATTCTGAAACTAGCAAACACGGTTGTGTTTTGTGGCTTTCCTTCTCCACCTCCATATCTGTATGGCATTGGCCTTTCACTGGAAAAGCTTTTCCGAAAGCGATAGCTGCTTTTTCACCGGCAACAATGTAGCGCTACTGGTGGCTCATAAAACAAGTGAAGGCTAACACGTCACATATGATATGCTGGGATAAAAGGGACGAAGGTACTCAGCCACAGCACAGTGCCATGCCTTACCTTTGCAGGCCTGTAGCATGAGCCGTAACATGGGTAAGTAAAAATCCACCTATACAGGCAAAACTGAATGTATTTTTAAAGACATACAATACTATTTGTAATTAGAATCCCCAACATGCTAATTTTTACCACAGACAAGAAGAAAATCTTACGACTGCACAAGAAAAATGGGACCCAATTAAAAGAAGAATAGTGACATCACACATATATGTAACTAGTATATGCTGAAAATGAAGCATAAACCCATGTCTTTCAAGTGAAAGTCTTCTACTGGATGCTTAAATGCACAGTTTTTCCTTCCCCCCCCCACCTCCTGTTTTCTCTGTGAAAATCAAGTTCTTTGCATAATTAACCAAATTTCAAAGATATTTACATTTTAAAAGCCAATCCTTCACCTTCTGATTTTAAAATGAGTAATCCTGTATCTCGCATATTTTAAAAAAAGGTCTGGAGTAAGCTTAGAATTGTAATTCAGTGTCTGTACTTAGTAAAAATACTTCCCTTGAACATGAAGTCAGTGCTGACCTCTTCAGGTCATTTGTGAATAATAAAATTTTTCTAAAGAAACTTTACTAAGGAAGAACTGAGGGGAAACACAACAAGAAGAAACACATTACCCCTGTATTGTAAAGTGTTGCCACTTTAAAGTATGGTAAAGGTTGAAGGAAAACACAGAGGTGTATATCAAATTTTTGCTATGATTCTACAGAATACATGAAATCTTTCAGTGCTCTGTCTGCTAAAGGCAATATAGTCTTTCTGGCTTTGTTAGTACTGGTATAGTATACAGGTTTTTTAGAGTACAGTTAGTACCTACAGAAGTCAATTCTAACAGAGAAGTGTGTGCTACACTTCATATGGCAGGAGGATAAGCCTAAGAGAAAATTTATGACATTGATTTTAAGGAAATCATACATTACACAGCACTTTAATTCTAAACATAGAAAATTAGATTGTGGTATGACTTAGATGCTTCTCAGATATCCAGGAGATCCTCTCCACTCTCATCACTCTCCACAGTTAATTGTCTTGTCCACCATTTCTTGACTTCTGATCCACAGGAAGCAGCATCAGACATGGGATTCATTTTGCATGCAACAGATTTCATAGTTGAACGTCCACCAAAACGGAGGTTGACTGAAGACACTGAATGGCTTATTGGTTTGGGGGCTAGGAAATTAAACACAGAGTTCAGAAAGTTCTGTATTAGATCTTCTTCTTAAACATTTTTGCTTAGAATTCTGGTATAGAGAACTAGCTACACTAGGGCACCTTTAAACTGATTTAGTTCAGAAGGAGTAAGGATCTATTCTAATTTGTTTGTTTGTTTGTTTTCCCAGCTCCAGATGTTCACACTGCTCCCACTAATCTGCTGGTAGGGCAGTTTAACTGAGCAGTGCCTCATTTCCTTTGCTGGGATAACTGATGCAAGAGATCTCCTCTTATCTAGCTAATTGCAACCTAAATTACTTAGGCAGTACTTACATAAAGTAGCCTGCTGGCAAAATGGTGAAAGTAGTAAATGTGAGGGTGGGGAGGTGCTTTTAGGAGTGGCAGCTACATCTAGGAATTGATACTTTACAATGGCCTAGGGGTTGAAGCCAGTACAAGTTGCTGGTATGGCACTAAACCACTAAGTATATAAACCCCACAATTGATCTTAATTGTGCTATTCATAATCTTAAATACCTGTCTTTGCTGGACTGGAGGCAGACTACTTATCTGTCAGCTGTATTGTGCATGGAAATGACCCTCCTTTTTAGGATCCTCCACGGAGGAGTGTTCAAAACCGACACATATCAGATCAATGCTAAGAAAGGAAACCCTGGGCTATTCATTCTTTCAAGATTCCTCACTTGAAAAACCCATGCAGTTGACCACAGCGGTATGACTCCTCCTTACCATGCTTCCTCTTTCACTCTTTCTCTCTTTTCCAACAAAATGTTGATCTTCACTGCTCAATGATATTTAAATGGAAATCATGGATTGAAAGCTTTCTATTAAACTATCCTGTTTCTTGGACAAGTACACTGGCAACAAAAGTAGGGTCAATGGCAGTCAACAGAACAGCATGACTGTCTCTCCTACTTCCACTTAGATATGATTAGGGTCTGAACAGTGGCAGCCTTTGGGGGCAGCACTCTGATTCAGAGTAGGACTGACTGATGTAAAAGGCCCTGAGTAAATGTCTGAAAAAGTAAAAAAAGTAACCATTTGCACACGGCAATGCTAGAGCCCATCTTCCAAACCTTCCAAATCGTGAAGAAAGGGAGAAAATACTTTATTGCTGCAGGCATGAGGACAGGAAAGCCCTGATGTGGGTGCAACCACCAGCCAGGAGGGAGAGTTGTGAATCATGAAACCTCTCTTGGCCTTGTTATTGCACAGCAGCAATTCTGCATGTGGGGACTTTACTGATAAACCTTTTTCACCTACCTGATGGCAAGCGCCATTGTCCAAATTTCCGCTGAGGTTTCCCAGCATCTCCAGTGTCTTGTCTGTAGCCACCTCTGTCAGAAAGTGTTGGGCTGAGGAGCTGCTGCTGGCTACTTGTCTGAACAGAGAACAAAGAATATCAGTCGTAGCTCCGCTAGGTAACACTAGGAAGGGATACCTTTCTATTCTGTTTCTAGCTTTATTCATGAATGCAAACAAAACATATTGCTATTGGTTAGGGCAGCATGCTTTCTGCTCTTTAATACCCCAGAACACTACTATTAACAGATAAAAGCAAAAAGCTCATGTGGGCTCTCAATGCCATTTTTCCTACTGAAGGGTATGAAATTATTCTCAGCCTACATGGTTGTAGAAAGAAGCCCTTACATTGTACCTCCTATATTCCCTGTCCTGGAACAGCCCAGGACTCCTGCTCAGGGGTCCCAGCATGCCCAGTGTTCTCACTCTCAGTGTAAATACCACTTCAGAATGCCTGAGCTGGAAAGCTTCACATCTCCAAACCTGCACACTGTTCATGCAAGAGCTGAAAGCTGGGACTGCCAGAATGGTACAGCTGAAATTGCCCTTTATGTTGATAGCAGGACAGCTTAATATGTTGAGGAATTTCTGCCTTAGAGCATCTGCCTTTACATCTGATGGCAAAGACTGAAGCAAAACAAAGTATTGTTTCTAATTTTTTTTTCAGTTAAAATGACGTTTAAAAAAGAACAAATAAGAAACATGGAAGTTTTCTGAATTTGTTATGAGTAGCTGATAGTTTTCTGGATTACATACCTCTGGCTGTGCACTGTTTTCTTGATTAATAGCATTCATATCTTCACTTGGCTGCGTTGTCTCAATGCTGGGAGGATTCAGAAATCGGCTCAACTCCTGCTGTTGGCTCTCTCGTAGGCTATGGATAATGCTGCACGACTGCTGCTGTTTCTGTCAAGGTACAATATGTGATGAAAAAAAAAATGTTCTCATTGCTGTGTCACGCCAACGTGTTTGATTTTTTTTTAAAGCATTCCAAATATTTAACTGAACAGTGAGCACCAGATGTGGATCCCAGATGCATTGATAAAGATCCATGTATTAGATGTTGCTATTTAAATAACATGAATTCCGGGATATTTCTAACCTTTAGGGAATAGAGGATGAAATTTATGAATTACATTAAGTGGAAGGCACATTGCTCAATTGTTGGTTTAAACCTAGAGTTTAAACACACACAAAGTTAGGAATTTATCAGTTAAAAGTTCTTGCAAAGAAAAAGAAACCAGTGGTAGAGATTCACAGGGAATTACATGAAGGCAATGGAAAAAATCTGATTTCTTTCATGGACTTTGGAGTGGGCTGTCAATAAGACTGAATAAAATAGTAGCGAAAACCTTGGGACTAAGTGTAGATTTACAGTACAAATAGAAAAACAAACCTACCACCATTATGATTTTACAATCTAATTTGCTTTTAAATTAAAATAAACAGCACTTAGGAAGAGTTTCACTTTCCTGGGTAGTTTTCACATGATCCCTCTAGGGAGACTTAGAGAATAACAAGAGAATTCAAAAATACATATGAACTTCCATAATTAAATTCAGTTTGTAAAAGGTTCATAGAATGTGAAATGATTTGAACCATATTATTAGAGTGAAATGAATAGCATATTTACTTTAACACAGTGTAGTTCAATATCATAATGAAATGAACAACAGACTTGAACAAACCCAGAACTGAGAGCTGCGATTAAATTTACTGCCATTATTATTACAGAGATGAAATCAAAATGAAACTATGTATCATTGAACACTAATGTTTCAGCTGGAATGTACATTATATTCAAAATGTCTAGCTAAGTATTTTTATAAATTTACAAGCAGAAGACAGATGCCACAATCACAGATCACTATGGAAAATCTCCTATCACAAGAAGTAATTTTTTATAAAAACAAAAAATATGTGTGTCAAAACCTGGAGTCAGACTCATAGTAACTGAAAAATTGGTCATCAATGCAACCAGGTTGTGACTTGGTCCATACACTTGCTTTCCATGCAGACATTCTGTTCATTTGAACACACAGTAACTGTGATGGCTCGCTCAAATGATTTATCTTAATACAGGCTTCATCTGGGGAGTCATCTACAGGTTTTTCATCTGCCAGAAGAGGGAAGGAAATTACACCATTACATTCTGTGAGGAAGGATTAGGCCTATGAAGTACGTTATTTTTTTCTTTATTCCTTTGACTTTGGTCTCTGCATATGCATCTTCCTGCTGTATTGAAAAGACAGATAAAGCTTGGGTAGGAAGACAGTTTTTGCCTCTAAAAGATGCTTATTTTTGTAGCAGTGTAGAGCTATAACAAACAGCTCTATTTTTTCAGACCTGTGACAAACTTTATTTTGCTCAGTTGGCAACTGCTACATACTTCAAATAAGTATTATCATGACTCCAAGGTAAATGAAGCATAGGGACAGCAGATTCCAGCATGGTTGAGCAGTTAAATTTATGCAACAATTTAGATACTGCTTTAGCCTGACTTACTGCTCTGATTCGCTTTAAGCACTTTTTCAGCCACATTCGTATGGTCTGTTTGGCCACCTCTTCTTCTATGGTATATTCCAGTTGTTCCCTAGCAAGCAGCTCTTCCAGTTGAAGACTTTTTCTGATATCAACAGACCTATATGAAAGCATGCTGGAAGAAACACAATTTATTTATTTTTAAATGCTGGCTTTGCATTTTTTAGAGAATCAAAGCTCATACTTAAGACCTTAGTGTGAAAATACATAATGGAGGTCTGTACAGTAAATTCATATTTGAATCAAAAAAATTGCTGCGATGCTTGTAGAAGAGACTTATTGTGCTCAAAACAAAGACCTTATCACCTACATCTAGCTATCCAATATAGGTGAATTGCTGAACTGTAAGCAATTAGGGCATTTGTGGTGCTTTGGGTTTTTTTCCCCCCTAAGTGTTTATGCTTGGATAATGTTCCCATTTCTATTTTATTTCTAGTCAGGCTTACTGTCATGTTGCTACACTTGAAGGTACATTTCGTTAGTTGGGATACAAGAGGAACATCTGACTGTAGTTTGTGACAAACCTCCTGCAATGAAAATGTTAAAATTACTTAGAACTGATTCCCTAGGACCTGTGTTTGCTGTCACTAATATTTTTGCAGGGGAAAAAAAGGGAAATCTAACTTTTGTAAAACATTCAACATTGCAGTGCCCCTGTGGTTACCAGTCTTGCCTTCTCCTGAGCCTAATAGCTACCTGTTAGCCTGGAAAGAAACACAGGCTGTTGTATCTGTTCTAAAAATGTGGAGAAAATCTCAGTGTACCTGAGCACATCATGAAAAGTGACATCACCACCATTGTGGAGCCGCTCCATCTCATAGCACATGTGCTTGAACAGCAGCTTGTCCTTGTCGAGATCCACCTCCAGCCTGCCTCGCAGAAGCCTCAGCAGGAATTTCACTCGGAAGGTAGGGATTACACCCTGTGTTAAATTGCATAATCAATGGTAAATTATTACTGTAACAACCAACTCAGACATTTAACTTGATCGCTGAGAGAAAAACTATTTCTTCCAGCATATTTAAGTCACTGTGAACACATTGCTGAAGAATGTGCACACTCAGCCAGTTCTTCAGCAAATTCACTGAAGTCTTTGTGGTTATTTGACTCTTATACAACCAGAACCTATGCTGTTAATTTTGCCAGACTTTTTCAAAATTGCTTGGGGATTTAGTTTCCCCATTTGCATTCATCTGTAATTACAATCATACTCCCAATGAGCTACCTTTGTAAAATGGAAATTAAACTATAGTTTAAACACTCATAGCCATGTCTATAATTTGCTGTAAACCTGTGCCCTTCTCTGTGCATCTCTGAATGAAAAGGAGAATGTTGAGAGTTTACTGGCTTTTTAAAGCTTATCTGCTCTAAGAAACAGCACATCCTGCACTTTTGGTGACAACAATTTCTATCTGTTGTTACAAAATTAAGATTGAAAGTACTTCCCTCTGAAACTGTGTATTCACAATCTTCAAATATTTTTTGTTCTGCTAGAAGAGCTTCATCAGAACTATTTTTTCTGTAAGGTGTTCCACATGAGAGAGATTCTGTCAGTGCTGGGCACGATGGATTCAGAACTCTCTACCCCCATGAGTACAGACTTCAGCTTCCCTCTTCAGCACAGCCATGTGCCAACTACAGACAACCAACTGCTTTCACCATAATGTTGTTCGCATTCAAACCTCAGTGATGTCATGAATCATTCAGAGGATGATTTAATTTGTGTGAGCATCTGAGCAGCTCAGTCTCCCAGATGTTATTCTCATTTCAGAATCACAGAATGGTTGAGGTTGGAAGGAAACTCTGGAGCTCACCTGGTCTCACCCCTCTGTTTAAGCAGGGTCTCCTAAAGACAGTTTCCCAAGATCAGGTCCAGATGGCTTTTGAATATCTCCAAGGATGGAGACTCCACAACCTCTCTGGGCAGCCTGTACCAGTGCTAGGTCACCCTCACAGTGAAAAAGTGTTCCCTGATGTTCAGAGGTAACTCTCTCAGGTTGTGCCATTTGCCTCCAGCCCTGTCACTGGGCATCACTGAGCAGAGCCTGGCTCTGTCTTCTTTGCACCCTCCCTGCAGGTATTTATATACATTAATGGGATTCCCCTGAACCTTCTCCAGGCTGAACAGTGCCAGTTTTGTCAGTCTTCCCTCTCAGGAGACATGCTCCAGATCTTCATCATCTTTGTGACCCTTTGCTGGACTCTCTCCAGTATGTCTGTGTCTCTGTATACAGAAGAGCCCAGAACCAAACCAGGATTCCAGCTGTGGCCTCACTAGTGCTGAGGAGAGCAGAAGGACCCTCTCTGCCTTGGCCTGCTGGCATACTTTGTCTAATGCAGCCCAGGATACCACTGGCCCTCTTTGCTACAAGGGTAATGGTGGCTTGCGTTCAACTTGGTGTCCATTGGGGCTCCCAGGTCTTTTACTGCCAATCTACTTTCCAGCTGGGTGGCCTCAGCACATACTGTGCCTTGGTTTGTTCTTCTCCAGGTGCAAGGCTTTGCAGTTCTCCTTGCTGAACTTCATGAGGCATCCATGAGCCCATTTCTCCAGCCTGTGAGGGCCCCTGTGGATGGCAGCACGACTCTGTGGCATATCAGCCACTCTGCCCAGCTTGGTGTCACCAGCAAATGTGCTGGGGGTGCCCTCTGCCACTCTGTCCATGTCATTAATGAGGATGCTGAACAGGACTGGACCCAGTATTGACCCATGGGGCATACAATGAGTTAATGGCCTCCATCTAGAACATGTCTTTCTGACCCCTCACCTTCTGGGCCTGGCTATGTAGACAATTTTCAGTCCACTTCATTGTCTTCTCACCCACCCCATACTTGATTAGCCCCTCCATTAAGAATTCTACAGGAGACAGTGCTGAAATCTCAGCAAAGATCTTCTGAAGATCAGACACAAAAAATGGATATGAATCTGTAGACATCCAAGGGAACAACTCTCAGTGGGCTGGGAGGAAAGATGCTACTATATTGATCCTATAAATAGGTACGCCGGTTTGTAAATTTGCTATTATAAGCACTTCACAGAACACAGGTTAGTATTTGAAGGGCTATGAACAACATTAGATCATGCTCACTTCTCAAATTTGAACAGTAACTGCTCAGAAAATCTTGTCAACACACTTTCCTCCCCTCCCCCATATTCCTTTTCAAGAAAAACTGGAAATTTACTGTATCTCTGTGTTTATTATCAAGAAATTATTATTTCTTACCTCTCTTTTGTCATCAACCATGTTCCATATAATTTGAAAATGCCTTAGATCATTATAACTTAAAAGCTGATCTTCTTCAGTTGAGTAAAACAATGAGAAATTCTCCACAATGATAGCTGAAAACCACAAGAAAAAGCCACACCTTTAATGAAAGCCTGTAGTTACATTGTAACATCTAATTCCTTGTGCAAACTCCACATTAACAAATGCCTGTATGCTCAGACAAGAATTTTGAATGCATAATATACTGTCTTGCCACATCAATATTCACCACGCTTTTAAAAAGCTGTACCTTAAACACTGGTGAGATGCCTAATCTCACATCTAAGATCAATTAAGTGAATTCCAATGATATTTGAACAAAGGTTAACTGAAGAAATAAAAGCTTAGAAAACAGTGCTCTGTAGGGCAACTCTACTCTACAAATAGAAAATATCTCTTTGTTTCAAAAGCTTTCATTCCCAAACTTCCTGAGATTTAGCATTCCCGTGCCAAAGTATCAAAATCATTATAAGCATGCAAGGTAACATTGAAGGTACAAGGTAGCCTCATACCTGAACAGAACAACAGACTCATATCTAAGATACCACATGCCAAGACGTACCTTGCTGTTATTAATCTCTATTTTCACTTACCAACAAGCAAATTTAGCATGATGTATGCAATGATTACATAGAAAGAACAGAAATACATAAGAGCACCAGCATAATTTCCACAGTCTGTTTTCCAGTAGGTGCTGTTATCTGGTGTACAAAATGGAGGCTGAACCTTAAAAAAAAAAAAAAAAGAAAACAAAGTAAAATAATAAAAATAAAAAGAGATTGTTAATCTCTCTGCAATAAATATAATATTTAAGACTATTATTTCTTAAAGGCTTCCCAGTTAGGGAATAATACTGTGGGCATTATTATGGGCAGGCTGATTTTCTTTCTTTAATAGACAGAAACCAGGAGAGAGAGGTATGACAAAAAAGACTGAGGCACAGATTTTACTACCACACAGAGGCCACATTGTGCATTATGCCACTGTACAGGAACAACCTGGTGCTTTGAAGCATAGTGGCTTTCAAAACGTTTCTTCTCTGCTCATTAATTTTAAAAAGGAGATGCATATGATCTTCCTTGCAATGGGAAGCATAGATAAACATTTACTTGGGCAAAATATAATGATTCAAGGCAGAATTAAACATTTACTTGGGCAAAATATAATGATTCAAGGCAGAATTTTGAGGTCATCAAGACTATAATTCACATAGAATGAGCATAAGTGCAGGATTCAAAGACAAGGTTAATCTGAAAAGACACCTTGCCCCAGTCAAAGCAGAGATAATAGTGAAAAAGTGAATTATTGCATTTCTCATTTTGAAACCATCTGTTTCTTTTTGGTTTTAAATCATCTAATTGCCTATCTCCATGCAATATTATACTGTGAGTATAAGACTGGAACTGCAGTTTGTGCATCATGTTCTGAGAACATTATTTTCTTGAAGAGATAAAGGCAAGCCCAACATCCCTTGTACAAGGCTAAGATACTGAAAACAGTTTGAGATGGAAGGGTATCTCTCATTTCTTGTGTACTTATCTCTGGCAGTATTGTAATTACCATGCAGTCATGCATAATTTTGTTCCAGTCTTCTCCAGTAACTATTCTGAAGAGTACAGTAATAGCCTTGCCAGCTGATGAAAAATTTGCATGTCTGTTTTAAAGAAAGAGAGAGAGAGATTGAGAGATCATTTCACTTCCCAGTATTAAAACATTGGCAAGAAAAGAAGTTTCCATTTTCTACAGTTCTACTATTTTAAACTAAAAATAGTTATGGTATTAGTTGAATGAGCCTGTTGAATTATTTATTTAATGACTTAAGATACAATAACTGAACTCTAGCTCAGACACAGATATGAGTATTTTAGCTCATTTTATCAGAGATCTAAAGAAAACTCAAGGCCAGTTCTCATTTCCTGTCTCCATTTTCTTTTGTAAGCCTGATGGTGACTGGGAAATCTCCAGCTAACAGCCAGTTCAAAGAACTCTCTCCTTTTTGTATCAGCCTGGTTTATGGATCTTGTTTCTGGGTGATGCCAGTAAGATCCAGCAGGTACACTGTATTTCATCATCTTGTGGGCTAGCACAGTACTGCTCTGAGGCATATTTCAGCTGGCATAATGAAGAACAGCTCTCAGTCTGCTCTGGGTTGGATCAGGTGTCGTTTGGTCCAATGCAAAAGGACTGGAAAGATGGATCAGTGTCTCCTATCAGAAATTCTGCTTAGAGCTCTTCAGCCAGATCTGCAAATCTGTCTCTTACCACAGATAAACTTCTCTAGCAGAATGTGATTTCTCCAGGCTGTTTTAAGAACATCCCCATGAGGTGGGAACTCCATACTGTACCTGTTAATATTCTCTCCATATTTCACTGTACCAAATAACACAACTCCAGCAAAAGCATAACAAAGAAGCAGTAAGAACATGCCCACTATGATGAAGAAACTCTTGTACATGCTGACAACCACAGTCAGGAGAAGCATTTTTAGTGTTACCTGGAAAGACAGAGAAAAAGCAATCTATGACAGCATCCAGGAAAGGAAAGATAAAACATAAAAGAGAGTTCTTGCACTTGCCATTTTGACAACAAATCCTTTAGACACATTCATTAATGGATGAGCTCAGTAAAATGGTATATTATGAATGTGATTTTAACTGTGTGTGCTTTTTACTTGTAATAGACATCAGCGTATCTTCCTCATTTACAAGGTCAAGATGCTGTTCCTCAAAAAGTATATACAGGATAATACAGTATAGGATATTACAGTGATGGTACAGCATAAGCTTACACTATAACATTCTAGGATCAGTATTCTCATGAAGTATCAGCATTGGCATTGCATGAACAGTGGTGCAGTAAACTACTCTGGGCTTATCTGAAAGTGATCCAAACTGTTAGGCAGAAACCACAGATACTGCAGCCTACCTAAAGGAATACTTTCATGTATAGAGAAGGAGATTTCCTTAAGATCAGTGCAGCTTCTTTAAGCCAGTAATTTCTCATGGAACTTTGTGAAAGACCAGGGACACCTTCCAGAAGCTTTCCAGTACATAAGTCGGGGCAACAGGAGAGCTGGAGAAGGATTTTTTACAAGAGCATGTAGTGACATAACAAGGGCAAGTGGCTTTAAGCTGGAAGAGGTTAGGCTTAGATTGGATATTGGGAAGACACTATTCACTGTGAGGGTGGTGAGGCACTAGACCAAGTTGCCTCAACAAGTTGTGGATGCCCCAACCCTGGAAGTGTTCAGGGACAGGTTGAATGGGGCTTTGAGAACTTGGTCTAGTAGCAGGTGTCTCTGTCCATAGCAGGGAGGTTGGAATGAGATGATCTTTAGGGTCCCTTTCAACCCAAACCACTTTGTGAGTCTCTGATTCTGCAAAGTTGGCCAAAGAACATAAAATTAGAGCATAATTTTGAAAATTTCATAGGCTGTGGGCTTTGATAATAGATATTATTTTCCCATGCATGTATATGTTACATTTTACTCTTGAGAAGTAGAGTAAATTGTCCTAGATTGTCCTAACACTCTTAAATACTTTGGATATGATAAAAAATTCCCTTTAATGGGACTGTGGGTGTCATTTTTCTTTATAATCATGCCAAATTCCTGCTGACCTTTGGGCATCACATTGCATCAGGATGGGTAAATTAGTGAAACTGATACAGCTGATAACATGAAAGTACAAATGACTAGGTTAAAATCTTGAAAAAAAATTTAGAATCCATCAGAAATCTTTGAAGGCAATCACTTGGTTTGGCTGCATAGGAGAAGCAAGGGTTTTTCATTTGACTTCCAAGGCTCTACAGGCTCTGTGTAGTCTGATTGAAAGAAAACTTTTTATCTTTACTGAACAAACCCTTTGACTTACTGTTCTTAACCCTGGTAACCTAGTTTTTTCATCACATTTACTTTAATATGCCAGACTTCACAGAAAATATTTGGATAGTCCAAGAAGTTCTACAGCAAGGGAATGCAGTGTCACCACTTGTTAAATAAATGTGTTTGTTCTCTGCTTATGGTTATTCTGCCAGTCTACTCTCAATTACACCAGAGGAAATCCAAATGCAAAAGAAATGTAAACTTGAGAAGTGACTTGCTTTGTCACCATCCCAGTGTTTCCAGAAGAACATTTTGGCCCAAAATTGTTTTTAAATTGAATATAAATCCTTTACTGTGACAAGACATACATTGTAGAGACAAAAGACACAGACCTACACTGTGGAAAAATAAACTTTTTAAAGAGAGCACTATCATAACAAGATAAATGTATTCAACCACCAATACAACAGTCTTGCAGCAAAAATAAAGAGCATGCCCATCACACCTCACTAAAATGGAAAAGGCTGAAAGTAGCACAGTGTATGCTCAGAGTTGTAGAGAGCATTTTTAAAAACTGTGGTATTGCAGTTGCACTTTGTTTTCTGAAAAAAATCAGCTTTTCCAGTAGCACTATTATACAATCTACTTAAAATCATGACATTTTAAAGACAGCATGTAAAGTTGTCGTTTGGCTGATTTTTTTTTTTTTTTTCCCTAGAAAACTAGAAAACAGAGCCTTACAGAATTTGAACGAGAGATGCACAGCATCTAGTCCTTTAATCTCTACATAAGAACTGCAATAATTGTGGTTCCTAATTCATACTTACATGCTTCCCACAAATGGAGAAAAATCTGAAGACAATTACACATGCCCCCATCATGTATGTGTATGCATTCTGGAACACAAACACAAAAGATTTAACACGTGGTCCCCCAGGAATCTCTTGAACAGATCTGATTTTTTAGTAATGTAGGGAAGTCCCCCATATGAAATAGGAGAATCATAAACTATTAGCAGCAATATAAAGAACACAAACCCAACCTTCCTACATATCAAGCCAAAAACCTCTCAGTCCTCTATTAATAATGTCCATCAGGCCCAGTGTACTTGTCTAGGAAGCTGCTGGATTACAGAAACTCTTCAGGCCTTCCAAACTACTTAGTAGCAGGGAAAAACTGTGAATGTCAGGGCAAAACAACTGGTCACATAAAACAAGTTTTCCTTCACACAGAACTTGGGGCAGACAAAAGAGAATCCTGCAGACATTATAGGACTGTGACTTTGACAACTTGTGACTGATGACAAGTCAGTCATCCCTTCTCCTTCCGTTGTAGATAAAGAAACCAGGAGTGTAGTCAAATTTAAAAAAAAATTGGTGTGAAATGAAGGGTGAGCTGATTTCCTCTCCTCCCTCCTTCATGTCTTCTTGAATCAAACCCTGCCCCTTAACCAAAACCAGTGGTACAGAATCACTGTTGGGTTTAGGAGGGTTTGTGTTGTTCAGCAGTTTTGAACCTATGCCTTCTTCCAGTCCTCCGCTCCTGTTTGTATTCTGTGCCTTGCCTCTTTTTTTCCTTCATTCTTGTAAGACCTTTGTTAGCAAGAGCTCTCACTCTCTTCAGGCTCCTTCCTTTTCTCACTTACATCCCTTCTAAAGACTTGTTTCCTACCACATTTACAGACTAACTTGCATCAGTAAGACAATTTTTGCACTACGTGATTGTCCAACAAAATGATTCATTCTTCTTAGCATCAAGCTTAGTTTCTTTCAGACATATTTCATTCTTATTAAAATCTCAAAGATTTATCTGGATATATAGCAGCAATCCTTCTGCTGGTGCTTAAAGTTAAATTATTTTAATCGCTGGAATTGCATTTTGTATATCTTACCAGTAAGGCAAAGTGAAGTATGACCCATATAACTCCAAGCGATGTCACCAAGAGATCATATCGATTTCTTCTGCTTTGCCAGAAGCCAGAAGGTGACATGGCAATAATCTTCATTGTGACCTATGGATAAAAGAATTTCTGACTTGCAATGAAGAAATGATTATTCCTTGCCATGAGATCCTCTTTCATTCTCCAAAATGTTTGATTGGGTTCATTTTATTAAATAGTTTCAAACAACAAGGGGCAGGTTTCATCTCAGCTAAATATTCCCATGTGGGCTAACTAGATGATATTAGCTTCCCTTAGGTGGAGGAAAACTAGTACTTGTGTAAGACCAGAGGCGACCAAGACCAAGGGATGAACAACATTCTGAATTGTCCCTCTGTCTCCATCAAGTATCAAAGACAGGAGTGCAGCTAACCACCTCAGTGTGAATGCTTAATGTGTAGATTGCTTAGGTGAATGTGGGCTTAAGATAGCTTGAAGTTAAACAAGTGATGTCAATAACGTGTAACTAAAAAAGGTAGCAGTACCCTATCTAGCTGTCTGTAAGCAAGCTAAAATCACATAAGCACATCTAAACTCAGCAATATAATTGTATTCTGCAGCACCTACAGTTCAAATTCATTAAAAAACTCCCCTATATTGCAAATATTTCTTGCTTTACGGAATACTCTGTACTCAGCACCATCTGTACTCAGCAGCATGTAAGAGAAAAAAGCTAAGAACAGTAAAGGCAGTATATTTGACAATGTACTTAGTAAAAGACAGTTTCCAAAGTGCCGGATATTTCCAATTTAGGTAACAGGAATGCAGACAAGAAGTTCAAGCATAGATACTAATAGCTACAGAAATAGTCACATCAGGTAACAGATGCCAAAGTAGAGCAGAGCATGTAGAGGGAACACCTAAGAGTTTCTCATACACAAGTCATATTAAATTGCAGAGCAGATTAGGAGTTACTATATAAAGGCTATAAATGTCAGGCATTCATTATATTATTTTTTCTATTCCACTTTGCAACCCTGCCATATAACTTTTCTGAAAACAAAACCTGATATAAGAGGGCACTTGCTTGAGGTAAAAAGCTGATTTTCCAGTTAGCTTTTTGCCTTATAATGTTTTCTGAAGCCTGACTACAAAGTGAACAATATAGTCTGAATCTCTAATTACCATTTGAGTTACTTAAGTTATCTTGCCTTCAGTTACCTGAGATGCCCTGGAGAATTGAAGATGGATGGATGGGACCGGCAGGGATGACATAAGACCTGTAAGCCTTCTAGAGTGGTAACTGAATCTCACTCTTCATGTCCCTTGATCACAGTAACAGCTTAAACACCTACCTCACATGTAGAGTTTAAACACCTAGCTTCAGGTGTCCACAATCTTGAACTGAAGACCACACCATGGAAATAAAATAATCACATCTCCCTTTACTCTGTCATCATCAGTGTAGTAATAAAAGTGAGATCTTCAAATTCTTCCTATTGTCTATATCACATACATATGATGTGGGCAGTAGAGGTTTAAGGCTGAATCAGGAGTTAGATTGGACACAGGGCCATCAGCTATTAAGAAAGCAGACTATGCTGCACTAAGGAAGATCCTGAGCAGGAAGCTGCTTCCTCTCTCCATAAATTGTGGGCACTCACAGTGGTATAGCTTGCCTGTTGAGACAGTCAACAAATTTTTCTTGGCTCTGACAAAATTCCTTTGAAATTCTAGAAGTGTATTTGTTTCCCCTGGCAGTATAAAAGAAAAAAGTATTTCCAAAGACATTTTTACTAAGTAAATTAAAACCTGCCCGCGTATGACACAAATAAAACTTTTCTGTGTTTGCTCAGTCTCTCCAGAGATACTGATTTCTCCTGGGTAGGGAAAAAAGAAGCAACAACATGGACATACTCTAGCTACAGCTGCTACAAGGTATTCACTTCATTGTTTATTCATCACTACTGGCAAAACCTATCAATGGAACATAGGAACTGTCAGATTGGATTAGAGCAGTGGGAAATGTAGTCTACAATCCTGTTTCTGATAGTGGTCAGTATCAGCTATTCAGAGGGGACTGAAAAGAACAGTCAACCAAAAATGTATAAAGAATTATGTACAATCCTAACCACAGAGGAAGCATCTTCTTTATTGTCCAATGGATATCCTTATACATTTAAAAAGTATATGTTTTTCAAAATGTGTTTAAATAATTAGATTCCAGTCTTATTAAGATAGGCTAAATATACCTTGCAGAGTTTGTAATAATAATATTATTCTCATAGATAGGGAACTGCTACCACACTGGAGCCAGACTTATGCAGAAAAAGACAATACTGGAGCCGGGGTGTAGCTTATTAAAATATATTAAAATGAAGTATGATATTTAACCTAAAACAAAGCTGAGAGAGGTTTGATTTTGTAACAGTTACAGAATAGTGGGGATTAACACACCAGGCAAAACATAAATGGATGAAGCAGAACTTCTGTGAGACAACACAGACATTTTGTTGTATGGAGGGAATGTAATGTGAGATGTTCTGCAAGAAGAATTCACTGGGTTCACCAAAGCACACTGTTAAATACTCAGACTTGAATATATATAAAAAGACACAAAGCTCAATGTTGTAGAGAAGTATGACTACATTAAAAGTTTCTTCTTACAATAAATGTTTAAAGACAAGTGACATGGAGAACCCTGAATGTACACATTCATAAATAAACACCCTAGTGAAGAAGGAGAAGCATCCCTAAAGACAAAATGAAATATATACATACAAGTCTTAATCTCAAGAAGTCATAAAATCTATTACTTTACCTCAAGGACAAAAATGAAGGTGAAAACAACAGACATTGTTGCTAAAGGCACAGTCACTGGATCTGCAGCATCCCACTGAAAAGCAAGCATAATGCATTCATAGAAAAATAGCATTTAAACAAAATAAATGGCTCTTCACTGTCTCAACTTTTCTTGAGGGTTTTGTTAATGAATAAATTTCACTTGAAAATATACCCAGACAGGGATGGCATCTTGGTGTACTCTTCTCTCTCAGATTTAAAGCTTAACTAGAAATTGAAAATAATGGACCAGACTACAAAAAGGCAGAAATTGACTGAATTCCACAAGTTACAATTAATCTACAGTGATCTATGCCAACTGAGATTGCTGTATCTAGAAATCACATTTCCTTGCATTTATCATACTAATGGCTCAATTGATCATTAATTGGTGTTAGGAAATGTGCAAACACATGCTGTACTACTGTAACAAAATGCTTAAAAGAAACACGATTACCTTAACTGATAACAACACAGACTGGGCCAGAACAAGTACAGCAATAGTTCTCTTAAAAAATGGATGCTGAGTTATATCATACATCTTCGCTCTAAAGCCATCGTTATCTGAAAAAGAAGTTTGAGGAGAAGAGTTGAAATACACAATAACATTTTCCTCCTATTTCTTGACATATTTTCTATGTTCATTAGAGGCAAAATAATCCTTTCCCATTTTCAAAATACATTTCTAATTTTCTGCCACAATTTTCCATATCAAATGGAGCTTCTGAACATATAATTTCAAATACTGAACACCAGTGTTGCATGAAAGCTTTGGTACTTTTAGGGCAAGTGCGTCACTCAACTGCTGTCAGGTTAATACATTCCATTCATATCATTACAGCCAACTGCAATATTCTAAATATTTTTCATTTAGAACTCCATTTTTCATTAAGGCTTATCCTAAAACCATCGAAGCACAACCTTTTTTGGGTTGATTTTAATAGCCTTATGAAGAGATCTGTAGTTGGAGGCCATTTCCACATTAACTTATGCACAACCTCCTAGTGTCCTCACGATTACAGTTTTAATTTGAATCACAGACTCCTGGGGAATTACGAACACTGGGGCTCAACATGAATAAAATCAAAATATCTTTGATACCCGGACGAGGTGGGAGATGAAGAGGTTGTGCTATCTTCAGTCTGCTTTTCAGATCTTCCCATCGTCTCTGATCTACAGTCAGTAAAGCTGTCCCCTTAATAAACAAAGAGAAGCATATAAAGCTTTTGTCATTTAACAGCACTGCAACATGAAAACAACATTCTCTTTGGTGCCTGAAATAAAGTTACATACACAACTTCCCTTAAATAACACACTGCTTGGGGAAAAGAGTCTGAAGTATCAGCTGTTACTCAAGAGGATTTCTGGATGCATTAGCTCTGAGTTTCTGGGACTCAACTCAGCAGGTACAGTTGCTGCTCTTTGTAGCAGCAGCCCAGTGTGGGCAATGAAACCCTGCAGGAGGTCTTCCATTTGACTGAACATCATTTGACAGGAAGCAGAGTGGTGGATTTTATCTGGACTTTGCAGCAGAAAATCCTGTGGCTTGCTAGTGCCACTAGTTTCTGCAGGGAAGGAGCCCTCCAGGAGACCACTGCTGCTCTCCACAGCTCTTCTGCTTGGGGTGTAATTGAAATAAAATAATAGTATGCTATGAATCTACAAGAGCTGTCCACAGAGGAAGCACATAGAGACGTGAAGACACACCTTTAGGGTGGATGGTGGTAGCTGGTAATGTGTATAAATGTTCACATAACATAGCAAACTTCAAACAGAATTCAACATTATCTAAAATGACCTTCAAAACAAAATGAGTTCCTTAACACTTTAGAGAACTGTAAAATCTCACAGAAAGATTCTAGATTTATAAAAACAAAGGAGACCTTTTCAAGGTAAATATCAAAAGCCTGTCTCCCAGACACTTGGCTCCTGTCCCTGTCAGAAAGGAGCTGCAGTCAGCTGGGTGAGGGCTGGCATGATCTTTGCCCTTACCTGGGCTTTGGCTTGTGTAGATGCTGGAACTATGGCTGGCTGTGCAACTGATAAGGTCAGGATTTCTCCCTCCCAGTGAACAAAATCTGTTTATGGAGCTGTGTCCCTAGATGGAACCCTGGGAAGAGGTGCCTTCCAACACAATGTGGACAAAGTGACAGATGTAAAGATGCTGACTACTCCTGTCAGGCCCAAATGGCACCATTTAGAAACACTTAGATTAAAAGGCAACACATTCATACCAAGGAGCGTGTCTGGTTTATATTCTTGGAAAGCCTTCATGGCAAACAATACAAAAGGTGGCAAAAAAGTGGACTTTTGTAAAATCTAGTAGTGCCAAATTGCTTTGTTGCTCAGAAACTGCCAGTTAGTTCCACAAGTCGAATCATCATAAGGGAACCACAGAGCAGAGCACTGTGAGTAGGTCTAGAGCTGGAGGAGCTGTGCTTGTCTTTGGACTTCAGCTCAAAGGGCCATTTAATATTTGGGTTGTTCACATCTTCACTGGTGTCTGAAGTCCTGGCACTTGGGAGCTGTGACAAGTGATAGTTGGGGACTGAAATGGGGCTGGGGATTTGAATAATTTGAGCTATTGCCCTGTTAGGGACAACCAAGGACAGAGCCCAGAGCTGGCTACGGTACTTCCCAGTCCAACCTTTCCACACTTACAGTTCAAACAACTCATACAAAAAACTAGAGCATATCTGAAATGACCATAATTTTTTTCTTTTTAGAAAATTTTTTGTTCTCATGTGAAATAGTTTGTTCAGTAATTGTCCAACTCTGATCCTCACCAACAACTCCTGTAATTATTCTAACCATATATCAGCCATGAATTTTCTAAAGAAAATATCTACTTTAAACACTAATACATTGGTGAAGTAACTAGTTTTAAGAAAATGACTGAACTTTACACTGTGGATTGTTTTGCTCTCTGCTTTCTGGGCTAATTGCCAGCTGTCTCTCTACATATTTTTTTGGTTTCTGGACATTTCTTCAGTCTACTTGAATATTAATTGGGCTGAAATTCTTGCCCACCTAATTAACATTTTCAACTCAAATCTGAAAGCATTTTTTTTTCTCTATAGTAAATACATAAAAAAGTAACAAGTAGTCAAGAAAAAGGAAAGAAAAACAAACATAACATGCCACTGCAGGTTACTAAGAAATAACTGAAGAAGCTGAACCAGAAGATATAAAAGATTTATACTTTAAGTATCATGAGAATTCTATAGATATATTGCCGGATATGCCTGTTCAGTGTAATTTACAAAGTTTTTTGTGTTCATATGTGTTTGAAAATTTGGAGGAAAAGTAATATTGCATAGCTGAACAAAAAGTGACAAAACCATCTATAAAAATCTAGTGGAGTTCTCACATTGTAGAAATTTCAGCTCTGTTAATTCACAGCCAAAATTTAGTGAATGAGAAAAGAAATTATTAATTCATTGCTCCGTGTTCTGTAGAACAGATATATTTTAACAGGAATGACTGCACTTCATCTTACCAAAATTACACCAACTCTATGCAAACATAAAAATACCTTCAGAACAGTAGAAGTTTTAGGCTATTTAGGCTATTTATTTTGCTCACAATCTCCTTGACCCCACTTCACGATGCCTTGCTTGCCCACATTAATGCACAGTAAGGTGCTGCCCGGTTGCCTTCCAGAAGGAGTCAGGTGGTTTCCCTGATGGACAGACTCAGTCGTTGTGTTTGCTGCTGGGCTTGGGTTGGGGCCATAGCCAGCACCCGGCTCCAGCACAAGCACACTGGGCTGTCACACATCTCCACGCCCCATAGCGTGTAATCATCCTTTCCCTTCAGAGCTATGAGTGGTAAAATATCATATCTCATTATTTTTGTGACTTTGAACTGAAAGATGAAAAAAATTAATAATTTTGTCTCGATGCCTTAGAGGCACCACAAGAGGCTCAGAAAAAACCCTCAGATTAAAGGTTGTGCAGCAGTCCCATCCAGAGAGTTCTACCTTTTAACAAGTGTAGACATGAGCTCCTCTGAAACAATTCCCCTGAGGGCAGGCTTTTCTACTTTTCAGGGTAATCCAAAAAGCCCATGTGAACTTGCCTAGAGCACTAGCTACCTTTTTATTTGAGTGATGGACAATTATTTCTACAATGTACTCGGTGGTTTGTAAAGAAAAAGCCACACAGCTTTACTTTGGATCTGAAATACTGCAATGCCAGGGCTCTAAAGAAACCCCTCAGTTGCAACACAGGCAAGCATAACACATCTTTTTATCTGCCACCACACGTATGGCTACATCAAACTAAGCAGCATCTGTAAATACATAGTGCTTTATGTTCAATCTCCATCTAGCAGCACTGCTGCACTAGAAATAAACTCTAACAGCTTTGATGGAGTGTGTGATGTATTGCTATCATCACAGGCTTCAATTTTGTAGCAGGTATGGATCAGGTGTATCTGAAGACATATTTTCAGTCTTGCAAAATGTAAGATTGGTAAGCCAGTACTAAAGACAGCCTTACCAGGTAACATAGACAGTGTAATATCAGTTTCAAGGTTTCTCACAGAGCCAGTTCACCACTCAATAAACCCTCTCAGAATAAACCATCTCACTTAGTACCTTGTTTTCATTAAAATTAGCGATGACAACTCCAACAAAAAGGGTCAATCCAATCATGCAGCCAAGGAATACAAAAACATGGATGTAGATTCCATGGATCTGAATAGACAAAAATAAGATTAATAGTTAAAACTCCCCCATAGTTATCAGTTGTAGAATTCAAAGGATCTGATGTGTTTCCTTACCGGCCCAACACGATGAATAATAACATCTCTGACTTCCACCCAGCCTTTTAATGACAGAACTTCAAATAGTGCCAGCATTGCATTGCCCACATTGTCAAAATTGAAATTCCGAGGATTTGCCCTGAAATGCAGTACACAAATGGGTGTAACCAGCAGTAAAGTTGTTCTATTTGTTACCTTGATTCTTCATAATCTAACATTTAAATATCTTGCAAAGTTGGGGTGAAAGCCTCTGAAACATATTGAAGTTCCATATCAAGAATAAGAAAACAATGGCAACAGCAATGAATATGTAAACATAATTTATTAGATCCCTATGTATGTTTTATTTTCTTACTCAGAATCTGACTCACAGCAATAAAGCTTGTAAACACATTCAAGGCTGGGCTGGATGGCGCTTTGAGTAGTGCAAGGTGTCCCTGCTCATGGCAGGGGGGGTTGAAACTGGAGAATCTTTAAGATTCCTTCCAACCCAAACCATTCTATGACTCTATGTTGCTGCATTTTAAAGCTTTTGCAACGAAATAAGAAAAAAACATCATTCATGGAAAAAATTGATCTGATGGCATTGGCCAGATTCTAAAATAAATTTACCTGCAAGAAATAATTCTCTAACCCACATAAAAGATTCAGACTCCATGGTCAGGGAGATTGTTGAGAAAATGCCCTGTTTCATTATCATCAGGAACTGATAGCATAAAGCAAAACTTACTGAGAGGACATCACATATTCTTGGCTTTCCTACACCATGTGCTCTGACCTTTTCTATCAGTTGAGATTCAAGAGAATGTTTCCAGCTGAACATTAAAAGTATTCTGTTTGGGCTAGGGTAGGACGTTGCTCTGTCTCCACAATCCAAGCCACATAACCCAAGGAGCCCAGTGACTTTTCAACAGTTTATAAGGTAAATAGTTGTATTCCAGAAGACTTATTGTTTGGTGCTTCTTGAATCCAACCACTCAGTGAAGAGAGCTCTCAGATGTAGATACTTCTTTTTAATGCAGTTCTTATACTGACATCTGGCTTTTGAAAATCTGGTCTGACAGCCAACAGGTGGTATAAATGTCTTTGTGGTAAAGCATTTTTCTGCAATAACAAAACATTCCCCAAAGCTTGCATTCATGCTGATTAAGCCAGTTTTTGCTTATTTCTGGATCCAGCTGAACAGGACTGAATTTGCTTACTTGAAAAAGAATTTCTCTGAAGCATACAGAAACAAAGACTTCTGCAGATGTCAGAGTTTCACTGGCTGTTCAAATCACAGCACACTATTTCATTAGTGTAGGGTGGTTCTAAATCTACCACTGCTGGTACATTCTTTATCCACACACATGGCCAATTAAAATAATTGTGGCTGCTAAGATGATTTTGCAAAACGCCAACCAAGTGAAAAATATAAACAATTAAAAAGAGTGAGCTTTTCCCGTTCAGGTGTTGGGAAACATTAAATGGACTTTATTAGAATACTAATAAAAACATACATTAGCTTTTACATAAGTTTTACTGCACTTCTGCACCAGATAGACCACAAGGATTCCCTACACTGGAAAAAGAAAGAAACTGCTAGCTGGCATGGTTGATGGCCATAGAAGAGAAAGACTGCATTTAGACATGATATAATAATTTGTCTTTATCGGTAGCTGTAGGCAGGTTGATTTCCATTTCTTTTCCTTCCCATCTTTTCCTATTTATTTTTAGATTCTATTGTTGCTTTATGGCTCTCAGGTTGCCTTCATAATAGCACTAAAGAATAACAAAGTGATGATACTTTTCAAGAAAATAACTCCCACTCTAATAATAATCAAATCAAATCTAGTTCCTAGAAAGGTTCAGTACCTAAAGGGTTTTTTCCTTCCTTTCTGGTTTGTGAAGTGGAGGTTAATTCTGGAAAATTTCATATATCTGGCTTTTTACTTAATATGCCAGAATTTTTACTCTTAGTATCATTTGAATTACAATAAAACCCCTCCATCAGTAATTTAATGTCATCACATTTGAGCTGTTTTTTTCTACACCAACAGTTGCATTTTTGAACAAACATAGGCCAAAGTGTAGCAACTCACCAGACTCGGGGCACCCAAAATCCAGGCTTTTTCTCTCCAGGTCTTAACTTTAAATTGAGATTTTTGGAAACACTTACATTTATTCTGAAGATGCCATGACAATCTTCCTATAATGAAATAAACCACAGCCTGATGTTAAACAGAAGTCTGTGAGAGATGCCAACATGCCAGCATAAACAGCACATTTGCCATGATGGGAAAGCAATATACACAGAAGTGAAGGGTTATTTATAAGTCTGTGATTAATAGTCATGGACCTTTACCCAAATGAAAAATGCATCTTAAAAAGTGTTCCATATACCCTTTTCCTTCAGGACTGACAGTGCTTTTCAATTTGCAAGGCTATGTAGCTTTTCACCTCTTTCCTAAAGACCACTGCTCTCTTTAGGTCATGATGATATTTCTCCAAATAGAGTAAGAAACACAGATAACTTTCTCCATCTAACCCACACGGCATCTCCAGTGATTTGGATGTCTAGCAGTCCAACCTGTTTTTCAGTTGTTTGGAATGCAAAAGTGTTATTTTCCATGATTAATTCCATGTGCCATCCAGTCCTTTGCAGATAACATGGCATTCATTTGACAACTTTCTTTTAGACACTCCCCAATATTTGGACCTGCTTTACTTTTTATATGGAAACCCATCCTTACCCTCATTTGCTGACCTCCTAATCACCTTTCCCTCCATCATTCTGCTTCTGAACAAGAAAATGACCAAGATCTGTTTCTCATATGATGGCTCTGATTGCCCTTCTTGTTTTCCCCAGCAGGCAAAACTGGCACAACATACCATTATTTTGAAGCAGAAAAGCAGTTCTTACCCTAGAGATGATGTGAGGGTCATTGCATTTAGCCAGTTTCCCAGCAAATAGCTGCACTCCAAAGCTTGCGAAAACAAGCATTAATGTCAGCAAAAGAATAGAAACCTGTAAAGATGAAGTTGGACTTGTCAACCTCTTCTTCTGCAGACTTGAAAAGGGGGTAAGATCCCTTGGTGAACTGCAGGGAGGATCGTTTTGAAGTATAAACCTGAAGATGTGGCTTTCATGACAGACATGTTTCTTTACGTTCTGGTCCAGATAACCAGGACCAGTGTTACATTAGTCTTAGTTTTAACACAGGATCTAAGAATTGCAGGTACGGATAAAAGCTCTCTTGTGCCCAGTGTAACACCTTGATAAATTCTGTATGCATAAGAATTGCCACTCACTTAAAGAAACTGTTTGAGTACTTGCATATGCGCTGCTTCTGTTTTGCTGATTCAGGCTAATTAATCTGATTAAGCCATTGTTAGGTATTTAATTCCAGGACAGCTCCAATAAAGATAAGCATAAGAAAATTAAGATGTAAATATCTTTAATAGAAGACAGTATTTAAGAATGCTAACTAGCTTCATACTTTTTGTCCTTGCTTTATTACTGTCTGCAAATATTTTGTAGCTTAGTGTTTTATAACAACCTGACCTAATAAAGCCTTCTGCGAAGGAATAAGATGGTTGTTGCTTAGGCTGACCAGTATCACACAGGGTCCCAAGACAATAGATTATGTCTGATCAAGTAATCACAGACTCCATTGTTTTTGTTATTATTATATCATGGCCATGAACATAATAATAACTACAATGACTAAGAATGAGATCCAGATCTGTGATGAACAGCTGCATTGTTTTTGGCTGCCTCTCAAAAAGCTTGAAGGTAGAGACCTGCAGCTCAGAAACCAGGTTTACTTTTGTTCTTGCAGAGCTGCCATACACTACTTCTCATCTTCCTTGACCAACCAGAACTGTGAAAAAGCAGTAGTTTTTTTCAGTAGTCCTCCTATGTAATTATGAGTAAAAGTATGCTAAACAAGTAATGTAATTTTGAAAAGAATTATTACAACAGCTTTACTCAGGGTAAGTTACTAATATTGTAATTTTTAGCCTGTTGTGTAGTCATCTGCAGTGATACCACAATGAAAAGTAAACAGACAGCAACGGTGAAAAGAATAGAAAACATGAATTTTATATCAAAATGTTATCTTATTACTCCTTCATATATTTGCACAAGAAAAAGATAATTGGCACATACCAAAAAAATTTCCTTAAAGCCACTAAACAGCTCTCGCACCACTTTCCTCATCTGAGGGACCAGTTTGAAAATCCGAAGGGGTCGGAGGCAGCGGAGCACCATTAAGAGCTGAGCTCCAGATTTGGCAGGGACATTCTGAGGCATCCAGCACAGGAATATCAAACTCACCTGGAGGTGGCAGGAACAGGAAGAGGCAAAGAAGGGTCAGGCTTACAATGTCTTACTTGACACAGCACAGAAGGTCAACGAACACTTCTCTACCTTAAAACTAAAGGAAAGAATAAGGCAAAAGAGCATCTAATTTAGAAGAAGGGCTTAGATCTCTTATGTCTTGGCTTATTGTCCTAACTAATGGGCATCAGCTTGTCTTTGTCTCCCCCTTTGACTCAAAATTGATTTCATTTACTTAATTAGAGGGAATAGTTCCAAAAGGATAAATCAATTTGGCTGATTCAAAGCAGGGACACAAATTATATTCTTGGAGCAAGCAGCATTGTTTCTCTACCTCCTTCTCATATCAGAGATTCTACCCTGGAACTGAGAAATTCTCACCTGGAAAGTCTGTTAACAGCTTTCCTGACAGTTTTTCCTACCACTTTGTTACAGGCATAAGTGGTTTTGTCACCACGTGGTTTCATTACACAAATGCTATGTTTTTGGAAGTGTTTTCGAACAGCATAGTTGTGTCGTGTATCCTGAACAATCTCTGACAAACGTTTATTGATTTAACATCTCTTAAGTGCTTCTTATTTTTTAAAAGCCAGTGTTATCATAAGAGGACAGAGGTGAGAGTATTACAAAGAAGTAGGTGCACAAAAACTGGAGGATCAAGATGGTATCACCAATTATTTAAAACTTGATATAATTTATTAAAAAAAACTGTGATAAAAGACAGCCACCCCACCAAAACAAACAGATTTGACAGTCCTTCTGACTTTCTTCCACAGTTTTTTAAGATCATCACAGCCACATCTAGAATATCCAAACTACACCACCTAAATTTTTCCTTCAGACAAACAGAAGGATTCAGAGAGATTTCAAGAAACTAAAGCACATAGGAATTATGCATACTAGAGCAGGAGTTTTGTATAAGTATGCATATTTTTATTTTTGCTAACAACAGAATCTTTGATACAAATTGATCATGACAAATTTTATGCAGCACACCTGCCTGGTGGATTAATCTCTTGAAAGATTTAATCTAAATCCATCAAAGCCATTTTTCTCAGTAATTTCTTCCGTTAGAAAATATTTCATACTCTATTATACTGAGCACTGGTTTTGACATGTTCTGTGGTGTTTACTGTCATGTGTGAAGAGGAAATGGGCAGCTTCCTCTTGTATTTTAATGGAATGCAAGAGATTTTCCAAAAAATGTGAGAACTGTTGAAAAACTTTTTTTCCTGAGAACCACTTCTGATAGATATGGAACATAGGTTTCTTTGCTTTCTACTATAGCAACACCAGCAACAAAGATGTGCCTGCTGTCAAATGGTAAAGGCTTTTGAAACACCTTCAATAAAGCAGAAATACTGTTGAGAGGGGAAGAAGCAATTAATATCTATGAAACAGGTAAAATTAAGATTCTCCTGCATAAAAATGCTGAAACGAGGTCAGAGTTCTCGAGTTTACTCTGAAGATAAATCAGATCTGATACTTAAAACGTATCAGCAAATAAAGAATTAAAAGGGGCCATACAATGACCCCACACTAAATTGCCAGGTGTTTATCGCATCCATGCATCACTACTGCATTTGCATCAGGGTACAGAGCCAAACTTTTTCACACTACAAAACATCTATATAACCAAATATATCAGAATTAAGAATGCCACAAAAATCTTCCATAAATATAAAAACTTACAAGATATATAAATATGTCCATAACTCCTCCAAAGTCCCTAATGACAGCTGTTGGTGTAAAGAACAAGCCATCTGCCATAATCTTCAGATTAAGCTCAATGCTCATGAATATTACAAAAACATATTCAGCAATCTGAAAACAAAAGCAGAGAACAACCATAATTAAGGAACAGGCAGTGGAGAAAAGCAAGGTGACTGTGGTTCAATAACTGTAAAATGATTCAGTAGCAGTACCTGGAGTGTTGGAGCATGCATAACTCTTCTAAAAGGGGATTCGAACATCATGGAAATGCAGGAGCAGATCGTAACAATGATCATGACCCAGTCCAGGTAAGTAACCAAACCCAGCAAGTCACTGTGAACAACACATTAGGAAAGGCCATTACAGAAATGCCCTTAGCTCTGTGCACTTACTTTGTGTCTACACTACAGTTAAGTGCTTGCCTATCAAAAATAAATTGAGCTGAGAAGTGTCAAAGATTTCAGTACTTCAGAAATGCATACTAAAACTAGAGAAGTTGCATGCAAGTGAAGAAGAGAAGTCTGATTAAAAAATTCTCTTTCTGTTCATCCTTCTCCCTGAACAAAAAAGAAAAAAAAAAAAGACATACACATGTGCATGCACATTTATACACATCCATCCATGCATGTGTGCACGCACACTTATGCTGCTTATGAGACCAAGCAAAGTTACTTTTGCAGTGCTTACTAAAGCTGATGATATTTGGTATTTTTCACAGCTCCAGTAACAGGATCTGTTTTAGAACTATAAAAAGAAGAAAAAATACAGTAATTTACATTTTATTTTAGTCAGCATTATAATTATACCATGCATCCATCAACTCAAAGTAATTTCTGTCCAAAATCAACGCTCCATTTTATGCTGTCTTTATTTTAAATGTCTGTATAAGTTTCAATTAATTCTATGCAATTTCAGTCATATTGTCAACACAGCTAGGATCACTTTAACTCATTGCATACCTGTAATGCCTCTAAGATTCTTTGAACTAACAAGTTTTTTGGGTCTTGATTTTGTAAACAAGGACTTAATCTTGTAATTTTCTTGGGAATAAGAGGGATAACCTACTACTGAATTTAAGGTACCAAAATGCTCTTTACAATTTCTTCAAAACTTCTTGGACCATGGCTGGATGAGGCTCTGAGCAACCTGGTCTAGTGAAAGGTGTCCCTGTCCAAGACAGAGGGGTTGGAACTAGATGATCCTTAAGGCCCCTTGCAACTCAAACCACTCTATGGTTCTGTGATCATATGATATCCTCAGTTAAAACACACACCCATCCACCCACCCATACACAAATCCATCCACAAGCTCTATGTCTTTTATTACTTCTTCCATCTTTTTCTGATTAACGTTTTTAGATTCTCTTTATCTGAATTTTCCCATGTAATTGCTATGCTCCACCTGCCATATCCAAACACCCATTAGGCAAAGAGTGAGAACTGCTCTGTAAGTAATATGCACATATCTAGGTGACATGAATTAAGTTCCTGCTGCAGCAATTATTTATCAATTTCATTAGAAGCAGAATGACTGCTGAGGAGGAAGCTTCAAGAATACTTTCCAAGAAGCCTCTCTCGACCCACTGGTTATAGGCACTTTTACTTATCTTCCAACTCCCGTAGGAAATCATGCCAAGACAGGATCTGCACTGACATATCCTATATTTCATTGGAGGGCTCTAGCCATTGGGATATGAAATTGCCATTACTTCCTTGCTGAGCTTAAAGTGAAAAATGGCCTGAACAGACTTGAGGAATTACCACCAGAGAGATTCCATGATTATGAATTACAGGAATGCACAAGACATACAAGGAGAACAAGAAACATCTTCCGCAGGCCAGGTTCATCCACTTACACCAGTAAGCACACAGAACATACTTGATTAGGTGCCTTCCCACTGAATCCACTGACTTTTGGTTCTTAAACTCGTGCTTCTCCCTACCTTGTACATGGCAGCATTCCTCAGCCTTTTTTTATTACAAGAAAATATGTACTCTATCAGTTTGAAAAAGATATCTAGAATATCTTACTTGGTAAGCTAGATGGGACAACAAATAAAGCACGGAGGATTTAAGTAAATGAAAAAAAAAGACTGTTTAAGAAAATCAGTTTATTCTTATAATTGCAAACATTTTATTTAAACTGTTTTAATATAAATATCCTGTTACCACTGGGCACTCAACAATGCTAAGAGGCACTGGCAAGTACTTGCTAAGTGGATTTGATTGACTGTCTGTGTGTTTTGTTTTTGTGTTTTAATTTGCAACTGCTTCATGGACCAGTGCACTACAATCAAGTTAGCAGTTGCATAGAAAAGTGGGGACATAGCTCAAGGACATGTCTCTACAAAGGTTGCAGAAACTTAAATATAGCAATTGTTAAAACGGAGTATCTAACTGTCCTGTCATGCTAACTAGAAGTAATTAGTTGTGGGGCACAGAGAAAATCAATGGTAAAGCAGCTGCTGAAACCAGTCCTTCTAAGTGCCAAGCTCATGGCCATCTTGTGTCTTACACTGCTCTAAGCAAGGTGAAATGCATTAACCCTTTAAAATCAGGGTGCCAGCAAGAGACAGAGGTTTAAAAGAAGAGTTGTAAGATGATCTTATAGAAAGCTGCTTGTACATGGATCTCTGTCTGCCACACTTACATATACCTACAGCTTAGTTGCTGAGTCTCACAGTTTTCATGTGGTTTCAGCTCTTCTCCTTCTATCTCCCACAGCTGAACACCTCCTCAGCCCATTCTGAGTCCCTTATTATGGGCTACAGAGTATTTGGGTGAGCATAGGTGCAATTAATTTATCTTCATCTTTTTCTGTTCTATAAGTAACTGTTGCTGTATAAGAACTTCTTGCCTTATGATGAGGAAAAAGAAGGGAATAGCAAGCTGATTCCCAAACATCTAAAAGTGGGAAGCATTAGCCTTTCCTCTTAGCTCATGCCTGCAGTTTCCCCACAGTTGTCCCTCTCAGTGTCACAGACTGCTCAAACACGTCTGCCCTAACACAGCGTTTTATTGCTTCCTTTCCTCCAGCAGCAAGACTACACCACAGACAGCTGGCTGCCAGCTTGTGTGGTGAGCACACTATATGCAGTTTTCCTTGTAAAAGGAAAATTAGAGCTTGATTTTGGAGGACATGGAGGTAAGCACCTGTTGGAGCCAATGTTACTATGAAATGAACTTACGCGTTAAAGCGAGCCCGTACCACCACTCGGCAGAAGTTCCGGAATCTGTGCTCACGGCCAACTATGAAAAGGGGTTTATCGAAATACGGGTGATTCTCTCGCAGCTCCTCCTCCTGGACTTTCCTTTTGAAAAAACATACATTACTAAGTGTTACACATTATCCCTGGCAAAAATATCCCTTACACTTTGTTCTTTTTTTCATGTTGACTCTTAATACTTTTAACTTCATACAGAGAATAGTTAATACAGAAAATGTGCACTCAGGCTTTTGATTTTTAAATACCTTTTCATTTCAGCTTGTTCCTTTTTTTCTTGGATCATCTTTATCTCACTGTCTTCTCTCTGTGCATTTCTATATCTCACTGTGTTGGAGTGCTAGAAGCAAAATGAGTCCTTTTAATCAAGGTCTAAGGGTTGTTGTTTTTTAATGTTTCAGATGAAAGCAAGATACGGTATTTTTCATAGAATTATTCAAATGAAAGATCTTTATATCCAAATGTACTGCACATCAACTCAGTCAAGCATATGGCACAGTATTTTCTATCTACAGCATAAGGCTCCTTATTTTCATCAAGGCTAATTTCAGTTCTAATTTCATGCTTGAGGCTCCATCCAATCTAACTTTAAAAACAGAAGTCCTGTAAGACCAGCCAACCTCTCTGAACTGGAATGAATACAATCAGAGTTACTAAGGGCAAAGACTGGGAAATAAGAGGCTTTAGACACCCTTTCAGCTTCTCAAGCCTGCTGCATGGCTGCCAGGCTGCGAGGGACGCAGACTATACAGGTAGAGACTGCTGCGTGCAGGGATGAGGGAGAGGGAGGGAGGGAGGGAGGAGGGAGGGAGGCAGGATGCTGTCTGAGCTCAGGCAGTGGAGGGAACAATCAGCATTACTATTCTGAGTTATGTGAGTCTTTGAAGCATTCCTGGTGGGGTAATGCTGGGTGTTATCCTTGCTGTTAGATACTAGCAAAGCCACACCTGCTTTTGTTATCTTTAAAGACCGAGACAGTTTGGAAATGGGCTGAATAATATTGCATCTTGAAATTTCATTGCCACAGAGATCCACAAAATATCATATGAATTTGCAGAAATGAAAATGCACTTAACTGCATGAAATTACACCACAGTGAAATCCATGATTACTATTCTCCCTTTTAGTCTTAGGCCCTTTGTCAGACAGTTCTGCTGCTTGGAAAATATTGCTAAACTTTCATGAGAAATTTTGAAGTGCTGTTTTGCCAGCCTGAGTGGTTTGTATAATTCCAGAGCAATGCTTTTAAGGTGTACTGGGTAGCAAGTGTTGTGTTCCTAATGCAGTGCCTACAGATTCAGTGAATCTATCTCAGCAAATGTTCCAAAACCATGAGTCTATCAGTGAAATAACCATGTCAATTATTTTGAGGGTAATTCTAATGCAGTTACAGCATTTGTCTTATGACTTCTTTTCAAGATTTCAAAAGACAAATTGCAAGCTAGTTCATAAATAGAATTAGTCTTACACAAGCATTTATTTGATAGTATATATTCAAATTTCTTATATTCTCAAACTGAAACCAGCATTTCTATGAGGACTTACATCTTGCGTCAGCGTTTCAAGAGATTTTCCTCTGCTGATTCGCTGGCTGTTTGAACCATGTCTCAGTGACCTGAAACAATCATAATCAATTTAACAATACATCTCAAGATGAAATTTTGACCTTTATAAGATGACCATTATAAAGCACTTCTCTCCAGCCACCCAGTATCTCAAATTCTTATCATTTTTCTCTTGCTAACATCAGAAGCTTATATGTTTTTCAATTGTTTTCAATCTGGTCTAACATAAGCCAATTTCTGTCCTTCTGATCTCTAAATTGATAGCTTTGTAGTCAGCAAAGGAAATGACATTTGAAATAAAAAGGCATTTTTTTTTCCATTTATACAGTACAATGAATTTCATTATGGTTACAGTGAAGAATGGTGAATTCAGTTCTTTGTACAAGTAAGTGGTTTTGGCTTTTCACATGTTAGGGGTTGCTCAAACTTAACTCCTTTTGTCACCTTTATTTTAAGAATATTTTAAAACCATCCCTTCTGTCCATTTTTACCTGCGTTCTTGTCGTATATGATGCTGGACACTCAGTATTGACCTTTCCTTTGCTGGCTGCCCCTCAAATGATCCGCTCAGCATGCGTTGTCTAGTGCAGGCCCTATGAAGGAAGGTAAAGATGATGACAGAGTTTTCCATATAAATGATAATTTCAGAGGTAGCACATTTGGAGAAATCAGCTTGGCTTTGTGGGGAGCAAGTACTTCAAGAACAATAGAGAATAACAATACAAGAGCAATGGACTTTCAATGAAAATACTTCCAAAACAATGGACTCCCACTCTGCAACACAACTGGTCATCTGATGAACCTTCTCCATGCCTTAGCAAGGATCATCTATGACTTTTTTCCATTTTGCTGTAGAATTTTTGGTCCCTCAACACTTCACTAAGTGTGGAAGGGGTCAAGCAATGCACTAATCATCAGTAAAACCAGTTTCTCAGCAATAAAGAAGGGAAAAGAACACGTACAACAGCAATTTTAGTCCCTTTCAGGGCTATACATACACACTTAGGACCTAGAACATAACTTGGAGTGTTCAAAACAACTGGAACCACATCCAGTATAAAATGAAAAGCTATGAAAAGCTGCACATTGCTGATATTCTGTAATATGAAATGCCTGTTCTCTGGGAATGTAGCATTTTGTTGTGTGGATTTTGTGTGGATTTTCTCGCTTGTTTGCTCATGGTTCGTTGTCTTGGTTTTTNTTGTTTTGGTTTGGCTTGGTTTGTTTTTTTTGTTTTTTTTGTTTTTTTTTTTTTTTTTTTTGGGAAACACATTTTACACATTTTGGCAGAAATGAGTATTTGTTGGCCAGTAAGTGTGGAACAGCTAAACAGAGCATGTGTATCTTTATTTTGATGGCTACAATGAAATTGATTTGCTTAAGAGAAAGAGAGGTTTCCACTAAAAGAGCTCACACAGATCCCTCTGATGGCTGAGATATGGAATTTCAACATTGGAAACATATTTTAACTTTCCAGAATGGTTCAATTTAAAGTTTACACTGTACACTTCTTATTGCTCATTTTGTGTTATGAGACCATTTAGAGAAACACAAGACCCAGCTGGTAATATTCCATACTTTTTATTATCTTCATTTATCTTCATTTTCTCTGAAAAGATGAAAAAAACTGTACACCCTTTGTGTAAGCACTCTCTCTGTCAGTCTGTAAGGCTTAGATAAATGCCTTGGCAGCATGGGATGATCATGCTTGACAGCAAAAGGTGTCCATGGCATGCTCTTTCCCCACCGTGGCTTTGTTTTTCAGTCTTCTTCACTTTTTCTCCTTCTTTTGGATTTAAACTCATAAGTGATACAAGTAGGAATCCAAAGTGATATCTGGAACAAAAATGAGAATCTTAGAATGCTTGTCAGTGTCACCACTGCCAATCAGATTAGCATACTAGAAAAATACATTGTGCTACAGTTGTTACAGAAAGCATTAGGTTATACTACACTGAACTAAAGTATCATGACATATAAGAAAATTACTACATGTCTTATAAAACACAGCTCATCTTGGAGAAATCATGAACATTTTAATACCAAAGGATTTTAAGCATTATATTGTGGATGATGGTACCACATAACACTGTCAGAAAACAAGCGAGATATTTGAATGCCTTTGCAATTTTTGACTGAATAAAAGGAAAAAAAGGAAATAATTATTTCCTAAAAATAGATCCTATCTCACTCCATTTAAATGATGATCCATTTTTTCCCAGCAGAGAGAATGAAAAGTTCTGGGGTCTGACTTCTGTATAGAGGCTTCTTATTGTGACAAAGAAGGTAACTTATCTCTTTTTTCCCCTGTAGATATAAATTATTATGCTCTGCTTCTAATAGCTAAAAATTATTTTCTTGACATCAGAAAGTAACTTGTACATAAACTTTTCATGCTCTTGTACATAACAACTTGAATTCCAAGTTACATAAACAGTGTTCATAATAAAAGAGAGCTTTAAATGCTCAAACAATAAATTCTTTACCTAAATAATGAACAAGATGGCTTATTTGGTTGTTAATAACACTGTGAAATAGACATAGCCATATACTATGAGCATACTATGGCAGAATGAGCATTCATAAAAAGTAACACCTATAGAAAGACTTTGTATTTGTGATCGCTAAGTTAGATTCCTAAATCCGTATTCAGCATTTACATCCATTGCCTCATTTTCAATACCTCTGGAATCCCTGCAGCTCTTGTGAAGTCAACAGAGAAATAATGCAATACCAGTTGTTTAGCACAAAGATCAGAAAGTTTTATCAAGTAATTGCAAATAAATATTTTTGTACTTTCACAGAAAAAGATTGCTAAAAAGGCCTTGTCTACTTTTGACATTCTCCACTTTATGGGAATTAGTGCCTTGGGACTTAATCTTCCCTGTACGAACTCTTAGTAAGAGCCATGCTTAGTTATCCTTTTGACTCAGAATCTGGATATTTTTCAACTTCTTAGACACCTAGAGTTGCAGATCTTTGGGGACTTTTGAAAAAGATGGCAGGTGCCATGAATTTTTCAGAATTGCAGACTTACCAGTTTTAAAGTCTGCAATAGGGTTTGTGTTCTCACTGTAGGCACATACATGTTCGTGCTTCCTCTCAGTGCCTGCCTGTGAGCCACGGGTCCAGGCTTTTAGCCAACTCCTAGCCAGTGGAGATGTAGGACCCAATGAAACTGGCTGTACAGAGATGGCCAGCACCACCTGCCATGCTTTGGAGTATTTTGCTTTGCTTCCAGCTGCTGCCCCACTAGTGTGCAATACCCCTACAAATCTGTGTATTATCTGCCATCTTCCAGAGGATGTTTTGGACATCCTCTGGCATCTCAAGCATTCCTTTATGTCCATATGTGAACAACTTCATTGAGTGCTTGGTCAATTAATTTAATTAATGATGTTTGGAAGGGATTAAAGTAATCATAACGTGGGCATCTAAAGACAAAACAGTCAGCTAAAGATCTCACTGGGCTCCATTACCTTTATTGATTAGACCTCTGTCAACTAGATGGTAGAGTTCATCCCTTAGTTCACAGGTAGATTTGGCTACCTGGAGTGGAATCCTCCATCAGGCACAATCAACCTGCCACTGTGTTAAAAATTCACTCCTATGTGGTTTGAAAATTGGAGTTTTTAAAAAACACTTTTCTTGCCATGATACATTTTTATGTAACTGTAGCTGGTCAGAATCTTTTGACCTTTCTTCAAACAACAGAAGTAAAATTACCCTCTTCAGCTAGAATTGCCCTTTTCATCTTCCTATACCACCTCTCTGAAATATGAAATAGGTTTATTTTAACTTGTGGAGGAATAAGGAAGGTATGAAACAAAGGAAAAGAGACAAGAAATATGTTAGCCTTCTGGACTTTGTACTCATCTTGCAGGACTCTGAACACAGTTCAGCAGCTGCAAACCACATGCTCCAAATTTGCCTTGAAAAGTGCAAATGTAATAAAATATCCTGAATTGCAATTTTTTAGGTAACCAGAAAGCCAGGTGAAGATCACACAGAACAAGACAATACTGGGATACCACGTACCACCTAGCTTGTATTTCCTGCAACCAATTAGGAGGTCCACATTTTTGAAGTCCTTCCTTCGAACTATTTCATGCTTTGGAATTCCTGAAAAATAAGTCATGAACAGAGTGTTCAAGTAACATTCTTTGACCAAATGTAAAATGTTAAAGGTTTTGATCAATAATTCAAAATACTATACCTTTCATGAATATTCTGAGGTCTCTTGCAGAGGGTAAGCATGTGGCTCACACTTGGATTTTTTAGTCAGGCATCCTTTCCCGCAGTATAACACTGCTTTGGGGGTTTTTTTTCTGTCTTTTAATGAGTGAATATTTATGTAGCAATTGTAACAATTGCATATATTACTTATGTACTTTTGGTTTTCTCCCTGAAATGTGCTCACATTGAAGCCTTAGTAGCGTGGTGCACTTCAGCACAGTTATCAGCATCATTCAGCAGTGTTTTCACTCTCTAGGACTCTCTATCTTTACTAAATCTTTCTATGCTCTCATTATAATTGCACATAACTTGGAATATATGGTTAAATGTGACAGCCTAAGCTTCATGGGGAATTGTAGCCCTGGTTCCATGCCTGAGATGTTTTAGTTTTGGAGTAATTTTCAGCCTTCTGAAGCTCGGAGCCTGTGTCGTTGTGGTGTAAAACAGCGTCAGGGAATCCACCTGAGAGGTGTTATAGCGTTTCCTTCTTTCATTTATAAATTTAATTTAATAAGGCATTTTCGAATAGGAAGCACAATCAATGCACATTTTCACCACACCTACACTACTGCTCTTTGTGGGAAAAATATACTATTTTTAAAAGAAATCTGAATCTGTCCAGTGAAATAAAATGGATTATTAACGCAACTTGGATAAGTTAGATTTTTTCTTTTCCATGTTTTTTCTTGTATCCTTTGTTATGTCTCTAAAGCAAAAAACCAAACAGTCACTTATTTTCTTTAGTGACTGCTCAGGCAGTTGAGCTATAGTAGGAGACTTTCTTTACCTTTAGCAATTTTTACTGATTATCATTCTTGCTTTGCTGTTTCAACTTCTCTTCTCACAGATGTTAATATAGTAACAATTTTTATTGGACTGTAGAAGAATCAATAAAAGCAATGCAGAAGAAGAAACCTCACATGGCTATCCAGTCTACCATCTCTCTCAAAATGCGATCAACTCCATACCTGCAGTTGGAGACTCCATAGCCCAAAACCTCTGCTTCACAACTGTGCTTTGCAGTGATCCATAACACGGTGTTCATGTGGCACAAACCCCATGAAACAGAGTAACTTCTTTCCAAAGGATTTTTTTTTTTTTTTANACTTTTTTTCAAAGGGTTTTTTTTTTTTTTTAATTTTTTTTTTTTTCTTTGCAACAGGCAGGTGAAATCCAGTGATGCTGCACACTTGTAGAGTTTTAGGAAGGTGGTGACTCAGTCTGGATTTTCCACGGGATGACAACAATCATCAGCGGAACTTACCTGGAATATTTGCTCTGAGAAATGCATGGGGTCAAACCCTCAAAGTTATGAAGAAAAAAATCATACTCTTAAGAGAGAAAACATAAAATATATGCCAAGAAACTTGTTGCAAGTCAGAACCAACTAATACAAGTCAGTTATTTAACAAAGGAAAATTTCTAATAAAGAATACCAAAGGTATATCTTCTAGGATCACAGAATCATAGAATCATTTAGGTTGGAAAAGATCTTCTCCCACTCTCTGTATTAGTCTTCAGGGAGATTTTATTTAGAGATAAACTTTGTAACTTTCCTAGAAATCAATGTATTTTGCAGAAATACTTGTATGAACAAAGTCTGAATTATCTTCTAGCATAGGAACAAACCAGAATAAGATACTTAAGGAATTCTTTCTCCCCTCTCTCCCTTTCCTGCGCTCCTCCACACACCCCCCCCCGCACCCCCCCGCATTCTCAGGTTCAAACAAAAGATAAATGCACTTCATTCCGTTAGTTGTTTATGAAACTGAATGTTCCACTTAAGCATGAGTTATGTTACTCCCTCAGGACCAGGAAACACATCAGACAAATCTTGTCAAGAACAGTGAAAATTCTATTGCACGCCCCTAGCATCAGTTTATGGTTTGACTATAGCATTAGCTGTAACGAAAAGCAAATAAAAAGCTGCCCATTTTAAAAAAAAAAAGTTTCCCAAACTGTCACAATATATGTTTTATATATATGTTGTAGAGTCTCCTTCCCTGGAGATATTCAAAAGGTGTCTGGATGTGGTTGTAGGCAACTTACTCTGGGTGGTCCTGCTTGAGCAGGAAGGTTGGACCAGATCACCTCCAGAGGTCCCTTTCAATCTCAATCATTCTCTAATTCTATGAAGCACAGTTCAATGCACACCAGAATCAGGTTTTGCACTATTGATACTTTGATTGTATTTTTGACTCTGTGAGATTACTTTTAATTTGCCAATTTTCCCCACCATTCTGTGCTGTTTGCAACTTATCCTCAGTCCTGGAGAGAATGAACTGATTTATACACAACATTTTGACTGGGCCTGCTCTACTCTCTCTACTTCAGAAAGCTAGTGGGAGTAATAAAGGACCAGACCCCATTCTTAGATAATGATCAAGCAAGGAATGAGGGTCAGAAAACTCACTTTTAAAGGAAAAGCAGTACTTGCAGCAACACAGAGTGAGAGAAAAGTGTGAAGCACTGAAGATAAGCAGGAGAAAGTAAATTTGCTAGAAGTGGTTATTGCTGCTGAGGGAAATGCATTGTAATTTTCAGACAGGAATGAGCTGTTTTCAATTCAGAGGCACTATTAAAATGGACCTTGTTTTGAAAAAGTTGTCCTAAATGTCTCTAACTCACTTGTACTTTATTTCATTTTTCAAGGTTGAAGTCTCCACCTCAGAATGGATTTATGTGAAGAGTAAAGGCCTTTGTGTTCTGCCACTGGCAATGGTAATGCAAAACCCTGATCAGAGTCAAAGCACCAGGACAGTAGTTGCTACATCCTTGTCTTGGTTCCCATGACTAATTGCACAAAGACCTCAAGGAGGCAAAGTGAAGTTTGGCTTCTAGACAAGGATGCTCGGAAATAAGACACCTCCCTGGGGGTGTGGCAAGAAAGCTGCAGGAAAACAAAGATACCGAAGACATCAGTTTTGCTGCATAATGTAACAGCACATGAACAGGTGAGACACCTAGGACTGAGTGCACGAACCATCTCTCTTGGTGGTCAAGGGCTATTAATGTCCTTCTTCCTCATCTTGGGGAAGAAGATGTCAAGCTGCAGTTCAGCATATAAAAGGGAAAAATGAAATTTGGATAGAGAAGGATGCACAAGAGAGACATGAAGGTACCTATGGCACCTTCAAGTACTCATATAATGCACAGTTGGTTATATTGAAACATTCACGATTTGATTAAAAAACAATTTGGTAAGGTTTAAAAAGTAGTGGGGGGAAGGTCAGAGGTGGACTTAGGCTGGAACAGACTTAAAATTTCCTTTCAGCACAGCAATTCTATCAAGTTGAAGTTGCCCATGGGAAGCTTCACTATATAGAAGTATTGCTTTAGAAAAATGCTTCTTAATTCAGGTAGACAAAAATCGAAATTATGCTAGAAGCAATCTTTTCAGAAGGGCCATTTTGAGTTCTCTCTTATTGTTCTTGGCATAAATACAATTTCTTCTTTTGTCAGATAGTCTGAATAGCTGAGACTCACCTAATTTTATGAAGGAGCTTACAGAATTTACAACTAAAGCAAAAAGAACTAGAATCTCTCGTGTTGAGAATTTGAATTTTCTTGTGTTACTTAAACTGAACCTAAAGTTTCAGCTGTAAATATTATCACTTCTTTTCCTGTTTGTAAAATTCCCCTGCATCACAGTGCTGTCACTGTCATTAACATGGAAACACTGGCAGTGCTCAAGACCAGTCAGCCCATCACTGGCAACCTCTTTCGGTTTGCCCACCAGATATGCCATGAACACAATCCTCTTATGCTGGAACAGATGCATTGCAAGTGTCATTAGATCAGAGCTTATTTAATCATTTTGAGTCAATAACAAGGAACAATTAATGGTATTTGCTCTTTTTCTCAGGAGAGAGAAGACTCTTCGTAAATGACTTACAATCAGCCCAAGAAAGCATTAGAGGACATGTGATCCATGGTTTTCTTACTTGACAGAAGTTCCCTCCTTTTCTCTGTGTTCCTCAAAGTTTATTGCTGATGATCCAGGAAATAGATTGGAAAACTCAGTAAATGTAGATTAAATTAACAGAGTAAACTGACATTTAAAAATGAAGTAGTAGATTAGTAAATGAAAACTTTATTCTTCTGTGTCTGAAACTTCAGAGGCATTCAGATGAATTGATAAGAAGTCCTTTTACATACAAGACTTTGGCAGAAGCCATGATCTGAAGGACCAAATGGAATTCAGCAGGATTGGAACTGGCAGGACTGATTTCTGTTTCTGTCCTTGTATCTCTGAGAACTTAGTGAAGCCCAAACAATGGTTTGCTCAGATTCTCCTCCCACTATTTCAGACTTCTCCTGAAAAGGAGAAAGTTCTGTGATGATGGGAGAATTCTGAATTTCAATTTCCAGAATTTAATTTTTTTCTCCTCTTTAAGAAAGAATAGAGCTTCTATGATATCAATGGGGTTTTTTTAAAAAATATTTGAATATATAAAAGTAGGGTTTTTTCTTTTGTCTATATTTTTCCTCTGCAGTATAGTGTATGAAACACACCAAACAAACTGACATTTGTGGAACCCTGGAGGTGTCAATAATATTTCACAGTTCTCATATAACACAGAATTTCATTACAAATGTTTTACTGAAATACTGCCAGGAAGCCTGTATCTAAACCTGTATTTTTGGAAGTAATTTGCTTATTCTATCTGTAAAAGTAATTCCTGTAAAATCAAGGCACACAATTGAAAGAAATGCTTACAAATAGTGCACTAAATTTTGTTAAGATTGAATAATTATGGTATTGCATTTACATTTATCAATAATATTTTTACAATGAGTATTCATTTGAATCAGTCATTGTTTATGTTGTCATTACATGAGGTTAAAGACAGAAGTGTCATGTTAATTTCTACAGTTCTCCCTGTGCTGTATTCTTATAGAGCATTAAAAAGAACCAGAACTGCAAAACTTCTCAAATGGTTTTCAAGAAACTTCATAATTCAGAAATCACACAGAACCCCTAGGTCACTGCTCCTCGTAAAACACTGCCTTACTTAATCTCTGCTTTTCAGATCAGTATTCCTACTAATACTGTGTATTTACCTAGGACTTCTCACTGACAAAATGCAAACATAAATATAAAAACAGTGATCTATAAGTTGTTTGCAGTATTAATGCACCTTATATTGAGTACAGTCATTCTAATGTAAAACCAACAGTGGCATGAAAAACTGCAGCATGGAGTTACCTAAATGGTAACTTCAGAAAAGGGTCTTGGAGACTTGGGCTTGCATTATTCACTTACGGCGCTGAGTAGTTACTTGATATGGAATACCAAAAGGAGTGATCATTATTAGAACATTGAGGAAATCTTTCTAGAGAAGTCATGGTTCTGAAATCTTCACTGTCCATTTAGTACTTCGAATATGACTAGCTGTAGTCTGTCCTTTCTAGTGCACAACCCTTGCAAACATTTATGTGCAGATATTTGTAAGAGTTGGGCTAGAATTCTTTAGGCAAAATAACACCCCTTATGAACAGACACATTTTGGTTAATTTAGAAGGAAGAAGTGAAAAGAGCTGAAACATGATCTTACTGCACGATACAATTGAAATATATACTGAAGAAGTACAATCCCTCTCTTTTTGCTGTTCAAGCATATAAAATAGCCAAAGAGCATTTTATCTTTGATAATGAAGGCAATAGATGTACTACAAAGGGATACACTATTATGAATATTAAACATCCAGTAACATTCGTGATAAACAAGGCTGTGAGAATTCAGATGACAGTCAAGAGTATCAAATCACATCTGAATCTTACCTTAGAATTTTATTGATTGCTGCCTCTTTTTCCAGAAGGTTTCTTGCTCTGATGCTGAAAACGGATTTACGGAGCTATAAAATTAAGAAAAAGACAGCATACTTTTTAATTGTCTTAAAATATAATGTGTATGTGACAGACCAATTAAATACAATGATGCTGAGTGCATAAAAAGGATGGTGGAAAACAATCAAAATGCTTATGTACATCTTTTGGCCTTCCAATCCCAGCCCTTAGGTAGTTCTGCATAGAAAGAAGCAGATAGTTTTGCTGGCTAGCACAAATTTACTTTATAACACATTTCTTCTCCAATTGGCCACATCAAACTGATTTTGCTACTCCTTCTCCATTTGGATTTTGACTAGGCTGGATCATACTCTGGAGATGCCTTGATTGTACAAAAGAGCCAGCAAACCAAGCTCAGATGTATCATTTCAATGTCTTTTTTTCCCACAGATGCGCAGAAAAAATTTGTTGAGCAAAATATAGTTATGCTTGCCTCTGGTCATGAACAGTGTTTCAGGAATCTTCTTGTGAACAGGACTTCCTGAACGTGAAATGAAAGGATTGAGATACATGAAAAAATAAGCAAGTGATTAACAAACATGGCAAATCAAGGAACAAACCACAGCTGAAGAATTTAGCTCAGGAATTGCATCTGTGATGAACAGAAAGCCTCTGGCACATTGTAAGACTTAAATCTGTCAACTGTTTGAGATCATTATCTTAAAGAAAATGGTTGAGAGAGATTTGGAAACTTAGCAATCTGTGTCCTGGTTTTATTGAATGATAAATATCAATCTGAAATGGAATCTTTAAGCACATTTCTTCACATGTTCTTTAGATTTTCTAAAACACTAGCCCAAATCCAGAGTCATTTGACAAATAATTTTGCCAGAACTTCTCTGAAGACTCATATTGGCTCTGAGTCACAGTAAGATCTTACTTTGTAGAGAAACAGAAGACTAGGAAATACCTTAAAAACTTGTTAATTATACTGGCTGTACTTAATAAAATGGATACTGCTTTTTAAACCTGTTTAAAACTGTAACAGCAAGCTACAATGTCTTTCCTACCCCTTGCCTTTACAAGTGTGGCCCCTTTAAACTTTCTCGTGTCCTAGCTCTTCTCTGTACAGCCTGTAGAAGTAATAACACAGACGATTTGAAAACACTCCTATATTGAGAATCTGTGCGTTCCTTAAACAACTGGCAACTTGAAAATGGAAATGAGGTATGCAACACTTCAGAATGTAGTTTGGAAAATAAGGTATTGGAGTTGCAGTTACGATTACAGAAAGAGTAATAAACTTGTTGAATATTTGAATATAAACATGAAAAATTTCCATTGCCTGGATATGGTTAACACAAAAATAAACTGAAAATGCTAATATGAGATATACCTGCTGAGGAATACATCCAGTGCAGGCAGCTGGGTGTGCAACTGCAGTGTGAGCTGCAGGTTGAGCTCTGGGGGTGCAGGAGCCTGAGCCCAAGGCAAGGGGCTGTGAACTGATGACTCTTTGCCTAACAAAGGCCACAACGACCTGTGGCACTCAAAGACATGGCAGGAGCTGATGACTCCAGACTTTTGCTTCCTTAGACTGTAAGGGTACAAATGCCCAGGGTGCCTTTGCTAGGGGTCTCTCCTTAGAGGCACCCAGCTCAAGCTGCTGTTTTGTTATTCAGTCATTGAACCAAGATAAAATCATTTTAAGGATCTGGATGTGTGGGACTCTGCTTTGGGAAACCTGATGTGACTTTTTAAGTGCAGGGTGTGTAGCTGGGGTGGGGACTCGGCACCAGCTCAGGTGATGCAAGTGACTGCCAAAGGGGCTCCTGGATGGTCAGACAGGGAAGTAATGCATCATTATAATAAATATTCCATAATAAATATGTATATGTTGTATAAATATGTCATATATTGAAACACATTTGTGTAGGTTTTAACTCATTTGCAGTATCTTGACACAGGTTTAGTGAATTTATCAGCATTGTACTTTATTATGGATTTAGATACATTTGATATAATGCTGAAAACAATGGCAACTCTGTCACATGTTTTCTTTTTCTAATGTCAGTGAAATTAATGTCAGTGGAATCCTGTGTAACCTTTTTCCCCTTAGAAGAATTGCAGAAAGAAGCCTCTAAATCATGGGAGCATCTACTTTACAAGATGTTAGTTAATAATTTTTTAGGGCTCAAATTTATGGGAATAATGAGGGTGGAAACCCAGAAGTTATCTCAGTTCTTTTTTCCTGTTATAAATAAGTGCTTTAGAATAATTGCAACTACATGAAACATCAGAGAAAAAAAAGCATGTTACCTAGTAACATGTTATGTCCATTTATTTCTAGTAACAATTCTTGTTAACATCTTAGAAACTGAAAAGATTTCAAACATAGGAAGCATTAATTTTCTACCAGTTTTCTAGTTTTTGCCCATCTGATTTCAGTAAAAAAATCTGACTCATATAATCTTTTCTTGACATTTTCTACAGCTCCTTATCTGTCATAGACCACTTCTTTCCAGTGTTTAAATTAGGTGACAGAACACCTTGGCCTTAAAGGTTGTGGCCCAAACAAGGAAATTCACCCAGGTCAGCCGCAAGGGAACGTGCCCTGGGAAAGCAGGAATGAGGAGTCTGTGTGTTTCCAAAGACTCCACAAGGATGTTGAGTGGTCACTTGGTGCTTCAGCAAGCCAAATGTTAAACTACCTAGTGCCAGCAAGAAGAAGAACATCTAAAGAAGAGGTGCTGGCAGATCTAGGACAAGGGCTACTTACATACTACCAGGGATGCTGAACCTTTGCTCTAGGCAGCAAGACTAACAAATCAGACAGTGGAGTATGTTTTGCATAAAACCACTGCTAAATTCCTATGCCAGCCCACCTGGAAACAGTTTGACCCCCTGTGCCTGATGCCTTCAATGAACACCATAGTTGTCTGCTGGGGATGTGCAAGAGCAGTGCTGTACTAAGATATTTGGCTGTCACATAGCCAGAGGTACATCAGCCAGAGAAGTGAAGGGAAGCTGTAGGAAGAAGCAGCATGTCTGGAGCCACTGAGATGGGAGAGAGAAGACTGGGTTCTGTTCGCATTTTCAAAGCTGTTAGTGAATTTTATTTAGTGATGCTTGAACAAATAAAAAACAGAATTACAGAATCATGGAATATGCTGAATTGGAAGGGACCCAAAAGATCAGAAAGTCCAACTCCTGTCCCTGCATAGGACACCTGAAGAGTCACACCATGTACCTGAGAGTGTTGTCCTAACTCTTCTTGAACTCTGTCAGGCTGGTGCTGTGACCACTTCCATAGGAGCCTATTCAAGAGCCCAGCCACCCTCTGGGGCAAGAACCTTTTTCAAATATCCAACCTAAACCTCTCCTGACACAATTCCAGGCCACTCCCTCTGGTACTGTCACTAGTCACCACAGAGTGGTGTGATCAGTGTGATCAGTGTCTGCCCCTCCTCTTCCCCTCATGAGGATGTTGTAGACTGTGATGAGGTTTCCTCTCACTTTCCTTCAGGCAGAAGATATCAAATGACCCCAGCTCCTCATATCGCCTCCCCTCTATGCCTAAGAAGTCATAGGAGTGGAGAAAGGTACAAGAACAGGGTGTTGCATCACATTATTTGTGCAGAGTGCATTTATTTTTCCTTCACTTTTTTTTCAGGACTAGCTATGAAACTTGCAGCTGAGACAGGACATCTTTGGGCACTGACTTTGGCCTAAGCACACCCAACGGACTGCAGCTTAAGTGAAGTTTGAAGGACTTTTTACAATCCTGTCTGTGTCTGGACTGTGACGGAATTTAGATTGGAGTCAGGCATCCATTCTTTAATCTAGGAATAGACAGGCATATACAAGATCCTAAAGTTTGGTGCCTAGTGATCTCAGTGGTCCAAAATGGAATTCACAAAACAACCTAGGCACTTCCAAGGATTATGACTTTTGAAGACAATGGTCCTCCTTTCTCTTTAGGAATCAGGAGCTCTTCCTTCAGCAGAATACTGGTGAATTTATCTTGAGTTAAATACAAGAAAATATTTTTAGATAAGCACAATTGAACTATTTCTCATATTCAAAGGAGTCAGTAGTCAGTCAAATAGCAACACGCGTATGTCAATATGCATGCTGAAGAAAATCAAACATTACTATAGATTTTTAAAATATGCATCCTTATTTCTATATTAGATAAATGAACTAAACTACTTCCCATTTAATTTTCCAAATTTGCATAGCACACCAGGCAAATGCAATGGGACTGTAAAAACAGAAAATGGGGGTGATGATCAGTATTTTGTTTAATAATGTCTAGATGCCTCATGCTGATGTAGAATGAGGCTGGCAATTAAAACTTATGATACCTGCCGAGTTCTGGAATGTTGCAGAGGAAATTATAAACAGTGTTAACATACAAAAGACATTACTCAATCAGAAAATGTGAAATTAAATAAGTACAGTACACTCTACTGAGGTTATTTTAGGGTATATCTGTTTATCCTGCTGGGTTTTTTTATTACAGATTGTGCTGTACTGTGAGGACACCCTCAGTGTATCTTTATTAGCCGTTATTTATTTATATATTTACTTCTCTATACCATCTATAAGTACACTTCATGCAGAAACCACAGTGCCATATAGCTTTCTGCTAAAGAACATTATTTTTTTAGCATATGACACTGTCTTGAAATCACCTAACAGCATCTGATTTCTCTAAAATATGTTTTCAGAAACATACTTTATAGAACTCTTGCATGTTACTTTAAACTGCAATGACCTGCTGTGGCAGGTCAGCAAATTCCCAATAGTACTTCCTGGATGAAAAGGTTTTATATGAATATAATGTGCTGCTAGTAAACCATGAATAAAGCTTGTATCTTGGTTCTCACATTTCTCTGAGTTTATTTACAAAGACGTGACCACAGAATTAGGAAATATGCAGGTAGTGCTTCTTTTCCACAAGTGTTGACACTCTGCTGCTGTTGGCAGGACAGACTTTAGGCAGACAAAATAATTCAGTTCAGTCAGAGTGAACTTAGTCTAAATGCTACATCCCATGAAATCCCATTTGTTGACAAGGACAAAACAATCATTGTAAAATAAGCTAAATCACAAAACATTGTTGCTCTGCAAGTGCCACCCGCTGCTTTGAAAAAGTACTGCAGACATTTTCAATAATGTTTTTTTCAAAAATCTGGGCTTTCTACCCTGGAAGAAGAAAATCCTTGGCATAAGATCAAAAGCAAAGAAACACAGGAAAATATCTTTGCGAAGTGTCAGGAAATGACCAGTCCTACGTACTAGATATACTGGCACAGCACTGCTGATGTCAGGGGGATGAATGCCAATTTATACCCTCTAAGACATGGCTGAATGGTTTTATGTTTTAAGAAATGATGTATATTTTGGTTTAATAAGGTTTGATGTATTTCTCTAGCAACATGTTTGCAGTGCTCAGACTTTAGCAAATGCTACATAAAGCAATTACTTTCAACTTGAATTTAATAAAGAATTGTATGCTATCAACAGGTAAAATCTGTGGTGATGTAGTGTAAGATTTTTGTATCAGACTACTTCAAAGTTTGCAGAAGAGACAAGTGTTGGTGGGTGTTCAGGAACACAAGGTGAGACAAGGTCATAAATAAATCATGAAATACAAATATCTGAAATGTTTGCTTGACAGTAGAAAAAAAAAAAGTAGTGCATGCAGTACATTTTTCTAAGGTAATTTCTTAAGTGTTATATGAAAATAAGGAATTTTGGCCTAGAGTTGCTAATAATGCTCTTATAGGCACCTGCAGGACCATATGGGAATAGTCTGCTGTGCCATGCCGGAAATTCCAAGGAAGGAAAAAAAAATCATCCAAAGCTTCTGTTTCAGTTTGGAATTTGTTGTATGCCAATGGATGGTTTATGTAGACTTGCAGAATGAACAGATTGTTAGGTATTATATTGTTATTTAAACATGTACAGCTTTTAGGGAAAATATGAAGAGTCAGTACAATAAGCAATGTATCAGAATAATTTTTATGAAAGAGCAAGGAAATATTTAGGAAGAATCTGTTCTAAGCTTGAGCACTCCATAAAACATAGGAGATTCCTGGCCCACAGGAGTTTGCTGTGTAGCCTCTCAAATGCAAATATTTGTTCCACAACATTCTGCCAATGTATCTTTGGTTTGAAGAGACTGGACTCTTTCAAAATGTGCGTGACAAAAGTCACTTGAAGAGTGATAGAAGGCCAGACTGCAAGTGTTTGGTAGATACCTAACAAAAAGTTAAGTGACTAAATCCTATAGGTAGCAGGAAATTTCTTAAGCTCTTTTGAAAACTTTGCATAAAGGCTGCAATTACAAGAGAGCTCTAGAGAACACTAATCCATTTCCCTCTCTCAAAGTAAAAATAAGTATTTTCATTTGGACTTTGAAAATCTGGCCCTTTTTGAGGTTGTGCTAGGTAAGAAACAGGCTCACTACACAGTCAAGAAAGTGGTCTAGCATTAGATAAGTGCCAGAAGGACTCAAAGACTGTCCATTTGGATCAGATGTCTAGAATGAGAAGTGGCCATAATCTCCTTAACTCTTGGGAGTCATTGACCTGAAATAGCCTTGATTCATTTTGTAGCCCTCGATTGCTGCGTCTCTCTTAAGGAAGGTAAAGTTCTTCTAATTAGTTGACTACTGGTCTGGAAAATCTACATGTCTTTTCATAACCAAGAACCTTTTTCAATTAGGTCTGAGAATGTGGACAAGGCTAATATTAGCACTCATAAAATCTCCAAAGACCTAAAGGGGGGATAGTCCATCTCAGACATATGGATGAGCAGCTCCAGGGAATGAGAAGAATCCCCCTCTTTTATGCCTTATAACATGGGGTTTTCTTTTCCCCCTTTGGTATACCTGAGTTTTAAACTTTCATAGGTTTAATGGGTAGATTTTTTGTAAAAGTATAGAATGGTTTTGGTTGGAAGGGACCTTGAAAGACCATCTGGTCTAATCCCCCTGCAATGTGCAGGAACATCTTCAACTAGATTAGAGCCCCATCCAATCTCAAAGTGAATGTTTTCAGGAATGAGGAACTCACCATCTTGCTGGGCAACTTGTTTCACTGTTTTACCACTGTCATCATAAGTTTTTTTCCTTATATCTAGCCTGACTCTACCCTTGTTTAGTTTAAAACCATTGCCTGTTGTCCTATTGCTACAGGCCTTTGTAAATAAGTCTGTCCCCATACGATAAGCCCCCTTCAACTACTGAAAGGCTGCTATAAGGTTTTCCCAGAAGTTTCTTTCTCCAGGCTGAAAAACTCTTTTTCAGCTCATTCTCATGGGAGAGGCAATTCATCCCTCTGATCATTTTGGCAAGTGCGGCTTTGGGTAGGCTTGCTTCCTTTTGTTTTCTGTCTACTCAGTGCAGGAGTCAGGGAGACCCTGTGAAAAGCTGATAAAGAGCACAGGGTAGATTACTCGTGTCAGCCAACAGCAGGTGGAACTGAGGACTCCTGGCCAAGCTGACGTGGGGGTTTTTATACATTCAGCTGGGTGTGCAGCGCTGGAGGAGAAGGCTCCCCTCCACACTTTGAGCTAGGGATCTCGACGCTCTAGGGAAAAAGGGACTGTCAGGCTGAGCTAGACTGGGAATGGAAGATATGGATGGGGAGTTTCAAGGGAGAGGTAAGGAAAACTATTACTTCTGGTTGTACAAGCACATGGACTTGCCTTCACTAGAAAGAAGTGATCACTATTATTGTTAATCAGTTCATGTGAATGAGTCCTGTGAGTGGATGGAGGAGACTGAAGGGCCTGGAGACAGAGATCTGGATTCTTTGGTAGATGCATGAAAAAGTAATGTAGAAGGTTCAAACAGAAGAGCTTTCCTGTAACTCAATCCCTCATTGACTCTTTCCTCCACACCAAACTGTGTGCTCTGTTACAGTACAATTGCACTAAAACTTTTGTCATATTTGTATTTTGTTTGATTGAAGAAAAAGAGAAGTATGATCATATCCTTGTGTTTTAATACATTTTCACAGCCTCTGTATCAAACACTTGAAATATTTTAGTGTATAACTGATGAAGTAGAAAGCAAATGCCAAAAGGAAGTCCTGAATTATGGTTCTTTTTGAAAATGGCAAAGCATCCAGTCCCTCGCCTCCTTTCTCTCAAAATGTAATTGAAAACTGGCATTTTTTCAGGCAGACTTTTGAACATACTATGCAGAGGCAAGAGTGACAAAGCAATTTAAAATCATCTGAAGTCAGGGACAGACCACAACAGAATAGTCTTGCTACTATTGCAGTTGTGTCTTCTCCACTCTGAAGTCAAACATGGTCAGAGAAGTAAAACATGACCAGCTCAGATGTGCATTTGGTAAAATACTTAATGAGAAAGAAATCTATAAATTGGTTATTTAGACACAGGGACATTTTTAAATATCCATTTTATGTGAAAAAAATAAAATCATGAAAATGCTAAAGAGTCAAAGAGGTCAGCTGATTTTCAGAAAACCTGAAATACGTCACTGTATTTACGTATATTAACTTCATTAGAAAGAACTGATGAAAACAGACATGGGACAAAAATCATCTTTGAAAATCATGACTGTAATGGGCAAGAAAATGCTGGATCCATAAGCCAGTATCATTCCAGCAGGTACATTGTTTTAATGACTTTTCTGAATGTCATAATGATAGATTTTGGCATATCCTGTGAATGACATAAATAGGTAAGACTTGAAGCACTTGGCTGTGTTTAATTAACAAATGGTATGTGGAAACTGAAATTGTAGGACAGAACTCAATTCAGACAAATTAAGAAAATGAAGAAAAAGTTTGAATGATTTTTGTTGATATGCATGAAATTCTGCACTACAGAAAAATACTACAGAAAAATACTACAGAAAAAATGTAGTATCTAGTAGTATTTAAAAATAAATAATCTTTTCTACTTGGAATACACGTGCAATTACACTTTATTAGTTTCTTCTATATTCAAAATTATTGTCAGAAAATTATTCTTTCAAATTACTTACAGTAAATAATAATCAGGAACACAACACTATTGTATCTTTTGTGCTAAAATTCTGCTTTTCACAACTGAATGCCCAAAATAAAGTTCAGAAAGGTTGATTAACTTGGGACATAAGTTTATTACAGTAAGAAACAGAAATTCTGGAAATTATAATTTATGAATAAATATTCTATCCTTAGTTTTAAGGAAAAAAGTACAAATGAAATATATGAGCATGTCTTCGTGCCTGATGGTTTTATCTTGGGACACCGTGTCTTCCATACTAAAATATATGCCTTAGAAAACCTGAAAGGCTATCCCAGCTTTTGCAACTACAAATACTTTCTGCAAAGAAAAGTCCTTTTGGAATACTCTCAGAATTGTTTTTTCTTTTCTTCTCAAGAAACAGAGTAGTTAAAGAAGCTGTGCACAGATCAGAAAAAAAACCCAACATAGAACATATATTCAGATTAAACAAAAACATCAAGATTAGGTGGCATGTCTCAGCAGCTCACAAAAGTGGAATGTATGATATTAACAAAATATGTTAAACACAGATTCCAGCACGACATTGGCTGCTGAATATTCACAGTCCTCCATGGTAATGGTTCTGGCTACCTCTGAGACTGGCTCTCACTTCCTGACCAAAACCTCCCTTCACAAAGGTACATTCTGCTGTAAGCAGGAAATCAATGGGAGAGCCATATGGTGTGGGAGGTAAAGCTTTCCCAGGAGCTAGACCTTAATGCTGCATCTGGCTCCCACCAGACAAAGGAATGACTACTAACTGCACTGCTTGCAGAACTAAAACCAAAACTCATACATGTGAAAGGAATCAGAAAAGAAACAGGATGATAGAAAGGAGAGAAAAGAGAAAATACGTTTGCTACTATCCAATTAATCTTACAAATGGGGAAATAAGGGAGCTGACTTGATTATATTCCTTCAATTAAGTGGGAGATGCTCCAAGTCTGAACCATAAAATACATGGATATATTAAATGCTTTCTTTTGTAATTCACTCCTGTTTTGCCACTGTTGTGAACATGCACGAGTTATCTGCATTACCTGTACATATTGAACCATCAGCATTTTCAAAGTTCATCTCATGAGACTGTCAGTTTTGAACTTTAACAGCCACGTGCTGTGTTGTATGCCCAAGGATAAGTAACCAGTTCAGAAGTGTCCATCTCACAATAATTGTCTGCAAGGTTTTCTAAAAGTTGAATGTCTCTTAAGAAAGCACTTTGGAGGGTTTCTGTGCCCCTCTGATTCCAGTCTGGAAGTTAAGAAGTTAAAGTCAGTGCTCGACAGGCAACTCAGATGTATTTCACTGGACACCTGATTTGTCGTAAATCTTAGGTTAATTTAATTCTTTGTCCCCCTGAAACTTGCTGCAACTATACCTCAGGCTATGTGAAAGCCACTGAGATATCCTTATTTTCTGCCAACTTCCTTTCTTCTCATCCACCCACTCATACTAAAATTATGTTTCCATACTTCATCCAGTTCTTCTGGCCAAGAATTTACTTAAATATTGGTTATCTAAGGAAATCCCCACATACTGTGAATAATTTTCACACAAGTGTAGAAGTATAAAAGAAAACTTCCCTCTCTGTCCCTAAAACTCCCCTTTTCCCTCATCTACAATATACATTTAATACCCTAAATCTCTCTTTTAATCTCATACTTTTTCCAAGAAGTCTTCCTTCTCTCACCAGAAAATACCTCCACAGTGCTATCTACTACAACACGGGAATGCTCACTAATCTGAACAGTCCTGGTTTCTCTAATTTGACCACAGGTTCTTCATCTCATGGCCTGCAGACCACATCAGGACAGACTAGATCAGCACACAGGGGGGTACATCTGTGGCAAGATCACTGAGCTTAAGTAAATTTGCTCTGCAGTACCCCAAGTGGAGAGCAAAAAATGATCATCCTGCATTTCCAGCAGTGTTAAGTTCAGAGAACCCCAGAGAATCCCAGTTTTACACAGAAAATGTTACAGATGATAATAAACAACTCAAACAAAGCACAGTGCTAAGCTGCCTATCAAGCATATGTATGTGGGAGAACCCAGGTGCTGCTGGTGTTGGATGTAGAAGGAAAAACATGGTACAATCTGTATCCACACACCTACTCAGACTCCACACACTGCCAGAGAACTCTTAGTGGATGTATAAAATGTAAAGGGCATTTAGGTATCAAAAGGTGATTTTTTATAATAATATTTGGTTAGTTTATAACTTTCATAACAGTTAAAAAATTTGGAAGAGTTAGAAAAAATGATGGAACTCACAGATTTGACTAGAAAAAAAGGAGTATAGCAGGGAAATTGTTTTCCAAAGCTGTTCTTTTGATTTGGCATAGATGAAAATAATTTAAAATGGACTGTAGTCATGGTTACGGTGATTTACACCAAAAATAATTTTTTCCAATTCTTTTGAGAAGGTAGAACACCTTACAAAAAAAAAAAAAAAAAAAAGGAAGAACGCACAGAAAATCTACTCCCCTTTTACACCTTAAAACAACTTTTAAAGGAAGTAGGTAATTATAATAATTGTAATACTGCAAACACTAACCAAATTCATTCTATAAGAGAACATATGTAAAATCTGCTTTAGTGATCATCCCAAATTATGGGGCAGATTGATTCTGAACATAAAACCATATAGTGGCAGATTTTTAGAGAAAGAAAAAAAGAATATTGCTGAAGTGGAAATAAGGGAAAATAATGGGGGAATGTAAGGGCTTCCTATCAATTCAGCAGGTGTGGAATACAGAAATAGTGACTTAAATCCAGTAGTAACTGGAGGGACTAGCCACAATTCAGCTACCACAGAGGAAGGACTGAGTCAGGTCTGCCAGCAGGATCTCACCTTTTGATTCTACTTTTTAATTCCACTTTTTTCATCAACTACAATGCAAAAGCATGTGAAAAGTTTCTGAAGTCATCCCACTGCTAACAGGAGCAGGCATTGAGATCAGTAAAATGTTTTGTCATGTTTCCTTTTTACAAAGAAAAGTAAAGAATGGATGTAAGGTTAATACTTAAGCACAACTAGTCATTCCAAGCTTGTTTTAAGGATATTTTTAAGAAGATTTGTTCACACGAAAGTGAGGTTGCCTTGGCAACTGCAAGTATAGAAAGCTAGAGTAATTACTTTCAAAAATCCTTCTTAGTGCTTTCTCCTCTTAATAGGAATGTGTAAATACCTTGTTTTAAGCTGCATTTATCAGAAATATTATTCATCATTGTTTCTACCCTTGAGGCATGGGGACTCTAAAGTATGTGCTTAAAGCAGGTTGAATAGTGCAAAGCCAATTTGCAAATGATTATTTAAATTCAAAAATTAAAGTCAGATAAAGCATATTTGCTTTCGAAGGGAAGAGAAAATTTGAAAAGAATGCAGCATTCTGTTTTCATATTGCAAGATCTCATTGAATAAACTGTGCCATGAATTTATCTGTCTTCAAACACAGTAACAATTCGCTTTTGCAAACAGCAAGCAAAAGGAGTTAAGATGGATTTAATATACCTAAATTATATTAATGTAAACAGATCTACTGAGCCACTGCACAGCTCTGCATTGCATACTGTGGACTTACCTGTGTGGCTGAGACAACTTTAAGGTCTTTGTTCATCTCTTCATTACATGGTAGAAATGTACTCTGATTACCCTGGCATAGTGTTTGAGATCCATTATTAGTGATATTTGGCATAGTTCTGCTATAGCCCCTAGGCTCCTCATTTAGTAACTTATACAGTTTTCCTGTTGTGCTTCTTAAAGTAGATGATGTCCATTTAGGCTTCACTCCTTCCTACAGCCTTCTTGGCCTGATATGCCATATTTTGCCACAGTCCTCCCTCCCAGGTCATGCTGCTCAGCTTTGTCTTACTGATGCCATAGAACACATCAGTCACAAGAATGGGCTCTTGCACAAAACGAGGGATGGCAATGAACACTAGTTTACATTATCAGAAGAGTAATGATTTTCCCAGCTCTTCTTTCCCAGTTCTGCCTCTCAGCTCTGCAGCTCTGCCAGTTATGAATGCTGACTTGAGTTATGGTTGCAAACACACACTAGGAAAGCCAGTTATACTATATAACAGCAATGCATAGACTTTTTTTTTCCTTGTCAGTGATTCTGTAACTTAAAATGTATTTAAAAAACACAGATGTTAATATTCAAAGAGGATTCAATGATGAACAATACTGAAACAACACTGAAACATACCAGTATTGAAAGTACTTTTCTTTTGTCTATAAAAATGTCACTAAATTATGCAATATTCCAAGTGATCAAGGACTGATATCTACGTAGACGCCACTAGAAATCTGGAAAACCACTATCTTCCATGATGCACAGGAACATTTTCTCGGTCCCTTTGGTTTTATTAGATATCAGAAGTCACATACATTTACTTATTGCTGCTACATCATCATCATCATGGTCATCATTCCAAGCAGTGTTAATATTTTTCAAATCCAACCATCCATGGGAGACTAGCAGCTTTTAGCACAATGGGTATCAAATATATTTGTTCAGGGTCTGTTTTCTAGTGATTCCCAGACTTATAGATCGGGTAATATCTTGTAAATAATTAGAATAATTTTTAAATTTTTACTCATATTCAGTGATTACACAGAGATCTTAATGACTTATACATTTTTTCTGCTTTGCCTGTTAAGGCAGATGACGTCCATTTAGGCTTGACTCCTTCCTTCACACTTTCTTCACACTTCCTTCAGTGAAGTGGTTTTTCAAGGTTGCAATAGTATCAAGGCACTCAAAAATCCACTGTGATATTCAGAAACTTTAATTTTCCACTAGCTTCTCAGTGGTTAACAGCAAAACTATTTCCAAAAAAATGCTTCAGATTATGTATGCATTAAACAAATAATGTATCAAATCTTGATTTTAAAGGAGATGGGAAAATTTAAACCAGAAGAGGATCTGCTATTAAACACTCTGCTGTTTTAGACTAAATTAAACATAATATTTTAGCCTATGCTCAATCATCCTAGCTTTTATTCACTTTAAATGTAGTTTGACAAATTTAATAATCTGATGCCTTTTCTCACAATACTCTAGGCAAGATACATACTACCCTATACTCTTGATTTACCTTTTGATCAATATATCTGTTTTCTTCAATTGCTGATCTTTTAGAGTGGTCACATGAGGAAGAAGATGCTGAAGGAAGTCTTCGCAGCAAACAGCTGGTATCTTGTTGCTGGCGATCAATAAACTGCTTCATAAAACTTTCCCTTGTGAACAAATAGAGGATATTGACACATTAAAACCCCAAGAGGAGTTAATATTTGTTTCTCCTTATGACATATCACAATCCATTAGTGCTGAGATGGATAAACTCCTGAGAAAAAGTTGTACTGGGGTATAGATGTATAAATGAACAGAGTGCCAGAACAACTGATAACATTTGAATTAATTTATTAAAGAAATCTATAACTGAATTGGGACTTGGATCTCTTGCATGTAGAGTAAAAATAAAATATTGCTTTTAATTATTTATTTATCAATTAAAGCACTAAATATTTCAAGTGCCTTTTGCAGTTTTCAGCTCTTTTGAGCTCATTAAACAGCAAGTTGTTACTTCAATGTAAATCAAATGCTGATATAATCCAAAGGAAACATATTCTGTGCCTGAAATTCTTTCTTGAAGATTTCAAACAACATCTGTTCATATAACTGCTTTGAATGTCAGTATTAAGGCGCTTCAGCAATTCTGTGCCTCACATATGCCATGTTTAAAAAGCAGAAGCATTTCTGTTTACAACAAATATACATTCATCCTACTGTATTTTAAGTTCAGTAGAGTTGCCTCTTTTCAGTGTAAACTATGTCAAAACTAATTTTTCTCTGGAGAGATATTTCTACATAGTACAATTGCTTCAGATTTGCTAGTGCTAGTTTGAAGTCTGTTTCAGTAGTTAATAGCATCATGAGTGAGTACAGAAAATGCTGGGAAAAACACAACTAGAAAGAAATACCAACAAAGATTAAGACTAGGAGAAGAATGCCCTCCATATATAACCAAACTGTACTTTGATACTAAAAGTAAAATATCTGTGATTGTTTCCTTGAGGTTTGGAAGGTTGCTTTTCCTGACCCTTCTGACCAGCATTATTTCTTTCGTTCAGCTAAGGTACTACAAACAGGTCAAACCAGTTGACTTAACTTCCTTGTGAATTTAATCAAAAGAAATGTAACCTCAGGAGACTCAGAACAATGGCAACAATCTTTCACATCATCCTCTCTTCTGGCATGTGCTTGTTGAAGATATTGAAATGGGCATGGAGAGGATCCCTTCAGCCAGCTTGTGCCATTTCAGCAGACTCTGCAGCTTGTATATACTAGAACAGCCCTTGGATTTCTATCAGATTTTTTGACACCACAGAAAAATAATTGTACTCTTAACTGATGATCACAGATACTTAGAATGCTTTGGGTTGGAAGGGACCTTAGAGATCATCTTGTTCAATCATGCCTGCCATGTGCAGGGACACCTTCTACTAGACCAGGTTGTTCAGAGCTCCATCCAGCCTGGCCTTGAACACTTCCAGGGATGGAGCATCTGCAGCTTCGCTGGGCAACCTGTCCCAGTGCCTCACCATCCTCACAGTAACGAATGATCTAGTAGATCACTGAGCATCTGATCTTTAGTTAAAGTGAGTTTCACAGGAAACTGATAACTACGCAAATACAAATAAGGGACAAGGTCATCACAGGCTAACTGGTATTAGATGGTCTGTTTTATCCTCTCTAATGATATGCTGTCAGTTCACTCTAGCTTTAAAAACCTACATGAGAATCCATTAGACTGCTAGTTGTCTATGTGAGCCAAGAAACTAAAGTCCAAATGAAAGAGGAGAAACTACACACTTTTCAATTATATTGTACTTGTGTCAGCTCTGATCAATCTAGCAGCTTTCATGAATAACATATAAGGAAGGCTAGGATTGCTTTTCCCCAAAGGAGAGAAATGAGGTATACCCAAAATGCCACATCTTTTGAATGTGTATCTTAATTCTGTTTCATTTCTTATTTTCTGAACTATCTGCCTAACACACAAGAAAAAAAAAAAGTTAAATATTTTGGTTATTATATGGCCCTAGAAAAGTTTACAGCATGCTAGCAAAGGAAATACTTCAATACCTTATTTTTGGAACTGTGAAATCTGAAGGAAGCTTCGAGATTTTCACCATTTGTGGCCTGTTTGGAAATTTTTCAAAGATGCGTAGACGCAAGGGAAGCTTCTCTTTTGTATCTGCATTAGCTTCACTTTGCTTTAGCTGAAAACAAAGAAATAAAAAAATAACAGAAAGGGAAATTTTGCTCTGTAACATCCCACTCAGAATCCAAATAATAACAGCGGCAATCATTTAAAGAAACAGAAGATGGCAGCAAAGACCTGCAGAAGGTAAATTTGACACAATAGCCTGCGATAGGTTACAAATGCCTAACAACACTATGCCTTTAACTGAAAGACATAAAATGAGAGGATTGCTGATAATTTTAATTTTAAAGTACAAAGCATATTTGTGTCCTATTCAATATGCTTCTTTCTATGTTTTGTTCATAAATTCTAACACATCAAATAAACACCCATGATCTTTTCTTATTAGGCACATCTTCCTGTATATGCTGACAGCTCTTTGATAGTCAAAGACAGCACAGCACTTTAAAAGGCAGAAAATTTAAGAGAATCCAGCCCCCAGAGCACAAAATAACAGGACAATTACATTCAGATGAGTATTATAAGTAATGACAAAGAACTCAAAAGACTCCATCTACATCAGTGATACTCAGCTATGGCAAATCACATAACAAATGTTGCATTTATAATTATCCACAAACAGTTATTCAATGGAATACCAGCCATCTAAGTACAGAAAAGGCAGATACATCTATCTATGTGGGCAGGTGATGGTTAAATAAATGATATAAGATAAACAGATATGATATAGAGATGTGATTCCTGAATACTGATTACTTTATGTACCAATTCAGGTGTGTTATTGCAACAAAATACCAAGTCAAAAAGAAGCTGTGAAATTAATTTTCACATTTATTTTAAACTGTATGTGTACTGTATACTATTTCAGTAAGCATCCAACTGAAATTTCAATTCTTCTTCTCACCTCTGCTTGTAAGCAAAGGATTAGAAGCTTAAATTTTAAAAGACATTTTCATCATCAGCACCTGCAGGGAATATTGCTGATAGACATCAGCTACAGATTTTTACCAGGGGCCATTGCCCAGGAATTCAGACAGAGCTTTAACTCTCATTTGCCCTGCCTAGTGAAATGCATGCTCCCACAGCATGCTACAGAAGAAAAACTGCTATGCTGCACTGTCATGCTATCAGCAATATCATCACTTCCAGCCATAGGACAGCTTAAACTGAACATCAATTCATATTCCGTTGGATAGAAGTTGTCATGTGGACTGAAAACAGAAGAAAACTGAACAGCTACAAACAAAGACTAATGATTAATGGTAAAGCTGATTCAGAATAAAAGGGAGATGTTGCATAAATCTGTATTGTGTCCAGTCCTGTTTCATTGCTTTATTAATGATCCTTAAAAGTAAGAAATGAGGACATTAGCACACACGATATTAAAATGTGAAGTGTTGCAAATACCACATCGGACAAGGAAAGGACACATTTAGAAACAGCGGTAGGAAAGGAGAGACTGAAAAGAATTTTAGAAAAGGAATAAGAGCAGAAACTAAACAAGAACTTGGACTTCAATATAGCATCAAAAGGCCAATTTGGGCACCAATTGCATTACCAGCCAAAGGTTGTGTTCACAACCAAGCTCTGTTGGTTAGATATTACAGAGACATGAAAAATTATACAGAAGTTCCCAGCTCCTCTCTGTGCTGCTTTAAAGGGAACATATCTGAGTATGCATTAATTTCTAAATGCCACCCTACCATTTCTCACTGACAAGACAAAATAGTGCTCAAGAGAGCCATGAAACCAGGGGAGGGCTGTGTAAACCAACTGGGACAAGGAACAAAAAAGAAGAGAAAGACTAAAGGCTCCCAGTATTTATTCCCCATTTACCATAACTGATAATAAAGTAAGAGCAGGGGAGATGGAGTAAATTTATGTAAGAAATATTTGAAAACAAATTACTTCAAGAATACAATAGTGTACATCAAATAAAGGTATGAGAGAACTAAATTCAGAAACAGAATTTCTAGGATGAGAATAAAGATTACTAGCCCTATGGGGAAATCTAATCTTAGTGTTCAGAGAGATCAGAGAGATCTCCAGAGGGAAGTGCCTCATCATTTCAAAATCAGACTAGTCAGAACCCCTGAAATGTCAGAGCATTGCCAAAAGAAATCGTTCACTGAAAAGGAAATTAATTGGATAATCTAACAGGGCTTTTCTGCAACATTTTACTGTCGAAAGCATGGGGAAGGGATTTTCTTAGAGGAAAAAAAGGTTTTCAGTTTCTGACACTTGTTTTTCAATAAGGAAACATTGCATAAATATGCATATTTTTGGCACAGACAATGTCACTTAGAGCTATGAACTCCTGTTTTCATAAGTCACTGTATATAGAATAGAGAGCACTGCAATGTTGTCTGAAGTCTTAGTGCAGAACAGAGCAGGGAGAGCTTGAAAGCAGAAAACTGTACAGTTCAAAAGGTAAAAAGGCGATAGGAGAATGATTTAAGATAGGCTTTAAAAAAAACCTGAAGTCATAACAGTTCTATAGAATATCTCCAATTACTCATGCTGTGATAATATTACATATTGGGGAGTGTGAGGCATTTAGCTTCCCTGAGTTCTTCTCTGTGCACTTAGGGTGTAATCGTCGCTCCACATGACACACATCCTGTTTTGTATTGCTGCCTAGAACCTTCATATTTCAACTTTCTTTAACACTTGACAAAGATGTATTTTTAAAGGTACAGGATTATTTGAAATGGGGCTATGATTGCGCAGAATGTTTCTAGCAACAGCTAGACCCAAATAATCCAATAAACTCAAATAAAATATCCAAACATTTTTCTCTATGATTTTTAGGTTTTATTTATTACTCTTACTACTAATGTGGAAATGCACACTGGCCTGATTTGCTCTGCACAGCCCTTCATCTGCAGCCCAAGAGCCTACTGGGAATGTTCAACAGAATTTTGTCAGCCTGGCCTGGCTTAATTCTCTTTTACATGGTAAAAACATTAACATCTGTAAAGCCATTGAAGAAATTTTTGCCTATCTCACTGCTTATATGCTGCTCAAGTTTACAGGAGCAGATTTAATGGCACAATGCATACAGTACAACTGTCCACTCTGAACATGCATCAGTGCACTTTACCAAATAGTACCTAAATGGTGAGGAATGTCAGAGAGGATACATTAATTTGGGATTCCTGTGGTTGTTTGAATAATACTTACAGATCTCTGAACACCAAGCTCTCACTAATCTGTTCACACAATTGTCTTAGATCAATCCAAAGACATCTGTGAGAAAGGCAGACTTACAGGTCAAGAGAATGTTTGTGTGATCCTTTTCTCACAGAAAGGCATTATGGCCATGTCTCCATTTGGTTTGGAGCAGTTTGATGTCTGAATCATCATCATTGTTTTCTGATTCAGTTTTTGTGCTGTGTTGGTAAGCAAACCAGATTCTTCTTGGAGGAAACAAAACAGCAGGCTCCACCTTGATTACGCAAAAATGCAGTCTGGGCTTAAGGATCACAAACAATTGCTGGTCCTTAGGATGGTTTCGAACCTCATGTGTGATGGGACAGGTAGTCCAGTGTGAGGCTGAATCTGTTCTGAAGAAAACCCTCCTGACCTGCACACAACATGAATGGGGGGTGGAAGCAGACACTGCTTTATTGTACCCTTCTGTCCAATGGCACAGGTGTCACGTGGTATAGTCTCACTCACACTACTTATTGCAGCTTCAGTAAATGAATTTTTGACTTCAAGGCTTCCTTAAAAAAATGTGATTGCCAAAATCACCTTTAGTATAATTAAGATCTAGGCCTTAGAAATGAGGAGAACCTACAAGTGGTTGTCCTAAATACACACAGTAGGATGAACGGTGGTGAAAGTGGAAGACTGGGAAAGGCAAGGCACAAAAAAGGAGACAGCAGGTAACGACTGTGCATGAGAAAAAGGGTTATCCAGATAGTAATCACTGTAAATGTGGTCAGGGTGAAAGTAGTGAGTTCTTCTAAAGTACACACTGCAACTCCTTTAATAGCAGGGTTGCTGAAAAATCACTAGAGAATTGGAATGAGACAGTCATCAGGAGCTGATTAGGAGAGCTGCATTTCCATAATCTCTCCATGTGTTTGGCAGAAGAGACATGCCACAGTGCACTTCACATATTCAGGTGAATGCAAGGCAGTGTCACACCTGCCCTCCAGCTGACATCCTCTCCTGTGGAAGCAGGATGTGAGAAGTGTTTGCACATGCAGAACTCTCATGATTTTCTCAGGTGGAAGCTGACAGTCTGAAAGCTGGGAGTGCTCCAGGGTCTGGTAATATGAACAAGATCACTTGAACAGTTCAAAGGGTAAACTAACATCAGTATCTCTTAATATCACCAATTTGCATTTAGGGACAGAAACAACCTCAAAGGTATTGATCTTGCAAAAACAAAGCAAAAGGTCATATTTAACACAGTCAATGAGTTTCAAAGACATTGACACTTTGGTGAGAACATGCCAAAGGAGATACAGAATTAACCGTATCTAAAAGGTAAGACCTTCCCATTCTAATTTTTGTTTTGTTCTCTATTCATTTTGTTCTGATCATGGAAGTGGAGCCAGTAATGTGCAAAACTGAAAGAGTGAAAGATGCAGTTTTCATATGGTGCATGAGCAAGTGTATGTGAAATTCACTTAAACGCTCTGTTAAGTATTTCAATGAAATCAAATAATTAAAAAAAAATATACCGCAATGCTCTAACTCTTTCATTTTAGTTGACAGGCTGAAATGAGTAATTCCAAATTAAAAGCTTTGCCACTGATGTCCACATAACCTATTTAGGAACTGGCCAACAGCCCAGAATAATTTCATGGTGACTGAAAAGTTCAAACCTTTTGCCAAAGTTCAAGAGGTCTCAGTAGTGGATGATTTTAAATTAATATTGTTTGGTACATTACAGTGCACTGCTAAATATCAACATTTTTCACTGCAAATCATCTTTAGGGGCTGCATTTGAAGAATAAAATGACAATACAGTATCTACGTTGCATGCTTAGCAGGTTATCATGTGCTCCAACACCAAACACTTTGAGCACAAGAGTGCACATGGATGAAAGACGTCACAAACTGATATTAGGACCCCACCAACAGCTTTGCAGATTTTTTTTTATTTATCCAAGTTCTCAGATTTACCATCACCTTTGACTTGTCAAAGGGAGCTTTGAATGAAAGCCAAGTTATTAGCATTAAATGACATTGATTAAAACACTAAAAATCAGAAAGGCAGATTAAATGAGCTACTTTTTTCCTTTTTGTTATTCTGAAATCCTATGGACCTGGTAGATTTTTGGACATGAATGGGCTATATTAAAAGAAGATATGCATATGGGTAAGCTGTCACATCACACACTCAGATTTGCCATCAAATTGTAACAACATTTTTGTACCTAAATTTGATTTAAAATTAAAAAAAATCAGATGTTCAGTTACTATTATTTACACCTGCAATTTCATTTACAATGAAGAAAAATGTTGATTTTGTTTGAGCACCCTGCTCCATGAAATAAAAGGAAGGTAAAATCAACCTAGAAATTAGTGTAAAAAATTGGATAAATAGAATTTGGGTAAAACTAACACTTGCAGTGTTAAAAAGAAGTATTTATGAAGTGTAGATCTTATTAGTATGTCTACAGTGCCATATAAAAGACTGACAAAAGCCTAACCCATTGCCTAAAGTCACATGGCTTATAGTGTCTTCAAGCCATAATATTTGCCTCTTGGTTCTTCTAGGCCCTGTGTGGTGGCCCTGAGACATAATTACACCAGTTATTTTCATCCAGGCTATCCAATTCTTCAAGGCATCTGACACAACATGTGAGCTTTTGTGTGCAATTCTGCACAGAACTTCTGTAGGATTACATTTGGGTTGTGCATTGCCTAATTGAGAGGCAGTTTGGTGGCAAATGGGAGAGCACTAGAGAACTGTGTGCTTTACAGTCCAACCTGGTGGAGCCTTGTCTCTTCTTTCTTTGCAAGCAGTCTCTCAATAAAAATATTACTTGAACTATATTGAAGTATTGTCTGGAATAAAGTACCTGGAGCTACAGGAGACAGGCAGCAGTGAGGGAAGAATTTTGCAGCTTGCACAGACAAGGGTTCAATGTTTAAGCTTGCCCTCTTGTCCTCTTTTACTGCTTAGATGTATCTGTAAGGAATTTCACCCTTTGGGTTCACCTAAACAAAGGGGACATTGCAAGCAATAAAAAATCCTCCCATGTAGGTATGGTTAAGCAGAACCTAAATGGATTTTAATCATGTTCAGCACTGCCATTAGGAATTTTCAGTGAAATATACCAAAAGCTATGATCACAGTGGTGCTGGCATTCAGAGTAGAGACTGCACTGCTGATAATATAAGAGTAAAATAAACTGAAAAATTCCTGACAGATGGAGGAACCAGTTTACATGCATTTCTCATAGGCACACGATCTGTTTTTTTAATAAACAACTTCTCTCTGTAACAGGGTTTATATGCTGTGTGTAGCATGGTTTGGTGCTGTGACTGCTATAGCCTAGTTGTTCATTTAGACAACTTTCTCTTCAGTTTTGCATCAAATCTTCCAAATTTAACAGATATTGAGTAAGATTTCACAAATGTGGCATTTTTAATAACTTCCTTCCAATAACTGTAGCTCTTATCAGGTTTTCAGGAACAAATGCTGCTGACAGGATATGATTCCAATTCAAACAGTGGAAAACTTATCTAGCAAAATTTGGCTAAGATATAGTCTGTTTATGTAAAAGACAACAGGAATCCAAATTTTCATAGTTTCTCTGTGATAAGAATCAACTGAGATAAGTAAGATGAATTTTTCAGAGCTATTACTTCATACCAACTACAGACTGGCAAACATTGCTACACGGTTTACACTTCAGCCTTATTTCCAAATATTTTTGCCTCTTCAGGGACAAGTACTATACAATTAAAAGAAAATGGGAAATCCAAGATTCTGTGTAGTCAGTTTGTAATCAGGCCCCAGGAATGTGCTTACTGGACCAGATTCAACCTTCCTGCCTTTAGACTGAAGTAGCCACCTAAATTCATTTTGTTGTGTTTTTTTTATAGCCAAAAGTGATGAATAGACACTTGTAGAGGTCAGTTCAGATCTTGCATTGGCTATTTATTTCACAAATGTTTAATTTTTTTTCATGGACTAATAGGGAACTTGAATCCAGTATGTTCTTTAAATCAGATGCCTGACTCCCAGTGCTAGGCAGGATGAATCCAGGCCACAGTATAAATGCATATGTCCTGGTTTAGGGCAAATTTTGTGAGGAAACCTCCAAATGGGGTCCCTCTAGAAAGCAAATTCAAGCTGCCCCTCCCCAAGCTGGTTTGGGGAGAAATTTCCTTAGAGAAAAAGTGGAAAATGAGCAAAGTGTTCACAAGTATAAAAAATGAATAATATTAAACAATAAAACCTCTCGCTGTTCTGAAGTGAGATGGCAAAATTGAGGAAGTCCTTGCTGTGGGTTGTAGCTCACCTCACCCAGTCTCTTATGAGTCCCTCTAGCACTGGAAAATGCTGTGCTGGGTCCTGGTGGGCTGCAGGCATGAGATCCTGGTGTCTTCCAGGTTTTTAAGTCCAGAACAGGTTTAAATATTTCCAACAAAAAGAAAAGAAACAGTCCAGGGAAATTCTTTGCCTCAGCTAGCTAAAAACTAACTAAAAAGCAAAGGGAAGGTCTCTCTCACTGTCCATCCATAGACAACACAGTCCAAGAGTGGAATGCGGAGGAGTCAGAGCAGTTTTTGAAAACAAACTGAGTGCTTCCTCCTTCCCCTCCTTTACTCTTGGAACCAGTCTTAAAGGCGCAGAACTTAATATCCAGCACAAACAGAAACGACAGCTGGAGATACAAGTATCACAAAGTCACCCCAGGACACTATGGCAGCATTCATCTCAGCTAATGACAGTCCCCCAGATGGGAAGTAAATTGTACAATCATCTAGGCACTTCTTATGTTCAACTGGAAAAGGTATCTCCAGATATTAGCTCATTCCATTCCAACACATAAGCAAGACAAGCAAGATGGACAGTCACCTCAGAGAAACTCCTTCACTGAATACAGGGGCAGTGTAAAGCTACCCCTGTACCAGGAGTGGGCTATGGGCCTAGGAACTGGCATAAGATTGCCCATAGTGTTACACCGTTAGCAAGATCAACTGCATGCTTTTTGCCTTGGCCAGCTAGCACTCTCCCTGTTCATGACTGAGAATAGTTTGGCACTTATCCCAACTGGGTATGTTCCCTGTAGGCAGTAGGGGCACTTCCTTTTAAATGGTAGGTAGTTTTGGGAAAGGAAAATAACTTTGCTGTATGTACAAATCAGGCTGTGCCAGCTGGCCAGCTTTAAGGACAGAGAGCACATCCTGGACAGCTTTCTCTCTTGATACAGATTGGCTAAATTACTATCTTTGAGAAGATGCTCCAGTGTAAGGAAAATAAAGAATTGTTTATAGATTCATAGAATCATTTAGGTTGGAAAAGCCTTCTATGAGCATAGAGTCAAACCATTGACCTAAGGCTGTCAATATTTATCTTATCTTAGATAAAATAAACCACACCTTTGTTTTAAAACAGTTCAGGGGTAGTTACATATTTTGATGGATAGTTTAGAAAAGATAATGAAATGAAACATAAATTTAATGCTAACATGATTAACTCTTCTTTTAATAGCTATTTCACATATAATGCCATAATGAATATGAAATATACCATTTTCATAGTCATTATTTTTCTCTTGGGGTAAGTAGCAGATATGTTTTCATTTCCATACAAAGGTTAGTGAGTTACAAAAAAATATCCATTATAATAGAAAATGCATTACATGCTCCATTTCGCCAGGGGAAACTTCTTGAGACTTCATGTAAACAAGGTATCATTATTTGTTATAAACTATATATGTGATGAACAACAAGCAACTAAAATATTTTCAAGTGAACAAAAGCACAAGATGTATGAATTCTGCTCTTGTACAAATGTAAACATTCAGTATTGACTAGTTACAATGTGTTCATCTTCAAGATTCAGAGACACAATATTTGTTTTCCTATTCTAGTTTCTACACAAAGGAAGATTCCTGGAGATAGCTTTGCAAATGGTCTTTACTGAAATGTAGCTGAGAGACACATCTTCATCTGCCCTGCCAGGTTCACACGAAAACAGAGACAATCTGGGAAATTGTAATTGTGGGCAGACTTTCAAAGGTTCTCACCACAGGCAGCTCCCATTTACGTAAAAAAGAGCTGAAGATACTCAGTGAACCAGGTTGTGACAGTCTGAGGAAGTAATCATCTTGACTTTCTATCAGGATACAGACAGCGAGAGGTATTTAAAATGTTGAAGAGCATAGAGGTCATAGGGATAAATTACTCAATCTGCAGAAAATGTGTATGCCCCTGCCCATAGTTTAATAAAGGAAGATAACTTTTACCTAGGTCCTCTTAACACCTAAGTATAGAAAGCCTGAAATTTTTCCCATACATGCAAAACTTTTTATTCCATGTGATTTGTATAGGTGGCTGTATGCGTTGTATGGGGTATTACATGAGACAGATCACCACTAAACTAGATGGGACAGAAGGCTTATCCAGCTTGACTCACTAATTAGTTTCATCTGCATGGTAGGAAACACACTGTACTGGTTTTGGCTGGGGTAGAGTTAATTTCCTTCATAGTTGCTGACATGGGGCTGTGTTTTGCATTCTTGCTGCAAGCAGTGCTGACAACGTAGGGATGTTTTATTGCTGTGCAGCACTTCAACAAAATCAAGGCCTCTTCTGCCTCTCACCCCACTCCACCAGCAAGGAGGCTGGGGATGCACAGGAGATTGGGAGCTCACCCCAGCTGACCAGTGGGATATTCCAGACCATATGGCATCATGCTCAGTACATAAAGCTGGGGAAAGAAGAAGGAGGGGGGGATGTTTGGAATGATAGTGTCTCTCTTCCCAAGTCACTGTTACATGTGATACAAGATGGCTTTCCTAGGGATGGCAGTACACCTGCCTGCCCACAGGAAATAGTGAATGAATCCTTATTTTGCTTTGCTTGCATGTATGGGTTTTGCTTTACCTATTAAACTGTATCTCAATCCATGAGTTTTTCTCACTTTTACTCTTCTGATTCTTACAGTGAGGGAACAACTGTGTGGCTGGGCTTAGACCTTGACACATACCTTTGCTATGCGAACCTAATTCCAATTTTCAAATCCAACCTATGTGATCCATATGAATTTGTGAGTGCTGCCTGAGATGGAAGCAGTTTTGTGTAGACGCAAAAAATATTTGTCACAAATGTAGATGTAGGTGCTTGTGCAGCAGATGACATTTTGTTTCTGTTGGCTGTGGCAATGCAAACCTGTGTTTCCTTCTTTTCAGGTGTGCTACAGTGTGTTTGGACACTTGTAAATGTAAAACTTTGCTGGCACAGGCCAATATTACAATATCTTCTAACACACAAATGATTTCTACAAAGATCAAAAAGATGACCAACTGTAGTTAGGACGAGAATGTTTCATTTGAAATGTGGAACACAATTCAGATGAGACACCAGATAAATATTCCTAAAAATCCACTTACATAAGTACCAAATGTGATAATGAATTCATTATTCTTGCTCTTGTTCACAGGAGTAAGCAAACATTAACCACAGTGCGCAGTACTTTTTTTGTACTTTTTTCCAAGTGCTTTTATTATAAACACCATTATCATGTGCATTTGTTTCCTTAAATGCATTCAGCTAAATACGCAAGTGGCTGTATACTTGATCTGATCTCCATGTAATTGGATTTGTTTGTGATTGCTATATTGGAGAGAGTCTGTGGAGGGAGGGGCTGTAGAAATTTTTTCTGTAATGTCGTTCTAGAGAATATAAAGGAACACTTTTCACAAAGAGACCTAGTAACAAGACAGGAAGCAAAAAATAAGCCATTTGCCTAATGATAAAGAGTCTCTCTAGATAGAACAAAGCAATTCTTCATTATGAAGACAACCACTGGAATACGTTTCCTAGCCAAGCCAAGGAAATTTTATCACTGGAGATGTCCAGGAGCTGACCTCACAGGACTCAGGGTAATCTCATCTAGTTGTACCAGGTGTTCTTCAGAAGTCCCTTCCAGCACAGACATTTCTATGATTCTATGATTTGCTGATAGCTATGAACTGCAGGACAACCAAAAATTATGCTCTTCAGTTTTATTGTCATGCATAGGCATACATAATCTCTTAATAAAGTCTACTTTTTTTCAAATCATTATTGGGCTCTATTGGATTTTCTGAGAAGATAATGAATACACCTTAAATTTGAGCATTTGCCATCCACATAGTGGAGTAATTTTTGCAATCAAATATCTTTACTTAGAAAATGTAACTGAAGTTGAGAAAAAATTCACAAAATGCATCTGAGGCCAAAATCCAGGACATTTCTTTAAACAGGAGAGACTTTGTCTTTGCACAAATTAGCTGCCCCTTGCCTTTTTGTGGATGGTTGGTTTGTTCATTTTGAACCAGAGGCAGAACATTTAATTTGACATAAGTGGCCTGAGTTTTAGATTCACTACACTTACACAGTGCTTTTCCAGTGCAGAAATTCAGATAGAAGATTTATTTTACTAAAGGACATGCAGAGAGAAACCTATACAAGTGACAACTGGGAGGTCACAAAGGCTGATCCAAACTACTTCAGAAACCTTCTTGGCTGGGCTAGATGAAAACAGAAATAATTTGATGTTACTAGCTGCCCTTTCTCCCACACAAGTTCGCTGACAAAATTTTAGTCAGGGATAGATTCCTGAGTGCTGTTATTCCCTTTCACAAGAGATGGAGATTGTTTTCTTTGTGTCCTTGTGGTTATGGACTGTTTCTTTAAAGAGAAAGATATGTGTAAGAATTCTCCCTTCATTCTGAAATAGTGCTCCCACTCATTGGATGTTATGCAGGAAAACCCTGCAGGCTTCCTCATCTGTCACATTTTTAAAAGAGTGCCCAGTCCATTCTTGTGGAACTATAAAAGGAGAAGTCTGCTGAATTCTAAGTGGAAAAGAAGTGACTGTGAGACTCAGGTGCCAAAAAATGCAGTAAAAATATAATTATTCAGTTTTTCTAAGCTGCTAGCTCTTTTTTAATGAAGCAGGATATAAATCTCATGCCCAGGCCAGGCCTCTACTTTTTTCAAGAATGCAGAAGTTAATTACAATGTGTACACAAGTGCATAGATTCACAGGCTCTTATGGGCCCAAAACACAGCTCAGAAGAGGCAATGCAGACCTCTGTGGCACAGAAGGGCACAAAGTCAAACTCTGCCTGAAGAATCCAACTGCTATCAAAATAACAAGCAATGCTACATAAGCCCTTCATTCCAAACTGCTGCAGGACTGTCTCTTAATTCAAAGGATGGAACATCTAGAATCACCTATGTGGCCTGATAAGCACTTGCATTTTCATTTGCTATCAACTAAATAAAACAAAAAATAAATATTAAATTAGCTCCTGGTGATATAAAAGCTAGGTAAGCATTTTATTCCCTGGTGATATAAATGAAGCAGCAGAAGTTTACATTTACATTTTTGTTACTGCTATTCCCACATTCATAGCAAATACAACTCCCATCCTGCCTCCTTGAAAAATGTGTGCTTTGAATATGATCCTTGGCTAGAATATTCAAAGGTCTCTACTTTATACCATTTTATACTATAAAACCTTCCTCCAGGAGAAACCCCCTTGAATATTTTGAGTTTTTTTGGCACACTGCATATAGGAGGAATTGGCAACTTCTGAATTAATATTTAGGTGTTTATTTTACCATTACGAATAAAACATATCACCCAGAATTTATGATCCATTGATGCTGTTTTTAAAAAAGGTGACAGATGAGGTAAGAGGTAGGAAAAAAAATTCAAACAACACTGGTGCCTTGAAATTACAGCCAACAAGGGACTTTCAAAACTTTCTTAGTTATTAAAAAAGAGTCTAGCATGAGTAGTTTTACAGATGACCTTATTTTCCAGTCCTGAAAGGTTGCCTTGTCTTCTAGAAATGGACAGAGTCTCTGAAAAGCTTACTGCTTTTGAATTAATGCCTATTTAAATGTTCTGCATATGTCCCAGGAACGGGGGACCAACTTGATATTTGTGAAAATTCTATCTTCCCTCTATGATGAAAAAAAGGATTTTATGCATTTTATGTAGTACATAAATTTCACTGTGGAACCATTACTGTACTTTTCATTGGTTAATGAAATGTGCCCGACACTTATCTTCCCTGCTACTTGTTAAAAATCCATTTGCATAGAATCAGACATAATGAAAAGGTAATTTTTCATTTTTATTCTATTTTATAGTTATTTCCCATTTAGAATTACCTCAAGCACTGTTCTCAGAATAAAAATACTCTGGAGGCAAGTAACTCTAACTAGGCCTAAAAAAGTTCCTTGATTTTCACACACAAATTCACATATATAAAATTTTATGCCAAATGTGTTTAAATTAGATATACCAATTATAACACCTTGGTCACACAATATGTTCATGAAAAATCCCTATACTGAAACTCCCACTTTAATGCTGAAGCCTCAGCACACAAAATTTGGAAGTGATGCAACTGCTGAAATTGTCATTGGCGCCTTCCGGGATCTTCCGAATGCCTGAAGGTGCTAGGGAAAAGGCACAGGGCTCCGGCAATGTATCCTGACCAAACGTGTTCAGCATCCCAAATCCTGTCTTTTCCAACTCCTCCTCTACTGACAGACAAAATGCCACTTCTGAGGTACCACTCAACATAGCTTTCAGAGCCATGACCTCGAAAAGCCAATTACCAGTGTTTCACCTGTCACTGTTTGTGGTATCAATTAAAAGCATAGTGAACTATGTACTCTGGTTCCACTTAATAAGAACTGGGGGAGAAGGCAGCAGAGGGGAAGAAAAGCTCCTGCACACTGAAAAAAACCCCTGGGTCATAAAGTGTGAGTACAATTTCGCTAGTCACTGAATAAAAGAGTTGTTAATAGGTCTGTCAAAATGATATTTGCATTACCAGGATAGTGAGACTCATTAGTATTAACAGAAGTAACATCAGAACCGTCTTCTAAATGAATAAGGATTGTCTGGAATTCCCCTATAAACACCTTGCTTTCAAATACTAATCTGCCTCACCAGAAGAGAGATCTGAGGAGAGCAAGTGAAGACAAAGAGAAAGTAAAAAATTAAATCCATGAAAAACAGGACCAGTTAAATATCAGCAAGCTGCTGCATGCAGGGAGACAGGACTTCCTAGTACTTTTTCTATGATGGACTATGTATTTTGAATTTGTGAAAAATAAAACAAGAAAACTTTCAGGAAAAGATGTTACAGAAATTCTATCCTAGTAATTTCACATGCTGACATATTTACTTTGAAAATACAACAATAAAAGAGGGGGTTTGTAAGAAATACTAAACATGACGGTTTCCAAGATGGGTTAGTTTAACTGCCAAATTTTCTTGCAAAATGAGATCACTTAGAATTATTCAGTGAAAAAAAACTTTGGTCTGATTCTAAAGCTAAATGTACAAGTGCAGAAAGACAGAAAACACAGGATGTAATAACAGGCACTGTTGGAAAGACAGAGCACTGAGGAAGCATTTGACTGGAATGACTGAACATCACAGGCTAGAGGGCATCAAATGAAAAAATCAAGTGGAAGGCTCATTAGTTGAAAAAGAACTATCTTCTTACAAGGTGCATTGTTAAATTTATCTTTGCTACTGCAGGCAGTAAATGCTAGAATATATACAGATTTGAAAACAGATTTAACAGGCAGGCAAGAAAAAAATTCCATCAGGAACTACTAGACAAAGATACACCACATTGGACACTGGAAGTTCCAGTGTCCCTGGAAAGTGACTATCACTCAAATATGAAATATCATCAGGGAAAGAAATACCACTTTGTGATTTCCCTTTTATTTTGTTAGTTCCTAAACATATTTTTCTGTCCATTGTCAGGAACTAGACATTGATCCAGGAAGACCTTTGCTTTCGTCCAGCAGACCTGTTGGTTTATTCCAAGCCTAGAGATTCTTTCTCAGTAAACTTCATAAAAAATTTTTGTACTGGTTTGGCACTGCTTTTTTTTTAACCAGAAATGTATATGGTGAAATTCTACCAATCACTAATCACAAGGAACTGCCAAGCAATTCTGATTGCTTTGGCTCTACTTTCAGATGACACTGATAGTGATAGAGCATAGTGCCAATAACGTTAAGGTTGCAGGTTCAGTCCCAGTATGGGCTATTCACTGAAAGAGTTGGGACTTGATGATCCTTGTGAGTCCCTTCCAGCTCAGAGCAGTCTGTGATGTAGTGATATAATTAGAGCTATTAGAGAAGCATGAAGCTGTGGGTTACTAGGATGTGAGAGGCTTTCCTCCGGTGCCAGTGACCATCATGTTGAATACCAAGCAACACCATCCTTAAGGAGAAGTAATTTTAGGGTAGAGGTCTGAAAGGATTTACATTTAAACACAGTACACCTGGGTTACCATGACGCCTTGAGAGGCTGACCTAGAACAGAGACTAGACAGAGCTAAGAGAACAAAGCAGGTATTTATTAAAAGGCATTAAAGGCTACACCTTGGGGAGTACAAGAGCCTGACCAGGGCTACACCCAAGATGGACCCAAAATGGTCACAAAATGGAAGTTTTCACACTTTTCGAAGTCTTTGGTCCATTTTCACATTGGGGTTAATTGTCCAATTACAGCTTCAGGTTATGAAGTCCCATCCTCCCAGTTTGCTCTCCTGAGTTCCCTGTTGTTTATGGTTTTTGGACCTGAAGCTTGTAATGGTTCTCCTTGGTCTCAAGCTGGAAAAGCTTGTCTACCTACTCTGTGAAGAGAACTTACTTAATATGAAATTCAGAGTTACACACACCAAAGCAGCACAGAATCTGAAAAATATGAAAGCTAAAACTTAAGGCATCAACCAAAATAAATGTCTTTAGTAGGACAATCCACTGCCATTACAAACAAAATATGTAGTTATTCCATTACTTTCATTACTGAAAATTGATAAAATAATGCTGTGGAATTAAGATATGCTCAGTGGGGGGAAAAAAGTGCTAAACAGGAGGAAGCTCATTAGAGGCACTACAGGAGATGTTAAGGATTTTGTGTTAAAGAAGAATATAAGGCATACACATACATTTTCAAGATTTGGGAATATATTCAGCACTTTCATAAAACGGGTATGATTTTAAAAGGGATTTGTTGTTGTTCTGCAAACTGCAAAAATTGGTCACTTTGAAAAACTCTGCATATTTGACAAATTTGTGCATGGGTGCGTGTGTGCACACCTGCATTGACTCATGCATGTGTACCAAAGGTATTTGCAGGACCTGAAATGGAGAAAAATTTTAGTGATTCTGAAATGGTTGGCACATTGGTGTATGTCTGTGTGGTTCTAAAATTGTAGGCTGCTTGTATTAGAGAGCAAAAATATATACAATATTTTTATGGTAAACAGACCCAAAATACACATTTAGCATATGATAATCAGATGCATGGAAAGAAAAACAAGCATCTGCAAATACACTCAGGAGGTCTAAAATTTCTTATAATCTTTTCAAAGAACATGGAAACAACTGCAGAAAGAAGAGTTTGTCCTGACATTTTGATCAGTGCTTTTTTGCCCTGAACATTAATTGGTTATACTACTGACTTGAGGGTACCTCATCCTCCCTGAATTCATGCTATTTTTAGTGCAGAATGGAATGCAGCACACTGAAAGCTTTTTAGCTACCCAAAGGCATTGACTGTATAACTAAAGTATATCTGATTCAGAGTTTTTTTGTATGTTTTAGAAGATAAATATTAAGACTCTACTTTTTTTGCCCTGGCAAGGGGGTTGGATCAGATGATCTTCCAACCCTAATGATTCTCTATTCTCATTGTGAATTATCTTATGAATTTCTCCTGCCCCTGCTCATGCTTAGTCAAAATTGTCACATTATTGTGAGCTTAGGGAGAGCCAGGGAAATTCCCACACTTATGCATGAAAATATGCATTCTCAGTCACACCTTAAAGATAAAAAGGTATCTATTGAAACTCTTACTATCTCTTAAAAATCACAACTTTCAACAAGTTTCCACAAGTATTTTTTCCACTTATTTTCACTAATACTTAAATGCATTACAAGCTTACAAGTCCATTTTTTAAGGCAAACACATTTGAAACAAAAAGAAAATATGAGTGGTGCCAAATATAAATCACATCATGGCTCTCATGGAGAAAATCTTTTACAACTCCTGAATTATTCTACAAGCTGTAGCTTCAACAAATGAGCTGATGAGCTGGGAAAGTTTTATCTCCTAGAACGGAACCAGAAAATAATTTTCTTCTGAAATCAGGAAGGTTTTCTAGAGCAGCTTGATGCAGATCTGTTGATATCACAATTCAAAGATTAAAAATAACAGACACCATTAACGGTTTCAGTTCCTAAAGCCATTGCAAGCAGCTTGATTATATTTTCTCAACTCCTAAATCCACATTAATAAAAGCTTTTATTTTTGTACTACTACTGGCATCCCATGATTATTCTTCATACCAGACAAGCTTTCTTCTCCTACCAGAACCAAGGTTAGGTAGAACTTGGCATCAGTCATGGTACTGGAGAACATGGACTTCAGTTTCACTGACAGTTAGATTTTAACTCATCTTTTTTCTATTACCAGTTCTGTTGAAGACACCAGTTCTATTGAAGGTGTTAGTTCTATCTAACAGCTTTCTGTTAGCTCTCACCTCTGCAAGGCTCTCACAGGGGCTTAATTATGAAGACTTCTCGACAAAAACTAATGGATGAATGCAGAAATATTTATTCTTAGAAGATCACAGTTAAAAATTAAGGAAAAATAAGCAGTGCACTTAGTTCAGGTTGCTCCCTTTATTTGTTCTACAGACAATAATATAAAAAGGCAGCAGCAGGAACATCTAGCAGAAGCTATAAAAATAGCATGCATTTTCACTAGAGAAGTGAGCTGTTTCAGTTGTTAGAACTGCTTTACATGAAGACGTTATGAATATCTGAAGGGCAAGAGTGTATAGAAACCAAATTTCACAGATTAGTATCTAGAAATAGTGAAAAAAGCAAACAAAAAATGAAAATGCATAAACATACAGATTGACTGCTTCACCAATCATCATAAATGTATACTCCAGAGGTCAGTAGTAAAAGCTTGACCTTCTCTTCCTGGTATCTGATTTCAACAGAATAACAACAACAAACCCCAAACCTAGAAATGAGTTAAAATCTGCAACCATCCCAAGCACTGAAAGCAGAAACATGCCATATGTACGAGAGTCAAAAAAAGCTAATGGAAGATTAGGCTGCAGACCTGACTTCTGTATTTTATTCCAGAAAACATTATTAAAACATTTTTATCTCTTTGTCAGCATGACTTCTTTCATGTTGGAAACCTAGTTTGTGTGAAAGCTTTCTCTCTCATCATGAATTTCAGCAATAGATATATTCCTTGGACACAGAAACACTTATAAAAGATTATTAGAAGGATGTTTTAGTCCAAAAAAGAGAGGATTGAACATTCCCAGTGCAAGAGCCAACTTAAAAAATGAGAAATACCCTTAAAAATGAGAGAGTCAAGGAAACTAGTGCTGCACCCATGGATTTGTGGAAGCTCTCCTAATAATTAGACTGTTGTTTTGCGAATTTCCAACAGTGGATGGATGAGTAAACTCCTTTGACAATGATCATGGAGAAGTGATTATTGGCACTAAGAAATGTATGGTCTAATGCAAAGAAAAGATGGCACCAACTGTTTCAGGATGTGAAAGAAAAAGAGCAGTAGCTGAGAAAATGGGAACCATAATGGTGATGATGAGTGGAGAAAGGTGATAGGCACATTGGCAAGAATAATACTGGAACAACATAGAAAATACAAGAAAAGGAATTCCAGTATCTTGATATTGATGCAGCAACACTTGTTAACATATCATTGCAGAGAATATAAAATGGATATCCTCAACATTATTGGCACAGCAGCGAGAGCCTCATTCTCTGGGGAAGCAATTATATGTGTCTTTGTCTTTTAAGACCAAACATAACTACAAAGTCTTAGCAGGACACATTAAAATGTGCAACAGCAACATTTCTGACATTCCCATAGCAAATGGTGAATGAATGGTTTCACACAGACCACACTGCTTTTGCCTCTCAGCACACCTTTTGCTCCACAAGTGAGACAGGGTCTATACTTGCCTTCTGAACCAACCCAGGTGGAGGTCAGAAACCTCTACAAAGCTCCTGTCAAATTTGTGCCATGTTCCCTTAAAAAATTAACTGAAGTGCCAATGCCAGGGATCTGTTATTTTTATGAACCTAAATTCACAAATGCAGGCTTTGTTTTCTGCTGTGAGTGAAGAGAGATGACCAGCTTTGAATGCTGACTTTTATCCTTTGTTGCTATTACCATCTAAGTCCCTAACCTAAATTAGGATCCCAGCCTAGGCACTTCAGTAAGGTGCCTGCTGTTACACACTATGATTTTTGGCTTCATTAATGTGAAAGCACCCATATGATTAAATGTCAATGAAATACAGGTTCCTAATTCATTAAACAGGGATATTTATGTTGTTCAACGTTACCCACTGAAAACTGGGCATTTTGCCTAATTAACTGTCTAGACTTCTCTTGTAGCAGAAAAAAGAGAGCACCCTACTTGGATGGGATGAATCATTCCCTGGAGGGTAACTATGACTACAGGCAACTGCAGATGTAGTTCAGACTACATGCCTAACTTTTTGCATGGCTAACAAAGTGACACGAATCCTGTCCCTCGACACTTTAGAAAATTCTAACTTTTATCGAAATGAATGAGAATTTTTTTCCTTGAATATAAATGTTCAAAAACTTGAAGATAGTTGCTTCTAAACTCCTGAGAGCTGGATTAAATACAAAAACATTAAAACTTTTGTTATGATGCTTACTGCATTAGCATACAGTATTATCATGATTTATTTTTTTCAGTGTATGTCAGAAGATAGTCTTACTTCTTTCTTAAAAATAATTGCATTTAAGTGCATGAAGTCTTTTATTCTGGGGAGATTTCTTCTCCATGGATTAAAAATGTGAATCCAATTGCTCTGACATAGCAATGAAAAGCACAGACAGTGGAATCAAAGTAATAACTGCAAAATCAACAAATAATTGCACATGAATTTAGGATGAAAAGTAAAAATTGTGCTTCTTCTCTTTGGCTTAGAGACAAACAGCTGAATACTACAGGAATCACCATAAGAAAATGTTATGTTTCCTCTGGGGATGTAAGTTTGGATTGTTTGGCGTGTAAATACTGCTTTAGTTTATAAAGATTCAAACTCTACAAGCAAACAAGTATCTGTGAATTTCCCTAAATCAATAGGATACTGTGGTGATCAGTCATGCAACAATAAAAAATCTTTTATTCTACTTAATATAAATATTTGATTTGAAACTTCTATTCAAATGCACTATGGAGAAAAATGTACTCTCTTTAGAGACTGACTTGCTTTGTCTTGACTAAAATTAACCAAAATTCCACTTATGAATTCTTGCATAAAAGAGAAGCAGTGTAAAATTCATATTTAGAATAGATGTGCCAGGATATCTTTTCCAATGTTTAGAATCAGATACTCTCCCTTTAGATAGTAGGCCACCAAAATTCTTACTATAAATCAAGGATTTTTTAATTTGAGTAGTGAAGAAGGAAAAGTAACTTTAGTGTAGTGATAAAAAAGTATTAATTGCTATGTTTCCCTGACAACAAGAGCAGAAAAAATAGAGTAGATTTTAAGATAAGAGGGATTAACACATAAATATTTATTAGGCCTTTAAAATTCTTTTCAAAGATGTCTATTCTCTGCTGCATTAATTCTGGACAATTAGGTGGCAGTAGATCCCAGTCCAGATTGCCTCCATCACCACCACCACCAAAACTCCCCAAGCATTATAGACTGAGATTCCTTGATAATTCTGCTATTTTTGATGGCACTCAAATCCTAATTTACTTTCTTCCGCTGCTGTGCCTTCTTATGAGACAGATTGCATAATCTAACTAGTGCTGCACTTTTATGCTTTTGCTGTGAAACCTCTGCAAAGACCACTAAAAGTTTGCTTAACTGCCTCTTTTTTGCAAAGTTTCTAAGCATTTCAAAATGTGACCCTGAACCACTGGCATCATATTGAAGTGTTCAGACATTAAACATTGTTGAAAACAAGAATCTATCTCAACAGACAAAATCTGCAAAGAATCTATCATTATGTCCTAGGTTCTTTATAAAAGTCTGTTTTCAACATAAAAGAGTTAAAAATGAGATTTAAGAGAAAAAATGAACATGGTAAAAATATGATGTTTTTCAAATATAACTCTAAAGGCAGCTCATTTTAAAAAAATATATATGTGTACTATAAGTAGCAATAGATATATACCACGATATATAAGTATATATACACACCTCTGCAGCACTTGCTGCTTTGATATGGATTTAGGGGAAGAAAAAATCTTACCCATATTTCAGGGTGTGGAGCAGAACCGGAGGGAAAGAGGCATGTACATCTGGCAAATACCTTCCCCGGTGAGAGTGTAAATTTAATCAAATGAGAAGAAAAATGTCCCTACTGCATATTGTTGTTTACTCCTCCAAGGATTTCTGTTGCCAGGTAGTAAGGCACAGGGAAAATATTTTTAGTAATGGATGCCATCTGTACTGGTGTTGTGAGTGTGCACTAGAGAGCACAGACAGCACATGTGTGATATGACAGAAAGCTGATCTTCTTTAAGGGATTTTCTCTTGAAGCAGGGAACTACACTTGTGTGAGATTTCAACAATTTAAAAGTGGACATATGTTCCTGATTGATTCAAGAGGCCTAAGACCTAAGTGAGACTTTGTTTGATTCCTCATCATGCTGGGACTTTGTGTATGAATCTAGGGATGACACTTCAGCTTTGATTCTCCAGTAGTAAAATAGGGACACAATAATCTTGTCTGACACAAACTCTAAGATAAACCCTCCAAAGTTAGTGAGGTAACCTGGGTGTGTTATCACAAGCATAAGGTAAACAAAGAAAACGTTTTATTTTAATACTGTTAAAATTATATATAGATTAAAAAAAATGTATTTTACAGTGGAGTTCCAGGAAATAGAATTACAGAGGTAAGATTACACAGTCAAGGAAGTCAGACCACGGCTCATGCTCAGAGATGCTTGAGATGCTTGCTCTCTCCCTTGTAGAATTACAAAACAGTAGAATTATAGACCAGAATTATTGACCATGCACATGGTTTTAGCCACCAATGGGTTCATCCTTACGCTACCTGCAGTTTTTTTCTGAAATCCAGCTCAGATTATGAAACACCAGGGGTATTACAATGATTGCACTAGGTTAGAGCACAGGTCCATCTGTCCAGTACCCTTTTTCTGACAAGGACCAGCCAAAGGGTTCTGAGCTATAAGAACAGATCAAAGACAGTAGTCATTTCCTGTCTGCTTTCCCAGAAAAGCTGGGATATGCACTTGAGAAGCAGTGCCATACAGGTTTCATTGCTGTAAGCAACAGACTATGCTGCAGATGAAGGACAGTTCACATAGCGAGGGTGGCTTGAGAGCAATCTCATGGCTGGCTTCAAATTTTCTTGTAGTTTCCCTATTAAAAAATGTATGTCTCTCAAAATTGCCCTTCAAAAGTATCTGCTACTCTTCAGTGACTAGAGAAGGAAATTCACATGAATATTTCAAACTGCACATACAACGTTATAATGTATTGGTGAAGTGAGATGAATTCTACCCAGGTGTTAAAACCTTCATAAAATTTTTAAAGAACTTCACTGGCTGCAAAAGCTGTTAAAGGAGCAGGTACTAAAACAGCAGAGTAAGCCCAAAATAGAGTAGTCAACAAGGCAAACATGAGTTTCTCCATATAGGATGAAGTTATGGGAATCCTAAAAGTTTAATAAAATCCTAAACATTTTATAAAATTCTGATAGGAAATAAAAACACATAAAAAATAAAGCCATATTAAGGAGAGGACATAAAACTAGACAAGAATAATACATATACAGGCATGTTTATATTAACAATAAAACTTTAAAACCCCCCATGGTTGCATTAGAATTTCTGTTATTAAAAACTCCATGATGTTGACACAAAACACATCTCAGAAACTTGGTAGGAAACTTGGTAGGCAGTAGAATCCTACAGAATCAGACTATGCAGAACAGGCAGCATATTATCCAGACGGAGAATACCTGGCATCAGTAAAAGACTGGTGCTGTATGTTACAGAAATTCTTCAGTCAATGCAGTGAATAAGGTAAATGCATACAAAAACAGCACAGGATCCACGTGCACTGAAACTGTGTCCTGAACTGGAAGAAACATTCCGCACATGTGTAAATGAGGATTATAAAGTAATTTCAAAATGCAAAATAGTATTCAAAGCCAAAAGACAAGCAGCAATAACACTGGAAAGCCATTGTTTATCCTCATGTATGTTTAGGAAAGGGCAGAAGAAAGATACTAACTTTTTACTCGTAAGTGACTCCTTGCTGACTTACATAGCCAGAGAACACCTAAGTAAAGAAGTATATCATGGTTTAGTACTGAGCAAGACCTATTTCATGGCATAAATATCAAAAAGCTCTTCTGTAACAGTGATAAAAATGGTCTTAAATTCAGATTTTACTTTACCTGTAGAAGGTCAAATCTATCTATTGCACTGAATTTAAATTAAAAAATTAATTACTTAAAATCATAAAGCTTTTGAAAAGAAATCTAAAGGAATGGAAAAATGAGAGAAACTGGGAAGGGGGGATGTATGGAGTAGCTTTAAATATCCAGTTTTATTCACAGACTACATCTACCAGCTACAGAAAAACTCCAAGAAGGTCAACAAGACCAGCAATGTCAAATAGAGTGCAAAGAAGACTTAAAAGTAAATGGATATGTTTCAGAAAAGAAAGCCATATGCTAAGTAAAGAATAGAGAAAAAAAAACAACAACATAAATTTTAGCGCTTTTTTTGCATAAAAATAATGGCAGATCATGAAAGACTTTGAGGGACTAGTTTCTAAAGAAATGAACTCTAATAAGAAAGCTTTTAAGGACATAAGGAAAGCAGGAAGTCTAAAAGAGCAACAGACTATTAATTGAGTGAGTTCTGAAAAATAAAACCAAAGCAAGAAGTTAAACAGTGTTGGCCACAGACAGGGTCAAAGAAGGCCCTAAACTGTGCCGAAAGACTGATCTACAAAAATGTCAGGAGAAAAGCTTTTGGAAGATAACTGACACAAGGTCAATTTGCTACTCCCTAACACCTGACAGCACTCTCTCAGGACTTCTAAAGGATCTCAGATATAGCAAGGCTGACATACAGCAGCAGTAGATAATTTGTCACCTAAATAAACTTTGGAGTGAGAGGAAAGTGGCAAATGTGACTAACTTTAAAAGAGGGATTCAGGATAGAGCATGAGAAGTGAGAACCTAATCAGTCTGACTTCATATCTAGGCAAATTGATAGAAATATGTAACAATGGAATCAGTAAATATGTGGCAAATATAATGGAAAAAGTTAAAACAGCTGCTGAAAGAGAAAGTCATACTTCAAAATCTGTTAAGGGTGTTGAATTGCTAAAAAGAAATCAACACTTTACCACAAAAGGCAAAAGACATCAAAGAAAACCTCTCCACTTCTTTTTAACTTTGTGAGAATAGTTTGGGGAGAATGTGGAGAAGACAGGCATGAATGAGAAGAAGTCAGGATTGTAGTTGATAGATTTCTTGTGCCTAAGATCGATCTCATCTGTATAACTGATGTACTGAACGCCAGAGAAAAGGGCCTCATGGGAAGATGAGCTGGTCAGTGTCATACCTGGAGACTCAGTAGGGTGTTAGGGCCAGTCTGGATTGCTCCAGAGGGTCAAGTTTATTGCACAGATAGGTGGTGACTATGAGCTATAGTGCAAACACTTTTCACTTGAGCTATGATGGCAGACACAGACAAGAGGATTAAATGTGGCAGAGGTTGGGAGATGCATTACAAACAGAGCTGTAAGGATACCAAGCATGATTCTGTTCTTACACCAGCTGAATGGTGTCTTGTAGCAGCAGATTCTATTCCTATGTGTATCTGTGGCGCTAAGTAAATCACTTAAATTAATCTTTCACAAGTTTTATGTTTGTTCTACATGCTTATGAGGGGTACCATAAAAAAGACAGAAAGGAGATTAATAGTTTTGTCTTTGTAGCAAAGCCTGAATACTGTGCAATAAATAGTGCACAGGATCACACACTGTACAATAAATGGACTAGTGGCTTATTAAAATGAGCTCTATCTACTCTTTGTAATGATGCCAGAATTTGGGAATTAATATTATGTAATGGGGTAATTAAAACCTGAATCATGACATATATCCTTAACTAAATTTGCACTGGCATATTTAATTCTAAAGGTTTACTCTCTTTTTAATAAAATATATTATAATCTTACTTAGAATCTCCTAGTCATTTAATGCATTTTTGCTTTTATCTATTAATATTTAAATACATTTACTGAAGCAACACCAATACCAAGTGTTTACATATCATTTTACATTCTAGGACATTGAAAATATTAACTAATTAGTCCTTTCCCAATAATCCGAAAATAATAAATATTTTCTTATCAAGATCCAGAAAAGAAATTAAGTCATAACTAAGAAGAATATAGCTCAAAGGGATTATTAGGTTGGTGTGATTTCTGGCACAAATATATTCTCCTTCCTTCCTAGAAAATCATTCAGTATTTCATCATCTGAAAATGCCCTGGGACTTGAGCTTTACAACCCATAAAGGCAGGGAAAAAATACATCCCCAAGGATGGAGAGCATCACAATTTCATATTTTTCAACCAATCAATGTCTTTTACATTAACAGTTTGCATTATTTGACTCCTCTCTTGGAACACCATTCATCTTTTAATTATAGACATCAAAATTTTTTCTGTGCAGCAATACAGATTTTTTTTTTTATAGATATGGTCTTATTAAAACATAACAATTACCTTACAATCTTGCTTCTTCTTGAACTCCATTTTTAAATTGAAAATTCAAAATATCATTCAATTAAAAAAACTTTTTTTGCTTTATCTTCTGAGATAAGACAACCAATATTTCAGCACAGTAGAGCACAGTCACCATCAGCACTGAACCTGTGCTTATATTTACCCCATATTTACCCCACAGGAAATCTTTTCTGTTCTAGACACTGAAGCAGTTGTACATTTATTCCAATAATCTCATATCATTGAGCTCCAGGAACTGACCCCTTGCCTCCTTTCACCTTAGACATTTTTAAAATATGCAACACCTTGTACAACATTCATTTGTTTGCATGAAATACCAGAAGAGAATGTATTCAATAGAACTGAGTGTCTCTATGAGGAGACACTACTGTTCAAGAAAACATTTCAAAAATGTAAGTACAAATGAACGAGCGTCAGCCACCTTAGACACTTTTATGCATCAGAATGGTGTATTATATGCATTAAAATGCCTGTAGAATCCATATACCATGATGCCAGTAAACTCAGCTGGTATGTCCAGTGGCAAATGGCTGTGCTCTGGTTAAATGCCCTCTTGGGTCATAGAGACAAGTCCGTCAGTGGCACAGTAGCTAGAAGGTCTGGTGGCTGGGGTCGCAGTTTTGTTCTGGCCTAGCACCACTCTCATGTAGTTATGCTGCTGCAATCTCAAAGCTATGAAGTTGAGAGATTTTTTTAAAAAAAATATTTATGTCTTTCATTTAAGTGTTCTCTATTGCTGTCACAGAGACAGAGTTCCTACCAGGCTAATAAAATTTCAGACTAAAATGTGGCAAGCATTGCTAGTGGTGGCCTCTCATTATTGCTTTCTGTTCACCACTTCCAAAGCAGGTGGCTACAGCACAAAGCCATGCTGCTGCCATTTAATAAGCAAAGGTGTGGACTTTTAAAGTGGTTTATGAATCAAAAATGCTTCGTTTCACACAAAAGCTACTGGATTTCACATCTCAAGCTCTTCACTTTGGAAAATTGATTTGTGCTCCTAACTCATGCAGACACTATGAAAAATTTCCTGTAAGATTATCAGTATGATATGACATTACCTACTATACATCTGAGACATTTTCATTTCAGATCATTTTACCTCTTGAGATTGGTAAAGAGGAAAATGAATGCCTTTGATTTGGCTTACTCAGTTTGCATACTCAAGACCACCCTGCCATCCCAAGGTCTTCTGTAACATCTCTCACTTATGTAAACTGATCAGCTGGAGTCCAGTATCTGTGTTTCACTGTCACAGAAAATACTTGTCCTTTTAACTTATTTTAAGTTTGCAATACATATGGATATTTAATACTGCAACAGCAAAAGCAGAACTGATTTCTGCATTGAATTCTATAAAGAAAAAATATAAGTGTATGATATTGTCATGTAGAACTTCAGTGTAAAATATCTCAATTGTCTGGGTGTTTATTTTTCAAGAACTGAACAAACATAATTCTATGGCAATTGCTGATGCACATGAAAGATGAACAAAAGCGGCAAATGATGGCTATAAGCCAAATATTACAGAAGAAGTTCCCATGCGTAAGCTCATGCTGTTTCATGCATGAAATAGGGAGATGTTGATGACTTTGTTTCTCTTCGTACAGATTAAAGCACAGATACATATTTATTTAAAAGCTATGGATACCTTCCTCTCTGGTGGTTTATGCACAAGGTCAAAAAGGCCAACATGAATTCTCTATTTACATTTGTTTTATGTGATTGACATTTGGAGTTTCAGGCATGAAAGAATGACTTCTGGGTCCCCAAATGAGGAGAATCAATCAACTTAACTCTTCCAAGCATCTTTAGCCCTTCCCTAACACATTGATCAGAGTGTGCTCTACTGCCTCCTAACTGTGAACCCTTTCCCATTACCCTCCTCTGCAGTGGGGCTGTGCTGTGCTCATTAAACATGGGCAGGGATATCTTTCGCTAGTTCATAAGCAAAAAGATGGCCTAGCTGTGATTTTGTTTTTTTTGTTTTTTTTTTTAATTAAAAGAGTATCTAAATAGAATTTGATTGAATACTAAACCCGATTTCTACATCTCTTTTATGATTATCTTAATATTTCCTTAAGGTTGTGTGATAGCAAACTATCTAACAAAATACTGCTATTCATTTCCACATGTACTGTTCTGTTCATTGTGATGAAGGTGTTTCCCATCTTTTGCCACACAAAATACCAGTAAAGTAAAATGTCTTCTTGAAACTACTTTCAAGCACAATAAAAACACATTCTTACTTGTTTAAGTTTCTTTAGATCTTCATCAAGTTCCAAGTTGTCCAAAATAACAGCAACAAATAAGCTGAGTAGAATCTATAAAACAATTTTAAGTGATTTGTTAAAGATTATATTATTTTTCTTAAGAAGTATTATGAAATAACATGGAACAATGAAACCCCATCCCCATGTAAATGGGATTCTTGCCTTTGACATCTGTTGAGCCAGTATCACCTGCTAGTATATATCTGCTAGCCATTTTGCAAGTAGTAACTTGTTTTTTATCTTACCATACAATTAGTATGAGTTTAAAAATGCTGAATTCGAGGTTACATGACCAATGCATTTTTAACAATATACTCATTAAAATGTACTTCGCATGAAGAGAAAATTAAGTTAATCAGAAATAATAACAAAAAACAACAACAATAACAACAATGGTAATAGTAATAACAAAAACAATAATAAAAGAAATGCAAAGCAAAATTCTAAAACATCTTGTAAAGCTAAGGTGGTTTTCAATTAAGGTGTGACTTTTTAGCCACCTGACAGTCACTTCCTTTATGGACTTCCTTTATGGTCAAAGTGCCTCTGTGAAAAGTAGCTAACTCCACTTTGGAAGAAAGGTAAGCTGCTTCATTATTTGCATGCATCACATGTACAGGAAACTCATGTCACAGAAGAGGAAAATCAAGTACCTCCATTTACTCTACATTAAATATTGTTTAGGTAAGTTTCTAGGAGGAAGAATCCCAGGGAGAAAAAAAGTGTGTATCAGTATCAGAATATTACATTTCCCTTGCATACAGATGCTGACCAGAGGCCAAAGAAGCTGAAAATGTGACTGATATAGCTGAGAAGCAGACAGAATCAGGAGTATGGCAGGCAAGGGAGGATACCACTGTTCAGCTTATATTATCAGACAACTTTTATCTAAGGCAATAAATATGTACACATGCATAAGTCAACAGCTGCCAGCAACTGCCAAGGTTTTAGTCTCTGAAGTTTGATGCAAACATCCTCAAACACACTGAGCTTCTACATGCAAGCACAAATTTCTGATATCCCAGAGAGGTACCAGAAGGTATCCTAACCTGTTTTTTTAAAAAGGATTACAGGCCTAGAATTTTTCTGTGGTCTTGGACTACTGAGTGACAACCAGAGCAAACATATCCTTCCACCACTACTTCTAAATGAAGTGCAACTGCCTGTCACACTGGAAATTTATTCCCCACCAAACAGAAGTATGGCTTAATACACCAGTGGCTTAATATACCAGGCAAGGAGTTTGGAACATAAACTGCATCTAAGTTGAGTAGACCTTATTCCAAGGCAGGATTTTCTTTTGCTCCATTAACTATAAAGGTAAAGAAGACATAGGAAGAACTGGCTTATAAATTTAAAAAATGTCAGTGCTCAGAAAAAAACAATCAGAAAAAAGAAGCTGGTTTTAGCAACACATAGAATTTCCTGCAGCTATTCAAAGTGATATTGTATGTGCCACATAAACAATACATCATATAATTTTCAGTGATCCAATGACTACAAACAGTGGAAGTAAAGATGGCATTCAGAACAGCAATGCAAGACAAAATTCTGGAAAAATACATAATACCTAGCACAATGTAGAGGCCCAGAGAAGTTGACTTTAGTTTCAGGATAGCCTGTGGTGGTGCACCCCGTCATCCCACTCAGACCACACCATGATCTGAGAAATGCTCATTAGGCCTTGGCCTTGATGAATTTCACTCAGATTAAACTCCTCTTGAGCTTATCAGAAACACTGACTGTTCCCATGAATAAACACGTGTCTAACGAGCACCCGATTTTGAGTTAAAAGTCTGAGAAATGTATTTTTCTTGCCTACAAAACAGCCAAGAGAAATAATATTTCTGTTTTTGAATCTTCAAAGAAAGTTACTGACTCAAATTGTGGCCAGGATAGAAAATTACTCTCCAATGATCCTATAAACAGTGGTCCAAGGTGAGATCTGGCTGGGCTCTCAATTTCCAGAAGGGGTGAATGTGTATGTCTCACACCTCGATAACTTGATGGCTGTGGAGCCAGTCAAGGACTATTAGTAATGACAGGCAAAAAATTGTTGGTAACAATCAAGAACCATAGGTATAAAAATGCCATGAGAAAGAACAAGGTTTTGATGGAGAACAGGTGTGAGGCACAGACAGGGCAGCACTTTTCCACTAGCTAAAAAAACCCACAGTACAGCACAAGTGCAAGAATGATTTGACATGGGCATGGGCATGGCATAGGCATGGACTAGAGGGTGGGATTCACACCACCAAAGACCCCCAACGCCCTCTAACCCATTTCCAGAAAGGCGTGAAAGAAGAGACTGTGCATGATTAGTTAGCATAGAAAGAGAGAAACCTGTCCATAAAAAGGGTCCTCCCCAAGCCAAGGCAGCACCCTCCAGTACCCTGAATACCCCACAGGCCATACCGACATGGATGATCAACACTTACTAGCTGGGTAATCATCCCCAGGATCCTGGACATCTCATGAGATAGACTGATGCTACTGGATCGATGCTGAAAGGAGGCTCAGCATCCCCCCCAGCTGGATGAATGTTGGAAACAGCACTAGTGATCTCTTTTGCTCTCTCTTTTTCTGTCTCTTTCTTTCTTTAATTCATCTATACCTCTTTAATGTCCATCTTCCCTTTCACCTTACTTCATTATCCAAAACCCACTGCCATGTGCTTATATAGTAGGTCAGGGACTAACATACTAATTTCCATGCTAAGTGGAACTTCCTGATTGTCTGTGGACCCTCTGACTTTTGTAATTTCTTTTGACCAACAAGCGTTTATGAAAACTACTTTGATCCCTAATCAAAGATTATGCTAATAAAGAATTTTGCTATAACTCTGTTAAGATTTTACAGTATGGTATTTTCCTTCTTCAGATATCCTGTTCATTCTGTGATACTCCGTACATGCTCCTCAAAGCATACCAGTTAAGGAAGTTCAGTTCCATGCTAAAAAGAAGTATAGAACTCAATAAATATATCACCCCTAACAGTCTTGCTGATTCATGCACTGATAAGTATCAAGGCAAGACTTCCATTAACTCTCTTTTTGCTTTTTTCCAACAAGAACCAAAGACAATGTACCACAAAAGAAAAGTTAAATGCAAACTTGTTTTTTGTTTAACTTCCCCTGCCACCATCTCGACTAATAACAGTCCTTGTTTCCAAGAGATTGAGTCTTTTTTGAGCTTCAGTTTTTGTCTGCCTTCTTATGTGAAACCTATTAATTTCTTTCCAAGTCTCTACAGGCTGCTTTGCCAACTGCCTGCAATTATCACTCTCATTTCTAATTGTCCCCCCTTTTCTGGTTGGTGAAAGTAATTTCTTCATTTGACTTTACTCTTGTTATTCACTGATGGCTGTTTATTCTTAGAATGCTTCTTTTTGCTTTCAGTAGCAGCCCAACCATTTTCACACTCCCTTACCAGTTCCATGTTGTTTTCTTTTAAATTTCTTTTGCCTACAGACAACTCTGGCCTACATAGTTTTCCCCTTCAAGGCCTGAGGAAGATCTTAGAATTGAAACCACAATTTTCTAAGCCCAGATAATTCTGCAAAGTTGTCTTTGTTGGGTTTCTTCATTCATGGAGAATTTGCATAGGTGAATGAGAAGAAAAGTGCACCCTTATGGAGCAAAGCAAAGACTCTGTATTTAAATGCAGATTTCCTGCAAAAGGACTGAGGATGGTGTACTGAAAAGTGACTTCAGTTCTAGCAAAATCAGTGCTTTCAGTAAACAAATAGAGAAGTCCCAGATGACTCTTTCAAAATAGGAAACATAAAACAGAATACTAAAATTGCTCTTACAGCTAAATTATTTCTCAATTAAGATGTCAATTTGTAGCAGAGAGGTCACTTGACACTATTTTACTCTATGGGCTTGCTTAATCCTCATGTAAGAAATAAAAATGGATTCCTGATTAGAAAATGTTCTTGATGAAGAATCAAAAGAACATCAATAAGATTCTCTTACCACTAGCTGCTTTCAAATTTATGACCAAAAACTCACTTCCCTTTTGCTTTATAACCTCAATCCCCAAGGCATTTAAAAGATCACTCCAGCATGAAAAATTGTATTTTCTGACCCTTGTGAGCAAGTTACATGTCCTATATATCTACAGATACATACATTTGTTTGGCTTATACTTAGATGTGATTGAGTAGCTCTAAGAGCATAAAATGCACCTTTTTGCCATTTATAAAGTGGTCAAGTTTTCAATCCATATGAAGGAATCCATTGCACTCGCAATTGTAGTTCAATTATTCAGTCTTTAGAAGGGAAATGGGATATACTGTAAAGTAAAAGAAGTAGATAGAAGCTAGTGGAGATTGTATTAATATAGTTACTACCTTATGTAAGTAGACATCTGAGCAAAGAAAGAAAATGGAATGAAAGAAGTGAAAATAAGACTAAGTGCATCAAACCTGCAGTGAAAGGAAAATACAAAATGAGCAACAGTAGGAGTGAATTAAGGGTGCATGAAATGGCTATTTTCCTAATTGTGGTATTTTCCCTGTGTTGGTATTCAAATAAAGTAACAAGCCCTTATTGATACAGGATAACCAAAGAGATGTTTTCCTTCCAATTTTCTCTATAAAAGAATGTAATAATCCCATTTGAAATGCATACAGAAAAGAAGCTGGTTTTGGTTTTGTTATATAATCCACATTTCTGTTTATATGCAGGAACTGCTATATTAGTTCTCATCATTTATTGCTTGATATTCTATATCATGTATTTTCCATGCATTGATTTTGTATCAGGCAACGGGACAGTAGTAATGACTAGTTAAGGTTTTACACTTCTCATTTTAATTGCTGTTGCGAAGAGAATGCAATGAAAGCTGAAGAGACCAGTTTTACGTGATAAATAAAATCACTTAGCTCTGAAATCATTAGAACTGTGAAGGTACAAGACAGATAACAATTATATTGTTAGTCTGGCAGTGTGACTTGGATCTAGGAAGAACAAGACCTCACACCAGAACAACGTTCACCACCTCATGTCACATGGCTGAAGGGTAAATTTATTCTACCACATCCACACTAAAAGCTGCCTATGCTAAAAACAAGCATCACTTTTAACTAACTGAGAGTAATAAGTAATAGAAGAACTAAGAGAGTAGTTCAAAATTAAATGAAGCACAGCACACATGCAAGTGAAAACTTACCAGAGTAGCAAAAAGATGATACAGTATAAAATAAATAGCAACTACTGGTGCCCACATATGTCCTACAGCATTCAGTGTCTGATCCATGACATCCACCCATCCTTCCTGTGTAAGAATCTGAAACATTGACATGAATGCCTGCAAGAAATAGAATAGCAAACGTATTAACAAATTATACTAATATGGTTTTATTGACACATTCTTAAAACCGATTTAACAGACACACACACCTGTTTTGGTTTGCTTTTTTAAACCTTAACAAATGCGTCTAACTTTTAAAGCCAAGTAAAAGGCTACTCATGAGTTAAAGCAGAAATAAATACCTTCATCTTTGACAGAACTGTAACCTTCAATTTGTAAAACGAAAGATCATACAAAGAACCCATACAAAGAACCTTTTGGTTTCCTTCATGGCTGAAAAAGTAGGAAAAATATCCTCAGCAACAGAGACTATTGTTTTGAATATTATACTGTATTGGGATTTTTTATTATGCTTTTTCTTCCATGTTTCCTCTCTCTAAATATACCTATAATACAGCATTATAATTAAATGTGACCATAAACTATGTTATCTTAATAGCATAAGCACTTGAGGCACTCCACAGATGAGACCAACCAACACAAGGCAAGGTCTCTGTATCTGCACTTGATTCAGCCAGTCAGACTTTTCCTCTATATTTTGTAAATAGCCTTTTTTTTGTGGAACTACTCCTCTAACACTTTCCAATTCCTTGATACCAGGTACACATGTCAAAAATAGAGGAAATAATGACAATGTTTCAAACAATTTATTTATTTAGCAATAGGAGCATATGAAATTGGATAACCCTAAAACTCAGATACCTTTGAAACCCCAACTGGGGCCTGCAGCACCAATCAGAACTGAGCTCAGCTTGAGCAATGTGTAACTGCAAGATGTACATCCTACACAGACACTGAGGAATGCACACTGCCTAGGAAACAGAAGTTTGGTAAGGTATCAAAGTGAAATATCTTGATAGTCTCAGATGTCTCAATGAGGCCAAACTATTGCACAAGGTTCTTCTGCTTTTGCATGACTTTGTAAGTATTCTCTTTCCAGACAGCAAGGATCAAAGCTGGTATCTTACTGAAGGTTACGCATAACAAAAAAAGTGTTAGAAACTGAAAACAACAATGCAGCTTACAGCTAACAGAATTCCTAGAATTCAAAATGTTAACAAGGATGTATTAGATCTGTGCTCAGTGTGCCCAGCAGCAGCAGATTAACACATTAATTGTGATGGCAGAAAGAGAAAAGGATTCTTCTCATCAAACCTGTGAGAAAACAGTATCCAGACAACCCTTCTCATCAACTTACCCTAAGCCAAAACCTGTGCTGGAAAAGCCAAAAACATGTAGCTATACAAACTTATGTGCTTGGGAAACAATGAAATGGTTCTAATTCATTTTTAAAGCTGCTTGCAAAAGTAACTGTGTGAGAGACTTAAAGTTTATAATATTATGATAAACCACAGGAAAATACTTTGCTTGGGCTCTTTTTCAAATTTATAATAGAGTTTTTCAAACAAAACAATTTCTCTAAGATGTTTCTTCCAATGCAAATAGAACAGTTAAGGTTATATCCTTGCCCTTAGAGGAGTCCTCTCCAGATTGAGGCTTCTCACCTGCATTAAAAGCAAATTTACTTTAGAGAAGACTGTCATGTGCATGCACAGAGCACTTAGTTTTGGCCCTATATGAGATCCCTATGGCTAACAACTATCAATATTTGGTGACAAGAAGCTGGTTCAAACTATCTGAAATAACAAGGAGGATGTGACATGACTTGCTACATGCTGTTTCTGTCTCATGAAATCAAGTGTATATCAAGGGCTATCTGCTTAAAACTTGAAAGGAGGGCCTGCAGTTACAAAGCATGCTGAGGTGGTGTAACAGGGCTGAGTAAGGCAGGGACAATCTAATCCAGTGCATCTTGTTATGCAGGCACTGCATAAAAGACACTGCCTTTTTGGAGTGCCCAGTGTGAGAGGACAATTTCCATGTCTGTACCCAGGGATTGCCTTGGAGAAAGTTTGCTGGAAGCAGAAAAGAAGTTGACCATTAAGCAGCATTAGAAGACCATTGATACTGCCTGTCCTTCAGACCGCAGAAAAAGATCCTAGCACTAAAGCTTTTTCTCCTCTGTTGATTTAAATAATACATATTTTAAAGTGCAAAAACTGAATCATGTTGCCTCTAGGTCATATTCGGAGGAAGAACTGTGATTTTTTACCCTGTTACAGGGTTCACAAACATTTAGCTG
>VXBB01001112.1:118569-132425 GCA_013399915.1 Illadopsis cleaveri | reverse complement strand
CCGCCTTACACCTATGTCTTCTTCAGAAAGCCCAGCCACCCCTGTCCTTCCTCATGGCTCAATATGTGCAGCCCAAGAAGATGTGCAAAAATAAGAGATAGCAGATGGTTAAAAACAGTAAAGCAAACATCTATATTTTTGTACTTCGTATTAGAGAGAAAGCCAGTCCATTTGGCAAGCTGTAATGGCCAAAAGAAGGGTGAAATTAGTAGCTATGGCAACAGTGAGCTTGTGCCTATTGATTTTCATCAGGAAACCATGTGAAAACATGCAATTTAGAGGCATTAGCAAAAGAAGGAGGTCTATTTGTTCCAAAACCCATACTGTGCCCCCTTATAAAGCACTTAGTTTCAAAATGATTTTAGGTTTTGTCTGTTTCAGTGTAGAAAGCACTTTAATGTACAAACTCAAAATTTAGCCTCCAGTGTCATCATTATTGTTACAACGCTTGTCCTCTCTGTATTTGTAACTGAAAAAATTCACAGCAACAGTCCTGGCTATTTAAGGTTTGCTCTTCTTTGAGGATAAGTTCCTAATAATTTATCTTTATTTGCTATTTATCTTAGCAAATTCTGGTATTCCAGACTTCATACAATCTTGTATGTTATATGGCATGTCTTCAGTCATGTTTTGAAAATGATTATAAATGTCTTATTGCAAACTGATTCAGTGATCTTTCTTCAGGGAAGAAAATTTGAGAACTCCCAGACTTTGCTAGGAAGACACACACCTTCAGAGGGATGCCACTATTTCACACCATCAATCACAATTTTGAGCACAAAATTTTCACTGACTTAATCTAATAAGAGATGCTTTACTATAATACTAGAAAAAGAAACCACATACTGTAAATTTTACACTTCTAAAACAAATATAACAAGGTGAATATGAATACATTAAAAAATAATGAGGGACTCATGCTTCTGGCTATCAAAAAAAAAACATTGAAAACATTTCAATTCAGTATTGCTGGAACACTTCTATTGTTGCTAACAGCTCTTCTCTTTTTCCAGTACTTGAAGTCATAAAATAGAAGACCAGTAAAGACATTTTCTGTTTGTTAAAACATTGTATAATTTGTTGGAGAAAATATTTTCTCACTCTTCCAACATGTATTTAGTATTTACATATACCTGTTAAAATTCTACATGCTAGAAGCCCTTATTGAAGCTTAAATGGCAGCAGATTAAAACGCTCAAATAATCCAAAACTTTACTAATGCATTGATTTAAATGCCATTTTTCATTGCAAGTGGATTTTTCTCAGGTCCTCATATCAATTTATCTGGTTAAAATGTGAAGGTGATTGCAATCCTGTCTTATTTTGATCATACTACAATTATTCTTTCAAGACTTTCATTGACATTTTACATAAATAATAAAATAATTATAAAACAAAATTCCATGGTGATTTTAAACCTGTATTTTTTTTCAAAAGTTGTACACGGGAATTGAGAATAGAATATAGAGGTAGTATCACCTGATTTGGAGACCTTACTCAATTAGGAAAGCGTAAGTTTTATTTTATTTTTTTCTTCAGCATTTAATGAATGATACTGATTATCTAATTCTAGTGGCTGCTTTTCTAAGCATGTTTTCTGAAATAGAAAGCATGGTGTTACATTATTCTCTGTGGGTAGGCATTTTTTGTCTCATACTGGATGGCCAGCTTCCCATACATCAAGTTCAACTGGATAATTACAAATTGTTGTTTAACCATTTTGTTCGCTAAATACATGACCCTTGAGGCTGCCTTATTTATTGTTATTTAATTGTTACAACCAATGCACTTTCACTAAAATAGATACATTGGATAACCAAACTGGAATGACAAAAACAAATAAATTGTCATTGGAACCAATCCATGTACACTCAGTCTAATCCACTATTAAAGAAATTGCACTATTTTCATTCAGAATAGTGTGCTTCAATAAATACATTAGCTCCAATTTCCACTGATTTTCAATGTTCTGTTCTGAATTAAAGTAATGCCCATAAATATCCATTATTTATACCCAAAAGGCAAACACTTATTTTGTCAATGCAGACAGGTTTTATAACCCTGTGTAAAACAAGCATTCCTGTACAAATCAAGAACAAACACTTTCATAATCCGAAGATATAAGTCACGTGTAGACATATTTTATATAAATTCTTGGGCTAATATTCATGGCTGTGGACATGAATCCTCCTCCTGTAAGGACAGAGTACTGTTAACTCATATGTTGTGCTGTGTCATCATCATGGTGCATGGGTAAAATTTCTCTGTGTTTCCTTGATAGCAGAAATAGAATACCTATCATAAGGAAAGATGGTTTTCACTACAGAAGGACAACAGGAAGACTATTACTCCCAGAAAATGCAATTTTTTAAATCTATACATATGGAGATAAACTGCTTTGTGTTTCTCAGAAGGAAAGGAAGACTGCTAATATAATAACAAATACGATAGAATCTATCCTGATTTGGGCTGGAATAGAACTAATTTTCTTCCTAGTAGCTGGCACAGTGCTGTATTTTGGATTTAAGATGAGAATGATGCTGATAATACCTTGATGTTTTAGTTGGTGCTGAGCAGTGCTTGTACTGAATCAGGGTCTTTCCTGCCTCTCACCCCACCAGTGAACAAGCTGAGGGGCCACAAGAGGTTGTGAGGGGAAACAGTCAGGACAGGTGATCCCAAATGACCAAAGGGATATCCCATCTCATATGGCAACATGGTCACTATATAAACTATGGGAAAGCTGGTTATAGGCTGCAGATTGGAAGCTGGCTGAGCATCAGTCAACATATACTGAGCAATGGCATTGTGACCCACTGATTTTGTACATTCTAATTATTTTTTCATTATTGTCTCCCTTTCTGTGGGGTTGCATTTTTATAAGGTTTAATTTGTAAGTTAAGTTGAGTTCCTTGTACACTTNGCAGCCAGCCAGTCCACCTTAACACCTTTCCATTTCCATCTACTAAATTTTCATTATTTCAGCCCCTAAATTTTACTTTTTTTTCCCCAATTCTCTCTTTTTTCCCACTGCAGGGGGAGGACTGAACAAGTGGCTGTGTAATGCTTACCTCTACTGGCCAGGTTAAACCCCAACAGAATCACAGAATCTGGAAGGATGGAAAGGACCTTTAAGACCATTGAGTCCAATCATTTACCAAACAGTGCCAACTCTGCCATCAATGGAACGAAAATATCCACGATAAGAAAATAGTGACAAGCAAGGAGTAATCAGTGCTTTTTATACTTGCCCTTGGAAAGGTTGTAAATCTATCCAGTTCTTCCACAAAGCAAAACATCTGTAAACTGATTGCTGACATTACGATCAAAAGGCTGGCAGTAAATACCACCAAACTTCCAAGTTTTTTTCCTGGTCCAAAAATCTTATACACAAAATCCTCCAAAGCAGGAGAAATCTTTATAAGCCGAACTACTCTAAGAACCTGCAAAGAAAGAGAAAAATGCAACTGTATCAACTATTTGATTATCCCATTAATAAAAAACTTTCAAAATATCAGACATTAATAGTTAAAAAGCGACCTGCAGCCTTGTAGACCAATAAATATCAAGTTGCCACCACTTGTAATAGATGACAAGTTGTGTGTTAGGTTAAAACCACAAAACTAGGAACATAAGCAGCATTGAGGCATACAGACATGGGATGATAGTACAGGCATGGGAGGACCCAGTCTCCAAGGCTGTAGTCAACTCACCGATCATGTAGAATCATTGCAGAAATGCAATTTGGTGAAGCCAGTTTTGGGGTAACAAAGGGAACAAAGACATAGACAAAACACACCACAGATATTAAATATGAATGTAATGTGGAATTAAGAGACCAAAGGAGATTTATAGTGTGTTACGAGACATTAAGAATGCCTCCAGACAGGTGTCAAAGTGCATCAGTCTAGATTTAGCAACTGAGAATCCACTGAAGTGCTAGGTAAATGGCTCCAGTTTGATTATCATCACTGTTAAAATTTCATTCTTATACTAAATGGATAGGGTCCTGAACAGTCTGATGAAAGTAGAGGGTTCAATGAGATGGCTTTGAAAGGCCACTTGCAACTTCAATTTCTCTGATTTTATGATGTTTGTTATACCAGGTTACATATTCACACAAAGAACTGCCAAGTCTTCTTCCACAGATCATCCTTCAATTTCAGTGACCTGATGTAAAATTGTTTGGTATTACATACCACGTAACCTAGCAAATTTGGTAATCAACATATTTTACCATTTCATATTATATATAACATGGGAAATTTTGGGTCGTGTTTCTGAGTATCAGAGGAACTCAGTATCTCACAAGAGCATTGTTTGCCCCTGACATATTTGACACCTCTCAGAACTGGCAGCAAAACTTTGATCTTGTGTGGAACTCCTGACCCATTCACTGCTGAGTCTACTTTGAAAGAGCTGCTGACAGCCCTGATTCTCTTATTTCTGCCCTTGGTGTTGACATAGTGACACAAACATCAGTATCGACAAGAGGCAGTGGCAGCAACAGTAGTTGCTGAAGACAACAGACAGCAGCATATGGGGCAACTGAGATTCTGCAGTTCTGAGGAAGCAAAAGGCTCTCTATTCCAAGGTATCACCTGGACTTCCACAAGAATCATACTGAAACTGGAAGGTAGGAATTACAGTGCAATTATTATCTGACCTTGTATACAAGTCAAATACAATTGCTATGCTGTTCTTGGAAAGAAAATAAGTATGACAGAAGTTATTCATACAGTGAGTTCGCTGTAGCTTGCTAATAATGTACACCTTTGGATTTCACAAGAAGCTCATCTCTCTACCCATTTGTAAGGTATGCAGAATATTCCTGTCATCTAGATTTAACTACCAAAGGGGAGAGAGAGACAGTCAACTCAAGAAAGCAACTTATTCCAAACATACCGGAGCCCTTAGGTGAGATGGGATAAGCATCCACTGTCTTCAGTGACAAACAAGGGTCCTAGATTCAGTGGTTCCACTCAACAGCTTAATTTTCACATTAGCACAAGGTGAGATAAAGCCCTTTCTTTCCTATTGGTATCATGACTACATTACATATAATCTGAGTACACAAAACTAGCTACCAAGGCAGACAGTGAGGTTTCCAAGTATATTAAAATGTAAACACCGTGCCTTCTTACTTACAAGATTTACTCATGGTGTAAATGTTAGCTCTGATCCCATCAATACTAGCTTCAACACAGACCTCAGTGGGGAGAAGATTTCATGGTAGTTGGTATTCCAAGTGGTGTTTTAGATAAACTCAATTATCTGCCTTACTTTTTTTCCTCTTTCTTTGGGGAACTTTAATTGACCTTTAAGCAACACACTAATCTTATTGATACTATTTGGTTTCTTCATTTATTTTCATTAGGTAACAAATTGAATCTAGCAAAAGTACACTCTAACGAATTTATGCATTTTTTGTAATTGGATTGCAAATTGTATTAAATTTAGGAGCTGTAGAAGATGCACTATTTGGATTAAACATAAAAATATATTAAAAACAAATCAAAGTGAATAATAGGAAAAAGGAACCACTGCCTTCTTACAAATAATGGCTACATCTCCTGCAAGGGATGATAGTTATTCAGAAAATGACTCAGCAGTATTTTCCCCAAGCACAAATACAATACCATTTCTTCAGTCCAGTGTAGGTTAAATTCTGTTTAAACCTCTCGCTTTTATCCTGGTTCCTTACAGATCTCTGCAATAATATGCAAAATCATTTATCCACTAATTTTATGTCCTACAGATACAGCTATGTAACAGTCCTTTGCTGTAGTCTTTCACAGAGGGCTTTGCAAAGTGTCTTGAATGAATGCACAGTGAATGCAAGGAAGATAGGTGGGAGGGTGGACAGTAGCCAATGTAGTAATGACTGAGTGATGTGTTGGCAAAAGGTAATGATATAGACCAATGAATAGTGCAAACTGAAATGTATGCAAGGAGGACTAGACAAGCCAAACAATAATTCTTGCTTGCTATCCTGGAATGTGTCAAGAAGGACTTCTGTTTTTAGTAATCTGTTTTGTTGGCTGACAAGGAACACATTCACCCTGTCATCATGAATACCTAAATGCCTGGAAATCTGCCTACATTAAGACGTATTCATGTGAAAAAGACTTTTTGACCTTGGTTGACTTGAAAATGTGTTATCTAGCTTGCCCAGAACTCAACTGTGGAGGAATATGGTGTGTACATTACATGTTGACATCAAAGGTATTCTGCAACCTTCCAACCACTTGCCTCCTAGGGGATTTGGATTGCAAAATGCAACCCATATCTTTCAGCGTGGCAGGTGTTTCTGCTTGTAAAATGTATGTCTTTCATGTATTTTGGGGAAAAAAAATCATATCTTGAAATTTTCTGTCATAAAAGCTAGCACTGTGTAATTAAAAAAACCACCACCACCACCACTGCTCCACTAAACTAATTAAATCCATTAAAAAGACTTATTATTTTATTAGCAGCATCTGCCCACATTTTAATTATACTTCCAATCCTATGAGTTAGTGATGATGTCATCCATTTAGTCTAACATTCACAGTTTATGCTGAAAATTCTTACGAAGAAACCACCAGTCATGAGCACAAACTAATATTTATACAAATAATATAATACAAACTAATTATTAACTAAGTTGCTGACTGCTTTTACTGAGAGGCCCCAGCTATGCTCCCTGTGTGCTTTTGACACAAGAGTGCAATTGCATACTCCTGACAGATCATCCTTCCTTGCACCTTGGATGTATCATGCTGCATTGAGTAGCAGCATTCTACATATTTGGACAGCAAAATCAAAGCTATAATGACTTAAGAGTCTCCAAATGATATCAGGTGAAAACAAAATAGATTTTTTCATCCTGAAAGCTTTCTTGAGAGGGTTTGCAGAATCATTTAGAAAAAATACAGGATGACATTTGCAGAAATCTGAAAAGGCCATTATGTTTTAACCCACACTTGGGGAGACTGCTTCCCCCATGCTGTATTCATGTTTACAATATGTGTCACTACAACTAATCACATTTATTGATAGGACTCTGTCTGATGATTTATTATTTTCCCTTATTGAGTATTACTTATTCATCATGCCAATCTATTGCTGAATAATGAGCAGATATGAATCCTTTAATATATATGTTCTTGAAAAAACCCTTTCTTTAGCACTGTGGAACATAACACATGATGAATCCCAGTGCTTTTTCTCAAAACTGGATCAACCCTAAGCACTTGAAGGAGGATGAATGGGGAATTGGTTGGGCTGGCTGACAAGAAGAATCATAAGTCCTAATTAATCAGTCTTTTTTTGTCTCTCTTTCCCACTCTTCCTCCAAGTGAAAATGCAGGAAGAGCCTCAATAAACACATTTTCCCTCTAGATAAGGAATGGCTGGAGAGCTGTAAAACCCAGGTCTAGGATGATTCTGTAGAAATTACCTCAGAAGATCCACAGTAACTTAGCTTAGTATGTGACTGCCACAGAGATGAAGATTTGGAGGAGCAACAGCAAGTGAATTGAGGCCTCAGGGAGAGCAGCCAGGAAAGTAGTGGTGGACACAACAGAAAGGTGATGTTGTAAACAGCTGTGTAGAAGGTCAAGGCTCAGTGAAGAACAATGAAGAAACAAACCAGAACTTATTGAACAGTGCAGCTCAGATAAGAAATGGGAGTTACTGATAACAGAAAGGACTTCTCAGCAAAGTTAGAAATAATCCTATTTTTGTAAATTCACCCAATGAAAATAGTTACAAACAGAGATTTATTAATTTAAAGTTATTCTCAAAATGAGTCAATACTGTGAGAAAATTGAAAATTGTGTGAAACATGGATAGGTAATGTTTTAATTTGGTATACAGAGTAAAAAATAAAAGTAGCGGATCATACCTGAAAATATGTAAATTGAGAGTGATAGAGGTCTGGATAAATATGGAGAGTGGTTCCAATTACAAGCAGCAACTCAAACTTGTGAAGAGATGAGCTGATGTATCCTGTGAAACCCAAACACCAGATCTTCAGAAGAGCTTCTAAATCAAACAGAACTGTAAAAGCAACCTAGACGGATATATAAAATAAGAAAGATGCACTCAAAACACTGAGTTAAATTAGAAGTTTCTATGTCATGATGTCTATCAGCACTTTGTATGGCAAAAATAAAGATCTTTATACCATTTAACAAAACCAATCGTACTCTAAACAGAATAAACAATAATAGATTTCACTTCATAAAATTTTCTAGACTCAACACAGACAGGTAGATTGCATGATTTGGAAAGCATGAAGTAATAAATGCATCCAGATGATCTTTTACCTTAAATACTTATATAAAAAAGAAAATATGATGACTTCTGACATTTTCAAAATATGAAGCAACTCATATGAGATTTCTGAAGAATTTTAAGAGATCTAAGAAAGACACCAAAGTTTGAAAATTTCAATTTTCAAAACTACTTCAATTTTCTAAAACACCCACATTAATACAACAACCAAAACAGATAGAAAAGAGGTAATGGTTTTTAAGCATCTAAAACAAAATTTTAAAAGGAGAGGAAATTCAAAGCCAGTCCAGAACTAGTTAATTTTCACAATGATGTTAAAGACTTGCACATGGTGGGAAGTTACAAGGGAAGAAATCTACTTGTAGGGAATAGCTTTGTGATTCTTCCAGAGGCCTTTCTTGAAATATTTGCACAGTAAAATGCATAATATTCAGTTTGAAAAAAAGCATAGGTGTACATCTTCAAGATTTATTTTCTGTAACTTCTCTCTCTACAAAAAAATCCTTCTGGCTAGGCACACTTCCTCATGTGCTGTATTTTCCCACTGTTCATACTCTGAGATGCTCTCTTCCACACTTTCCAACAGCCAGGATATGCAATAGAAATGCTTTTCTGTGACTCAGAAATGTTCCTTTCTGACCCTTTACACACATTGAGGCTTATAAGAGATGATAAAGTAACACTAGAGCACATCTAAATACAACTAATACTTTCAAAGTGCAGTACAAATAAAGAAAATGCAGCTTAAATCTCCTTTGAGGACAACATTATTAGTCTGTTAAGATGGCGAGACTAATTGACTGTGGGCCATGAGGTCCACTGAATTTGGCAGGGAACAAAAAAGTTAAAAACTAAGATTTTAATCCTGACCCTGACAATGAAAATCTCTGGGATGCTGCCTTAACTGTTTACATTATTTAAAACTTAAACTCTACAGTACATAAAAAATGTATTTATCAACATGAAAGAGGGAGGTTGTCAGATAGCTAAATAAAATTTTACGTATTTTATGTGTACAGGACTGTCACAAGCAGGAGTGGAGATGGAAATTAAACACTGCAGTGAATGCCATTTGTTTATTCCTCTAGTCCACACAGCTATTTACAAGCAGTGCTATCAGCTACACTATATGGTTTCCTCAAGGCATGTTATCAGGCTTTAAATATCCACAGAATGATTAAATTGAGGCAGAATGCTTCATAGCACTCAAAAAAATCTCTTCCGGAGATTTTCCTTTTCTTAGGAAAGAAAAAATACTAAGAAATATTTGTGTGCTTTCAGTCACAGACAGTGTAGGGACATGTTTATGCCCTTATCATCAAATGGATATGGCCAGTTTTTCAGCCTGTGTTCTGGGATGTCAAAGAGCTCCAGGAGAACAATGAGACAGGTTTGAAGAGACTACTCCTTTACATAAAAATTTCTAAGACACAAGGAAAATGTTTTAGCAAAAATTCTTAAAAGTAAAGCTCACTTTTAATGACACACCATCTAAGTCCTAAAAGAAGAAGGGCATTGAATTAGGCAAAATGGAACAGTGGTTAGAAAGCAGCTGGGATTCAACTCAGAGCAGGTGGAATAACAATGTCATTTAGATACACACAATACACACTTCAGAGCACATAGACTTCCTATTAGAACAAGTCTAACAAATATGATGTTAAGTGTATTTTAATTTATTCTAAAAATGTGTGGGCAGAATCATTTGCATTTCACATACTTGTCAAATGAATTCAAACCACTGGCACTTAAAAATGTATCAAATGGTTTGCATAACATCTGATTACATTTATACACCTGTCTTCCTGCTGACAGAACTTGTGTTTTTTCCTTCCTTGTAATTAATTACAGGAGAAGATTCAGAATATCTGACTAGAACTTTTAGTTAGGTATGAAATGCAATATAATTTCATAGTTTTGTGAGTTTTTTTTAAAATCTGGAATAAATCCTTTCATTGCTGTAGAGACAAGGCAAAAGCAAACTCACATAAGAAGCCAGAGCAGAAAAAGCAGGTGTAACACAAAAGCAGTTGCCAAGCAGCCACCCTCCACTATGTTGCCAATTCTGCTTTGGGGAGGCCAAAGAGGACCTAACAGAAATGGACCATTTCCCTGATAGTCATGTCCCTTTTGGTCACTTGGAAGCCTTATGGTATTAATCCCACCTTCATCAACATGACCTTTTACTAGTAGCCACTCAACACTTTTTTTTGGCAGAGGCACAGCTCACTATCAGTCAGTAACCAACAGTGACAGACTCATTTTTTATTTCTTTGTAACTGTGTCTTGAAAGGTTATCAAGCTGTCAGGAGAAGATAAGAATTCTTCTAAGGAGGATCAGTGGGATTAAGGGCACAGACCTCTAGCACTTCCCTCACTACCAGATTTGACACAGTATTCAATCCTTCCTTCATCCAGGACAGGGCAAAGGCAGCAGTGCAAGGGGACGGGTTACAAAAGGAATCTAGGAGAAACTATATTGGAGCACCTGGTTTTGAAACCTGGTATTCAGACAGTCTTTGCAGGAATTGTATGAAACTCAAATGAAACAGCTAGTCTGTAATGTTATAACGGAAGATCCATATAAAAACAAACATCCATCACTTATCTGTCTAGGTATTGAGCACTTAAAGTCAGCATCCTCATTAAAAAATACCAAAGTGTATTTGAAGCTCCACTCTTTCCAGGATTCTGCACTGGGGTTTAGAGTCATCCCGTTAAAATTCTGGTTTTGCTTTTGCAGGACTGATGCATACAAGTTGAAATGCCTGTCAGAACCTCTTATTTACTACTCGATATACAAAATTATGCAAACAATGAGATCTAGGTATAGATTAACTTATTTTATCTTGTTTAACCTTCGCCTTCTTGATTTGGTCTTTTCTTTCCAACAATGAAAACAGGTTTATTTTCTTGGTATGGAGCATCTCAATAAATTCATTTAGATTTGGCCACTGAGTTTAAGCGGATGTATTTCTACAATTTTAGGCCACTGCAACGTGTGATACATAGAATGGACTAAGCGAGGTATTTTATTAGGCATGTCTTCCCCTAAACCCAGCAGCTCCCAAGATAATTTCTGGAAAGCATATCAGTAAGGCAGATATGCTTGCTGTAGTCTATCTGGCCATTTGCTTTAGCAAAGTGAATGCTCACCACTGTTGGCTGCTCGAGTCAGCTCCCACTGAAGGGAAAGCTTTCTACAGCCTACTCTAATGGGAAAGACAGAGTAACAGCAGTGCATCCTGCTCCAACTAGTCTTCTTCACTAAGCAAACAAACTGTGGAATAACCTACACTGTTTGAGTATTCAGCTTCTTCAAGGCCCTTAAAAATATTTCCTTTGTGCACCCTTTGTGCTACAAAGACCAAGTTTCACAACAACCAAATAGAAAATGACACCAGCTTATTGATTTTCCCTCTCTCTCAGGATTTTTTTGTTCTTCTGCTCTTCTGATACTTTGTTCCTCCTTCTATAACATACTAGGGTTTTGTTTGATTTTTATAGTGCCTCCAGTAAAAGTATCACAAGATTAAAAAACAAAAAAAGAAAAACAAAACCAGGAAATCCAATTAACGGACATAAGAAATGCTTTACAAATAAAAAATACCACCTTTCTCTATCCCAGAATACTTTACCACACATACTTGGAAATGTAAAAAGGTAAACAAATGAGTTTTGTGACAACCTCTCCACTAAGAAATCAATTATCTAAGCTATGAAGAAAGATAAAAATGTATTGTTAAAGAAAAATGGACATTGCTCATAGGACAGAATTATAATACAATAGTCTACATTATATACTCACCTTGAATAAACCCTGGCAAGTATTTCTACTGGAAAAAAAACCCCTGCAAACTTTTTACTTGAAATAAATATTGAAGAGATTGTTTCTAGCACTGATTAATAAAAGCATAATTATACTATATATTCAGAGCCAAAATAGAAATAGGACATGCAATGTTCCCTATTTTGAATATAAATAGAATTAATGCTATTTTGTTAAGAATCCAGGCTCCACTTGCTGTATCCTGGGCACAAAACAAAAATGTCTGCTGTGAAGAGTTCATGGCCTCAGGCGTTAATGCTGACTTAATTATTTGTTTCCAGCCAAGGATATTGTACTGGATCTGCCTGTGACAGAGTTAATTTTCCACCATAGTTTCTATGGTGTTATTTTGGATTTGTGCTGCGAACAGTGTTGGTAACACAGAGATGTTTCAGCTGTTGCTGAGCAGTTCTTGCACAGAGTCAAGGCATTTTCTGTCTCTCACCCCACCAGGGAGCAGGCTGGGGGTGCACAAGGAGCTGGGAGGGGAAACAGCCGGGACAGGTGACCCCAACTGAACACAAGGATACCCTGTGCCACAGGGCATTGTGCCCAGGATATAAGGCTAGAGGAAGCAGAAGGCAGTGGGGGGAACATTTAAAGTGAAGCTGTTCGTCTTCCCAAGTTACTGTTATGGCTGATGGAGCCGGGCTTTCCTGGAGATGGTTTCCCTGCCCATGAGAAGTGGTGAATGAATCCCTTGCTTTGCTTTGCTTGTGTGTATAACTTTTGCTTTACCTATTAAACCACTTTTGTCTCAACCCATGAGTACTCTCACTTTTATTCTGACCATTCTCTGTGCCATCCCACTGAGGGAGAGTGAACAAGAGGATGCATGGGGCTGAGCTGCTGGCTGGTGTTAAATCATGATGGAGATTAAAGTGAGTTTCCTTGTCCTCAATTCTACTCTAAGATCTGTGGAGCATTTTAAAAGACAACCCAACATTTGCTGGGTTTATTCAGCTGTCTTATTTTCAGGATAATAATTTTCATGTCCATGTTGTTTTTAAAATAGTCTTAGAACTTGAGATAAAATAAAGACAACACATTTCACAATTATTCTTGTAATTGTTGTTCATACCAGCATTGACTCAATATTCATACAAACTACAGCAATCCCCAGCAGCATGAGATACAACGAAGAATGATGCAGCACTGCTGGCTTTATAATCTGCACTTTTTTAAAGGTTTGGACTCTGGTGCCGTTTTTAAGAGGTTGTTTTGCTCTCATTTCTGTCCCAGAACTGGAGAACTCTCAGCTTCATATGATTTGAAGAGATCAGATACAAATTCTAAAACTAAGATAAAAAATATGTATCCACTCAACCTTCCTTAAAAAAAGGAGATTCATAAAAGCATTGAACTATTATGGACTAAAGGGTTTAAAGTCTGGCATGTGAGTCTGAATATCAAACATATTTAGACACAGAAAACCACAGCAACCAAAACCAGAGAAACAACTATGAACATTTTGCTATCATTCACTCTAGTCTAAGAATGACCCCTCTGGCTCCAATGGACTATGCAACTATTGAAGCCAGGGAAACTGCAGTAAACATAAAGTAGAAATACGCCCTATCCAGGCAAGGTTCTACGATCTCTAGCGCATGCTCTGCAGTAAAATCCTTGACCAGCTAATGACTCAACCAGGTTCCTTGTCAGAATGTCACTTGTACCTTCAATTCACTAGTTCAGGAGCACAGACTCCTCCTATACAATATTAATGATTGCATAAATCTTTTTTTTT
>VXBB01001112.1:21168-118509 GCA_013399915.1 Illadopsis cleaveri | reverse complement strand
TTTTTTTTTTTTTTTTTTTTTTTTTTTTTTTTTTTTTTTTTTTTTTTTTTTTTTGTGGTGTGCTCTTGCGATTGCTGAAGCCAGAATATTTGTAACACTGTTTTGGTTATGCTTAAGGACCTTTTGGCAGTCAAGTATATATATCAAATAAAGATTATTTAGGAAGAAGTTCTATATTACATTTTTTAAATACAGTGTTTTGTCATCTTTTTAAAGTTAAATGCTCCTAAATGTTACATTCCTGCTAGAGAAAGATAGCAACTCAGCAGCCATGCATTGCCTGCAGATGGTATACTTAAGCCTCAGCTCACTACCACTAACATTTTGTTTGAGGAAATTACCTTTCAAAAGGTTGTAAAATAGGGCTGTCAGCCATTGTCAGGCAAAGAAAGTTGAACAAGTTAGCAAAGTATTCTTGGAATGCTTCAGAGAATAAAAAAATTACACACTAAAATGTTCTTGACAGTCACATTTTTTACTTTAGCTTATCTTGAAAATTACCCAGATAGTCGTTTCAGCATACTCACCTCAGCAAGGTAAAATTCATCATATTGTCTCTTGAAATTTTCTCCTTTATAGTAGTTGCTAGCAGCAACAATCACATCGACAGCAACCATGCTTAGTATGAACATATGAAACACGGATGACCTCATCATATTCTACAAAAGAAAAAGTAAATTTTATCATCAAAAGGAGTCAAACCATGTGCATTTTAAAGATCTATTATATTGTCAAAACACAATCAGCTATAATAATATGGTATTCTAAAGCTTCTTTTTATGATTTTAATTTATTTCTCTTTCAAATATGTTTTAACATATTGCTTCAACTGGTTTACATGTCCAGGTTTTGAGATTTTTTTTTGTACTTTTTAGTTTTTATTTGCCAATAGACCTCTTACTGAAGGTTTATAAATTAATATTATATCCATTACTTTAGTATGTTTTAAAGCATAAAAAGCACATCTATCTAGTCATTTGGCCTTGTTTAATATTCCTGCATTATGATTTATTCATGCAAATCTTGATGACTTATTGTTCAGGAAAAAGTTACATTGATTCTATCTTGTGCACTGCTTGAGCTCAAGAAACACGTTTTATGGAATTCATCAGATGTTAAACTATTGCCTAAATGAATAAAACACATCTATATATAGTAGATATACACATCTGGGCCTACGACTATGAAGTACTCACAGGTAAATCACATATCTCTCTACTCAATGCTTTGCATCACTGCTGCTGCAGCCACACATGAGAGAAGAGAAATAGAGGCACAGAGCAGTATCAAGGAGTGAGAAGCCAAAACATTACTGATAAGATACGTAAGATGTATGCAGAAGTTCAAATAAGTAACTTCTAAGCCTCCACCACGAAGACCATGGACTTTTGATTTACCCTGAAAACTTAACCGCTTCCCTCACTGGGTCAGCCACAATAGAAGCTAGAGTCAAACACAGAACATACTGTTATTTTACATTAAAAAAAAAATCTTTGAATGAATGGCCACTAATATTGATATTGTTTTACAAATTTCCATTAGTAATACAGTTCAGGTGTTTAATATGAGTAAGTTATGTATCATTATGGTTCCTTGTGTTTGTGTGTAAGTTGTACTTCCAGTGGAAAAGGTCATTTTTATTTGTTCCTGTGTTTATATGTTAAAGTGCCTAACAAAATTTCAGGAAAAATAGAACTCAAAATTTAGAACAACTCTGCCTCCTTCCATCTTTTCCCTAAAGATTCTGTGTACCTGTGCTGGTATTATGTTCACATAATCACATAATTATTTATGTTGGAAGGGACATCTCAAGATAATCTAGTCTGGCGCTGCCTGCTTAAGCAGAGTCAGCTAGAGCAGGTATTACAGAACTTTGTTCAGTCAGAGTTTGAGTATCTTGACAGATGAAGGCTCTGCAACCTATCTGTGCAACCTGTTTCACTGTTTGACCACCTTCACAGTGGAAGAGTCTTTTGTTTTGTTCAGCTGTTCATCATAGCTCCAGACTTTCTCCCAAAACTCAGAGCTTGAGATTCCTGAAGGTCAGTCTTACCTATCAGGATGGGTGGAAAAGGCCTCAACCATTTCTATGCCATTGCCCTGCCTTGCAAGGTCTCCTAATCCTTTCAATAGCAGGCCCACATTTTTCTAGTCTTCCTTTTGCTTCTCTTACATATGTAGAAGCCCTTCTTGTTGCCTTCCATGTCATGGCAGATTCAATCCTATACCTCCATTCTCAGACAGGGTATTTGCATTCCTCCTGGGCCACTTGGCCCTGATTCCATCTCTTGTATGCTTCCTTTTCAATTCTGAGTTTTGTCCAGAGCTACTGGTTCAATTATGTGGACCTCTTACCATGATTGTTTGATTTCCTGAACTTGGAAGGAGACCATTTTTTAACTTCAAGGAGGAAGATTCTTGAAAATCAACCAGTTCTTCTGGAACCTCTAATCTCTAGGACTGTATACTATGGGATTCTTCCAGATACCTGAACATGAAGAAGTCTGAACACCAGGGTTGTGGTCCTATCTTTTGGTTTTATTCCTTCTTTGAAGGTTCCTGAACTCTACATTATCATGGTCATTGCAAAACAGACTCCTCCTGAATCTCACAACCTGACCTATTTCTCCTTCCTGGCAAGTATGAGGTCCCTCCAGAACACCTGATCTCATCAGTACACATTTTAGGAAGTTACCACCACTGCAATGCAGAAACCTGGACTGTTTTCTGCTGTATTGTCCTTCTAACAGAGTAGTTACACTGCTCCAGGAGAACTGAGGCTTTTGAATGTGAAACTCATAGAATCATGGAACCATTTAAGTTGAAAGGAATCTCAAAGATCATCTACTTCAGAAGTATGCAAAATTTAAGAAACACACATTTTTACATTTGTAAGATACATTAACACGTTAGAAAATTCATACATAGAGTCGTCTCAGTCTTTAATGAGCTGAGATTGTTGTATTCATGAAGAATTGTCAGCATCGACATTTTATATTTAATCCTGCCTGAAGCTCAGAGTCTCAACTAAGCTACTCTTCATACAGGGTTTTTGTGTGTTTCTTTTTTGATGAAATTAGAATATAATATGGGATGTATGGGAGGCTGCAAGGACTAGTGCTTGTTCAGCTTTTAGCAAAGCCTTGTGCCTGCCTACTGAAGAATTCATCCCCTCTTGAATTCCACTGGAGTTTAAGATAGCTTGCTTAAAATGAAGCTGAATGGAGACTAAGCACATATTTACAAGCATACGAGCTGATAGAATTGCCTCTTGTCTCTTAATATCTGGACTTTTTGTGTGAGTTACAGGTAGCATTGCAGACAGAAGACAGCTCAAACCCTTCTCATGCAAGCTGGCTTCCTTTTGACCCTAGTGACATAAAATGGTTGTATATTCTATTCTAGAAAGGGAGGTTCAGGAGATAAGCCTTACATTCAGAAATGTACAGAACAAGCAGGGGTTAATATACCTAAAGCACAGGTAAGTCAGCAAAATAGTGGCTATATAATTAATAATAATTTTTAATCCACAAGGCAAGATATAGGAATACAATAATTAAAGGTAGGGCTACTGGCACACATTTTTTCAGTGTGATTCAAAACAGGTGTCATTTTATTCTTTACATTTCCTTTTCACACAAATTCTAACAAGATAGTCTCTCTGCATATTTTACACTGTATTTTTAATGGTGTCAAAATTTCCATCATAATAATGAAGTATTCTGTCTCATATGTGAAAGTACTTGCTAAAAGAAAGCAGCAAGTGAGGTAGAAAAAGACACTTTTATCTCCTTTCACAGGGAAGCAAAAGGGTAATACAGGAAAAATAAAAATGCATAAATTGTCTTGATATGCATGCACATATATGCACACTTGGTCATCTAGTCTGTACCTTGGGACACTGTGGTGATTTAGGAAGGCTACTCCTCACTTTAGTGCTGCCACAGATACGCTCCAAACCACAGTGCCACTTGCTCACTCCCCCGTCACCCTCCCCTGCTGGTGGCTGGAGAGGAGAACTGGAGGCACAAAAGGTAAAGATCATGGGCTAAGAATGATTTACTGATGGCAATGAGATAAGAAAATGAACAGTTACAGCAACAACATTAATAACAAGTGTACAAGAGAGGTGAGTGAATCACACTCAAAATGTTCAGAATCAGCATTAACCGAGCACTCCCTCTGCCACTCCCTCCAGCAGGAAAGCCTCCTTCTTGTTGTAAGAGACTCCTTTCCCCCTGACCCCAGCAATGATATGAGATGGTACAGAATCACCTCTAGGTTCTAGCCATGCCCTGTTCTGGCCACTGCAAAGACTAATCTTGTCCTGACCAGAACCAGAATAGACAGTCATAAAAGGATTTTGCAGTGGCATATTTAATCCTGGAAAATAAATAGCAATAACAGAAATAGTATCCTAATCATAGTTTGGTTCATAGAAACACAGAATTATTGAGGCTGGAAAAGACTTTTAAGACCACCAAGTCTAACCTAGCACCACCACCATTTTCACCATTAAACTGTGTCCTCAAGAGACATACTCACATGTTTTTTTTAAAATTCCAGGGACGGTGACTCCACCACTTCCCCGGGCAGTCTATTCCAATGTTTGACAACCCTTTCCATTAAGAAATTTCTTCTAATATCCAATTTAAACCTACCATGGTGCAACTTGAAGCCATTTCCTCTCATCCTGTCACTTGTAACTGGGAGAAGAGACTGACCCCCACCTTGCTAAAACCTCCTTACATGTAGTTACAGAGAAGAATATGGTCCTTCCTGAGCCTCCTGTTCTCCAGGCTAAACATCCCCAGTTCCCTCAGCCACGCCTCCTAAGACCTGTGCTCCAGCCCATTCACCAGGGTCCTTGCCCTTCTCTGGACTCTCTGCAGCACCTTTTATTTTTTAGTAAGATTCAATAAAGCTTGTTGTCAAGGTTGCCTTCCCAATTAAACTGAAAACTGACTATTTAGCTAATAGAAAGTATTACACTGGCATAACATGATTCAACATTAAGATAATAAGGAAGGAGGCTCAGACAGGATGCAAGCCAGGCACAGGCAATGTAAAGGCAGGAACAGCTGGCTGAGGCAACAAATTAAGAGATAGCTGCGGCAAGGAAAAATAAAAGCACCTCGGTGCTGGCAGAGAGACAGAGAGCACAAAGGGACAGTAAGGTGGAGGTATCTGAGCAAATACCTCCACCACACACACAGGAAAAACACTATGCTGAGGAGATTTAAAAAAAAAAAAAAATCATTATTTTTAAATCCCAGGACTGGCCAGTTCATGGGGGCAAGATTGGTATCTGTGTTTCTTGATTTTTTTCTACATCCTGTCAGAATTTAGCTGCTCATGAATGCTGTGCAAGATAAGCAGCTTTCCCATTGGCCTCTCAGACAGACTGCTGTATCTTTAGATCAACCACAGTACTCTGACCCAAACACCTACTGTGCCCAGCCTTCTCCCTACTCTAATCTGCCTTAGTTTGTTCTTTCCGCATCACAGAATTTTAATTTGTATTTGCACCCTTAAAACAGTTCAGATACACCTCTGCTGCTATGTTCAACCATGAGAATCTATCCTCTCTACGTACTTCTGCATTTGGAATGAGGTCTAAATGAAAGCTGAATTTAGTCCACAGCTCTTGCCCAAGCCTTGAAAGTCATTTTGGATCCTTGGATCAGCAGTGTATCATTTGGATTACGGCCCTTTTCAGAGCACATAGGCATGGAAAATTCTCCATGCAAACTTGAAAGAGGAGACATAATGCCAATTTTTGTTCTTTTGTTTAATTTACCGACCTTTTTTTAGCCCTTGGAAGTGTGTTTCTTAAGCTGCGTAGGAATGAGATGAAAGAAATATTCTGATGTTGCTGCCAGCCAGATACATGGTGAATTGTATCTAATATTAAATTGGATTTAAGATTAGCTGTATTGAAGAAATCGCAAGTGAAATGCCCTGCTGCTGCCATCAATCAACTACAACAGTGATGAATTTCTAAATTTACTATGAATTACCTATAATGCTGGCATCTGACTTCATGCAGGATGCTAATTCTCAGCATCCAGGGCACTGAAGAACCTGTATGGCACAGTGCATTAGAGACGCAGTGGCCATAAAAAACAGTACATGACAAACTGTTAATCATCCAAATTCTTTAATAGTTTGGAAATACACAAAGAAGTCAAGGACTTGTTTTGTGCTCAGATGGGAATTTCAAGAATGCAAAAGAGCTTCTAAATTACTACTCACTTATTTAACATTAGGAACATGCTTGGTGCAGCTGAGGAACTGTGAATGAAAAACTGTATTAAATATCCTGGATTCACCCAAAAACTCAAGTAATGACACTGCAATTGCTGACAGGTAGAGACTACCTGGCTCACTTAATCTTACAGAGTATTACAGTGCATGGCCTAAAGCAGCCTTTTGTCACTTCAGAATGGCGTACATTACTTTAATACTCCTCCCACGTTCCTGCATGGCAGAGGAAGGATGAGTGACATAAAATTGCCTTTGCCAGCTCCCTTCCCTGGAGAACATCCACAGCAGCTGCCACTTTGCACAGCCAGAGTCACAGATGCTGGCTCAGGAAAGCAGTGGTCCATGTGAAACGCCGTCACTAAGCAAACTGGAATTACTGAATATGAAACTACCTCTTCCTAATGCTAGATTCCTTTTGGGGCCTTGATATGTACATCAGGCCACTCCTGGTATAACCATTCTTCATATAGGATTTTTGTTTCAATTCTGTAATAGGTCTTACTTATGAAGCATGATGGTAAATGCTGCAAACTTGTAGGGTCTGACAGAATTAACAATGAAAGAATCCATGGGCCATATTACCCTGATATTACTAACTCAAAACTGATCCAGCTAATAATGTTTAATATTATGATGTGAAACCTTGAAAGAGGTATCTTCAAAGGGCTCGGTTGTTTCCGTTTAGACCTACAGATATTTAGACTGCATCTGATAATACTACCAGTCTTGGTGGTAGTCCGAGAAAAAAAAAAAAAAAGAGAACAAGTAGTATTTAAGAATAAAAAATTACCTGCAAAGCCATCAAACTTATTAGTACTGAGCAAGACATGGTGAGGATCTGATATGTCTAAAAGCATTGCTTATTTTGGCTATTTAGTGTGTGAAAAACTTAGATTGCATAATTGTCAAACTGGCAGGGTAGCTCTTGAAACTACCAAACCAATTAATGAACAGTGTAAACATCATTTAACTAAAAGACTTTGACAATCACTATATGGGTAAGCAGCTTTCTTTTCAGATTTTGATACTCTTGAATTGTGCATCCATCAATGGCAAAAATATACTTGTATTTGTATTTCTTTGTATTTTAGATATACTTTAATACTTCTTAAACCAATAGTACCTCCTCCTCTGTGTTATAATGGAATGGCTCTGGCAAGCTTCTTACTCTCTTTTTGTCTTTATTGGCTTTTGCTATTTGCACAAGGAAGCTAGAGCCTGCTAAAAGATTCCAGCCAAGCTGCCAGCTGTACCTGTTTAAAGACCTCACACGGGCTATATGATCATTGTGGTTAAGTTCACACCCATCATTATAATAATGCTGTAGGTTATTTGTACTGCTGTCTATACACGCCTACAGGAAGACCATCCTTTCTGGTAGTTAGAATACACTTTGATTAGTTAAAGTTGTTTAGATGTGCACAAAAGAGTTGGGTGATATTACTGAACAGCAATGGAAAAGCTTACATTTGTGCTAATCCAGCCTTTTTTACTTATGGGCCTGTTGGAGCCTAGATCCTACTACTGCAGTGACACGAAGGCAATTGCAAGTCCCAGCTTATTTCCATGCACACAATCACTAGGATATGTGGAGATGCATTCTGGGACAGAACTGCAAATCTTATGGTACCCATTCACTTCATAAAGCCCAATTAGCTGGAGTTATGTGGGCATCACAGAATACAGAAGACTTGCTCAGAAGAGCTAACAAACCATGACTTAGGTTCATTATAGCAGCTTGGAAAACTCTAGGTCAAATAATAATAAAATGAAAGCATTGCAAGTAAATTGTCGTTCTTTCTGGGCATTTCAGAGGTTGGCCCATGATTCCTAAATACATATAAAAGGATTATGGGTTATATAGAGCAGGGCCAGTTTAAGGCGTATGCATAGAATTTATACCACTAAAAAAGGAACATGATTGCCAGTCATTCTTGATTCAATGTTGAAAGCAGGACACATCAAATGCCTCCGAAACTGTTATAATATACAAGAGTAGAAACAGCAAAATCTCCTTGACTTCAGGATTCTATGACACAAGATTTCTAAGAGTCACTAAGCAAAGATTCAATCCTGGTCTAAAGAAAAGGGCAAGTTTTTTTATCCTATACATGTTTAGTATATTTATGGTGTTTATTTAATCTTTTTTTTTTTCCAAAGTACTTGAAGATACCTTGAATATGAAAGAAGCTTTAGAAAATCACATTCTATACACTGCTAATCACAGATAATTCATAGCATGAATAGGATAAATCTGATTTTCATCATGTTGGTTAATGGCCATCTGAGCAAGTACAAAACTGTGAAATTGCAGAAAATGTTCCCTTTTGTTTGCAGTACATTGTAGAGCAATTTACAAGCTATGTAACTAATTTTCCATAAAGTATTTTGCTTTCAACTTACTTTATGACTGCCTGACAAAGATATGCATGTGAGGAGAATTTATTCCCTATTCCTAATCTCTGCAATCTGAACATTTCTGAAAATTATTAAGTATTAAGCAGAAATTTTATGGGAACAAGCTTTTTAAAACCTTATATTGATGCAGTTATATATCAGTGTGGGACATTAAGAAACACTGTAAATCTAAGATACCATCTACCCTATTTGAGAGCAACTTCACTGCTAGATGAATTCAATTTAAACAAAGTAAACAAGGTGAAGGATGAGTTTTAAAGATGCTGGAGGAGGTGGCTTTTAGATATTGCAAAGGAAATAAGTCTGAACCACAACTCAGATGTTTGGTGATGTCAAGGGGGCAGTCTTGGCTTTACAGTACAGGCCAACTGTCCAAGTGCAATGAGAGCAGAGTGGTTCTTCAGCAATTTTGTCTACAGAGGCTTGCTTTAACATCTTTATGATGGTGGAGAGGAAGTTCTCAGGGTAGTGAGTAGAGATGAATGTAAAGACCCTTTAAGATCCACAGTGCAATGAAAAATCTCCTTAGAAACTCTATGTTACTTTCAGATCACCTTAGCACAGAACCTTTGTTATCAGCTACAGGAGATACTTTAGGTGGTATGGTGATAGTCAAGGGAGGAAAACGGTCCTCAAAACACAAACATCATAACTCTTGCAAGATTTAGAATATGCATTTGGAAACTTTTCTATAAATGTTTTCTGGTTATGGCAGAGGTGACACTGGCCTAGCAAAAAGAGCACTGTAGACAGTAAACTGTCTTGGCTAATAAAATATTCTACAAGTTTCACTTTACTCTGCTTCTCTTTCCACCTTCTACTACATCTGATTAGGATGCAAAACTCAAGGTAGCCACTGTATCTGTGTTTTCACAGGGTCTCCTACCATGCAGGCTCAAAACAAGCTGGAAATGGGACTATTACTGAATAATGGTAACATTTCAGGACATGTAAATACGTTCTCCAATCAGTAAGCATAGAATTCTGTGCTACCACAACATGGTTTAAGGCAAGAAATATAATCTTCATGGTATAGCTAAAATCATAAAGAAATCAGAAATAGCTAAGATCTTCCAATAGTCTAAATGTGTCCGTAATATTTGAAAATACAGGCGAGTCATCAGTCTGTCATATTTACACAGACACTCCTGCCTTTTACCATAGCTAATTTTGATTTGAAAATTAAAAGCTACTTAAAAAAAAGGTAAATTGAATTCGGAACAAAGTAAAGTCAATAACACAGCAAGAATGAGAAAATACACACTTAGGAAGTAAACAAATGGAAGAAATGATAGAAAGCCTAATGAAAAGAAATGAAAAACTCTTATCTTAAGAGTTTTTTGAGTAACAAAGCCTTTAAATCTAAAGTTTCTGTCAGAAATTAGATACATTTTTCCCCCTTATATCCTAGATTTGAAAGCCAAATTTCTATTTCTGCTATAGGGCTAAAGAATGTGTTGCATATGCCTCTTTCAGACTAGCTGCATCCTGTTAATTCACATCCTGCAACAACAGACTAAAGCAGTAGCATACATACACTTCTGTATGCCTCTTACTAACAGCAGCCACTTTTCTCCTCCCACAAACTTCTAACAGAAGTTAAAAAGAAAATGGTGACTCTTCTGCCCTAAAAATACATGAAATAATGGCTTCTTTGAAACTAAACTACCCTTTTCCCCACCAGTTTATAAATTAGCTAACGCAGTATGTCATTTTCTTTGCAAGAAGAGAGGAAGTAAGCGGCCTTTCAGCAACTGCAATCTGACTTAGAGAAATTGAGAGCAGCTGCTGCAACATAAAAGAAACCTAAAAATACTACTTAAATTGTTCACGATAACAACAATCCATAGAAATTGTTACCTACCTGTCAGAATTTTAGAACTGTTAATAAGTATATCATCGCCTCAGCAGAAATTTTCTCTAAAGCTACATAGTATGAAATGCAAAACAGAACCCAAATAATATGAAGTTTTATTCTTTTTCCTAAATACAGCAATACAGATCAATTCCAAAAATATGAGTCAAAATAATTAATGACTAAAATGTACAATTAAATAGACTAAATTAATTTTTGTTTTATACCTAGTGACTTCATCAAAGCTGTAGGGTGGATATTCACTTTCTACTTTATTAAGGTGTGATTAATCACCTACCTGTCCTATGGGGGTTAATAGGCTCCCTCGTCCCAGAGTATTTGCAAAGAGAAAGTGCAAAAGTTCTTTTCCTCTCACAATAAAAAAACCAGAACTAGCTTAAAATCACAGTGCTAAATGCATTTAACTTTAGTGTATTTTACATGCATTAAAAGGCATTTAACCTTAATGCATTTTATATGTGTTAACCTTAATGCATTTAACCTATGTGGGTGACCACACACTGAAACAGGTCGCTCAGAGAGGTTATGGAGTCTCCTTCACTGGAGATATTCAAGAACCCTCTGGACACATTCCTGTGCAATGTGCCTCTAGTGTGATCCTGCTTGAGCAGGGAGGTTGGACCAGAAGTCCCACTGTGGTGCCTTCCAACCTTAGCCAGTCTGTGAACCTCAGGTACAGGAAGAGGTATAGATGGACTCCCACCTGCTCACATTATGGATAAACACCACATAAATACATAATTATATCAACAATATATGTATGCACGTATATATACATTTATATAAATAGACACTTATAGAGCAAGCCAAATTTATAGCCAATTGCTGATGCTGTCCTCAGTCAATCACCTTATAATGGATGCACACGACATTTTTAACCTGTGTTTTCTAATTTCTTCCCTGAAAACTCCAACTGACTGACTATCTGCATTACAGCATCATCCGTGTTTACATATTGTTGCCAAATCTGTGGGAAGCCAGATAGTGGGAAGACAATCGGTGGGAAGAGATACTGCTAAAGGCAATATTGTCCCTGATATATTGCAGCTGTGTTAATTACCAAAGAGTGGGAACAGCCTTGCCCTCACAGCTGGGTGTGATAAAAGAGTGAGGTAGTTGGTAGAGAGTCAGTTGGAGTCTGCTGGCTCTGCTGTGAGGAGGAAGGGACAGGAGGGTGTGTGGGGGCTAGAAAGGGTAAGGCATTGTATGAGGGATAGACAGGGTTAAGTGGCCATGCTAGGGGCAGGAAGGAGTGAGCTGGAACTGGAGAAGGAAGAGAGAAGGAGGAAAAGAGCCAGAGTTGCCCATGGGAGGCTACATAGAAAAGGTATGAAAGACTTTTATATAACAAGGTGCTGATGCCTGAAGCCTTCTTCAGTGTCAGTTGTACCTCTTCTACCAGATTCCTCAAAAAATTTAGTCTTCTATTTTATGTATGTCAACAGTATTGACGTTTCCTATGTTTTCATAATTATATTTTGAAAATATATTGACCACAAAAGAAAAAGGAGAAAGTAATAATGTTGGGCTTACCCTGCAGCAAGATAGCTCCACCTCTAATACTAAATCTGTTTGCTACTATTTAGAAGCTGTGCCATTTATGAGCTGTGACATGGAATATACTGCTCACTCCTTCAGATACACACTAAACATAATTTTGACAAGTAATTGATAATTACAGCGGCTTCAACTTTCCCCCAGATTTCAGGGAAGGTGAGTGACAATGGAAAGATTCTCAACCCTACCTGTGCTGTAATTTTTTTCAATGCCTTCAAAATTTCTGTAACTTTTACGTTCTAGAACTCTAGGAACTTCACTTCCAACAATTTTCAATTAACACTTGTTCCTTGAATTATATACCTTTGAAGATCTCACCTGGAAGGCCTCCCTGAAAGTGCTTCAACTACTTACTCTTTCGCTTACATTTCAAGAACCACGTCTCTGAAATGTCATTTATTACCCAGGTGTGAATCAGCCATTTTCACTGCCTCATTTTTCTTTGGCCTTTTATTTCTCAATTAATTAGAATAATTTTTATTTTTGTTATTGCAGTACTGTAGATTTACTAGCTGTTTTATAAAATATGAAGGAAAAGGTTACTGTTATTATAATGATTAACTCATGAGCTGAAAGAGCAGTAGACCATAAAGTAAGCACTGCACCTCATTCTGCAATTAGTACTTAGGATCATCATGAAATCCTTCAGAATTCTTTACATAATTTTTAGGAAATTACTCATGTACCAAGACAGGTGCAGCTGTGCTAGATAGTAGTGAAATACATTGCCTGCCTTTCCCTTTTTTGCCCCCCTCACAGTTTAAACAACTTTCTCAAGAATTCAGTGCAGATTCAGTTTCAGTGTGGCCTTCTGGCTGTGACAACCCCAATGAGCAAGTTACTCATATCAAAGTTGATATCTACTAACTCTGCAGACTCTCTGGAGGGGACAAGGCTCAGTGTTGGCCATGTGTGCTGTAACCCAGCCCTCCTCACAGTAGTGTTCGTCTCTCATGAATGACTTAGGGGTGTTCTGCTGATAGGATAAAGTGATAAGAGGCAGGAGAGAGCTTACAGTACTCAGAAAGGGTTGAAGGTCTGAAAATGTAAGTCTTGCTGTTAGGAAGACTTTGGGGTGTATCTTTTCTTCTGAGCTAATGAAAAAGCAACATAGAGAGCAATTCCTGATAAGCAGAGATTGAATTTCTATTTGCCTGCAACCTCTGGTACAATGATAAAGCATTATTTTAAACTCTCAACTACTGAGAAAGCACTAACAATCCAAAAATTTACCAGAAAAGAAGAACAAGAAAAAAAAAGATGTGGAAGAATTTTCTTAATTTGGAAGAAGTGATGGTGAAACAAAATTAAATCCAAGTGCTTCAAGGAAGCTTTTGCTTTTCTGACAGGGAAATAGCAAAAAAAAAAATCCATTTAAATTTCTTTTCTAACATCAAAATATAATGTGGAAGCATCTAGTTCTGTCTTTGGACTACCTGCTGTCAGTATTTCCAAACAGCATGAGAACCTGGAAAATGAGATTCTTAAAAGCAATTATTTATAGAAGGAAACATTTTTAGTGATTTTCTTCCTATTATAATTGTATTTCCTGGAAAAAACACTAAGATAAAACCCTCCTTCATGAAAAAGTTTTATATACAGCTAGAGATCCTTAAAATCTCTTGGTACTTATTGCAGCTTTTTATCTTAGTACAATGATTATTATAATGTGTGCTTTGAAATTCTTTAGATGGTTGAGCTAAATTTCAGTGCTTTTCCACAGCTTTGGTATTGTTGAGCTGTTTAAAACTTAGAGAAGTACTTGATCAGCATTAGAAAAATTAGAATACTTCTGTTCTTTGATAACTTCCCTTCTGAACTCAAAACTGCCAAATGTGAGCTTTAGGCAATTAAGACAACTCTACCCCGAATTAATGAAAATATTTTCCTGGGCCGGACTGGCCATTTTTATCTACTATTGGTTTCTACAATTAAGAAATTAAGATAACTCCAATTAACTTGGAATTACTGAATTTTTTTTCCTGGGTATTACTGATCATTTGTATTGATTATTGGCTTCTGATTGCAATGCCTTGCCTCACAGAGTACATTAGTCTTCTTAGTTACTGTATGTACTGGATTTGTCTTGGGAACATGGCGTACAGTGTAGTTCAGACTGTCAATTGCTACCTCCTTTGGAAGCCTATGTAAATAAATATCAAACATTTTAATAGAGTTTCCACCTTTTGATTAGAACAGTTTTTCCTTGCATTTTCCTTGCATAATTTAATTAGCACACTCTCAAACTCATGATTTACATATAAAAAGCAGAGATTACTTTGAAATAAATCAAATGCTCCACTAAAGAAGTGATCAGATGAATAATTAGAAACAAAAAATATTTTTTGCATTTAGGCTCAAAACCTACTTTCTAGTAAAGTGGCTTCCAATCAAACAAAATTTGACACACAGAGAAGAACCACAGAAGTATTTCTCCCTACCTGAAATAGCACTGGAAACTGCTGACAATTTAGGCTTTAATGCCTTGGGCAGGGGGATAGCAGAGCGAATCAGAGATTTTGATTGCCATTAATTCCGAGGGCAAGGGGCAGTGATTGGCTTTACACTTCCCTTTTTCTTGCAAAGCATCTGGTCTCTAGCTTCATCTGCCAGACTAACTTAACTGGAGCCAAGCTGTGATATCCCTTTTCCCTTCAATAGGACAAAACCAGTGGTTAGACCTGGCTAACCAAAAGGATATGGAAAGACTACACAGTTTAAGGTGGCTCGGACGAAACATAGTAGCATCCCAGAATGAAAATACATTGACTGTTTTTAATTGCTTCCAACTCAGGTAGTAGCAAAAGAAATTTTTTCCCCACTTTCTAAAAAAGGCATGATGTTAAGGTTGGATTTGGATTAGACCACATAAGAATCGTGTGTTGTAAATCTGAAGATGGTGGAGTCATAGGACAGAGGAGACTGCAACCATCTGGTGATATCCTAGAAACACCCACACAATTTCCAGTGGGGTTTTTTTATGATTTTTCAAATAAGAAAAAGAAGAGATCGAAATTTAGACGCCACATAAAAAGAAATAAGCATAATGTGTAGTGTTTGTAACTATGGTCAAACTTAGAGCATAAAACAAGCAGGTCCTACAAAAGACAAATGCATCAAATGCAGGTAATTATCAAGTCTTCTTCCAAAGGCTGGGAGATTGTGTGTAGAGGGGTACAAGGCAATTTTTGGAGTCCTTTCACCATTTCAGCTTCACAGCGCTGTGTTATCGTCTGGTCACTGATATCCAGCAAACTAAAAGAGCAGTTCAGTTGCATGTAGAGCTGATTTGTTACACTGACAGCTTTAACACTATCTGAACGAGAGCTGCTTTACTAAATGCTACTAGAGATGGATGGGATTGCAAAAAATAAATAGGATTGATCAAGCAGTAGAGACACATGAGGTAATGTGTGTTTTTGGATGAAAATTATAAATTCTGGGCCATGTCCTCAATACTGAGAAGAGACATGGAGAGAAAGAAGTTGATTAAGTAAGGGAGAGTAAAGAAAATACATAATTTTCCTTTCCTACAAATTCCTGAACTCTTAAAAAAAACCCCAAAACTTTTTCTCCCTATGACCCATCCTTTCAAAAATTATTCCCATATGTCCTTTAATTAGTTTTGCCTTCAGAAATACTTTCTTGATGTGAAAGCATATGGGGAGGGATTTAAGAAATGTTCACACCAGGGAAGCACAGAAAAGCAGAATAAGAGCAAAGGAGGAAAAACAGATTTAGTACCATGGTGATCTTTGTAAGTGTTTGACAGAACTGTGGGGGGATCTTGTAGAGGAATTGCTGTTCATGGGCCATGAAACTCATTTCTAGCTCCTGCTCTTTAGCTGGTGAATGCATTGTCTGCCTGAAAACACAAAGCATTAAATCAGGTTGGGAATTAATAAGAAAGAAAATTAAATAAAAGAAGACAAGTTAAAAGTTTGCCATCAGCACATACACAGTTGTTTTTAAAAGTTTAATTAATAAAAATCTATAATTGTGATTTGATTTTGTTATATGCTAAATCAAAATGAAGCAGCTAATTAGTAAACTAAATCTTGTCTGGTCGGTATGGCAAGAGTTTCTATTGAAGTGAACTTCAAAGGATTTCTCTAAAAATATGAGCATCAAACATTTTTTTGAACAACAAAGGAATATCCTTTGATAGAGAAATGCTGTTGTCCTATATTTGTAATATATAATTCTTATTTGATAATTCTCAATGGAATTCTAAGGTATCTTATAAGACTTTAGAAAAGTAGAAGAATACTGTAATTAAATGATAAAACAAACTAATAACATGTCTGACAATATTGGTGCAAGTTCTGCAAACTTAGGTGTTTTCTTATTTGAAAATCATTCAGCTTATTTTATTTTTCCAAAGATCTATAGCACTTTTAATATTGTCATATTAATATATATCACTGAGTAACATTTTCACTTATAGTCATTCCTGAAAAATGGGAAAATACAGAAATTCCAGATTTTTTTAAGTTATAGATTTATATAATTTTGACTATCTTAAGTATGAAAAAAATTGTCCTTTTTAAAAACCATCTCTTTAATTATGAAACTGAAATACATCCACAACTGAATGCTTCTCATTATGACCATGAGGGTGGTTCAGACCTACACAAAGAGTAAGGCTTACTGAAAATGCATTGCTAAAATGTTATTCAGTGTTTTCACTGTGAATTCAGCTGGAATCCTAACACTTAAATGACCAATGTTTTATCATCAATGACTGTCTTAAAATTACATGAATCACCTCTTGTTGATGCCTTTTTCTTTTGATTATAGAGTGCCTAAGGTGAAAACTCCTATCAGAACATTTAATTGCCAGACTCATAAGACTGCCAAATAAATTCCATTCCGTCTATGTCTGTACAACCATACCTATGCATATCTATCTATTCTTGCCCTCATTCCCACCTCTAAGGCTTTTCAGTATTTTTAAAATTAATTTCTAGTTAATATTGCTATCCCACTAGTGCAAAGAATAAAATCATTAAAATTAAAATGGTATCTATCACTGCCATACATCCCCTTCTAAGCTGCAGTTTTATTCCATTATTCACCCTTTGTACACTGTATCTTATTCTTTTAAACAATCAGCAGGATTAACCTTACTGGTTGTATATATAATGATTAATGCTGAACTGAAACAGTGTGTACAGGTTAAACTGTACATTAATTTACAATGTGTGTGTGTGGGGGCTTTATGTCAAAAAGCAACTTCAGTGCCAGCATTACTACAGGCAGTTTTTTCCAAGTGATCTGCAACAGTAACTACACCGGTTTACTGTCCTGTCATTTCAGTGATGATGCAAGTCCTTAGTGTTTTTTGTTGAATACACTTGCATAATCACAATCCACAAAAACAAATAAGTTCATGACATACAACATGAGTAATACATACACTTACCTGCCTCAATATAAACTCCTTACTGATTAATGAAAACACATCACATTCACATGTTGAAGAGTCTTCTTAGAGGTCAAGAGTTTCAAAGCAGTCAAGTGGATTTAGACATGTAAGTTTCACTTAAGTATATGAAATCATCAAAAGAAATTCTTGGAATTTCTGAAGCATAGCACATCATTAATTCTGAGAACCCTAGAAATGTGTTCAATGTTAGAAATAGGCAGTAAAGTAAATTTAAAGAACTCCCTGCTTTCATTATACTTATATACTTATACTTCCATTACTTATGGAATAAATAAACAGCTGTTTCCCCCCATAAATCCCTAGATCTTCATGCTTTTAAGGAGGAACACTTAGCAAGTGGATGACTATTTCACATCAGGGGTTTTTGGTATCTTTATGTTTCAAGACTGTTCGATGTGTAGCTTTGTTTTAATCTGCCATTTTTAATGACTACAAACACATTGTTTTATATTTAAAAAATTAGAGATTAAATCCTCCGGCAGAGAAGTCAGTGGCAAAACTCTCACTGAGTTTGATGGAGCAAGGGTTCTATTTCTTCTCTTCTGCACTTGTCCTAAACAGAAAGGGAAAAAATCTGGAAGAAGAGTGGAAAAAAACCCTCTGGTAGTCTCATCTCATGCCCTCCCCTCCTCACCTCTTCTCTGAGGAACAGGTAGAAGAAGATCAAGCATTAGTGTTTGACTCTACTTAGCCCTCCGTACACTGGAAATCCCCCATCAATTTCCTCTCAGAAATCCAGTAAAAGAGCAGTGACTCATTCTCTTTTGCAGTTCAATCAGTGAATAACAGCCTGCCTCAGAATATTCGGCTCTAAGACTGACAAGTCAACATTGGTATTTCTGTATCTCACACACCTCTTTGCCCAAGTATCACTGCAGACAGATCTTTACTGTAGGTTTGGTTTTAGTTTACACAATGACAGTCTCAGCTAAAATAAACTCCACTCAATTTGCTCTATCCCCTAGGAAGTTACTCCTATCACATCTTGAAGGATGCTATCACTGCCACCTTTAAGTCTCCTGACATAAACTGGAAGATGCTAGTGCTGTAACATAGCTATACCTTGCCTGACTTCATCCACATTCTGTGCATCCACATCCTTTGCAATCTTCATGTGAAGCATGTTCAGTAGTATCCTTGAAAAAGAAACAGTGCTACCTCTTCCCACAGAAAGCTTTCTGGACTGGTAGCAGCACAGGAGCCATTGTGGTTCCACAAAGCATACAAAGGCATGAATTCAGCAGAAAAGCAAGACCCTCCCCAGAAGAAATGGTTCAGATTATCTTCTGGAGACAAAACATGAGATTGTTCACCCATTCAGAGAGCTCTTCCAGTTGTTTTCTTTGTTTCTGTCCCGTTTCAGTGACTGATATGCATAAAGCTGCACAAATGTGTATGCATGTGAGTGGAGGAGCATACTTTAAGTTCTGATTAAGTGGCAGCAACTAAAGGGATGAGGGAGAGCAGTTCTAAACAGTGGAGGTTATCAGCCTCGGTTCAGGACAGACAACATAGACCAAAGGTTGCTGAACCCTGGCTAAAGAAGAAAGAAGAATTTAAGAGTCTGTAAATAGATCTATTGGTAGTGACTTCTGTGATAGGAAGCATTAGGAAATTTTACTTTGGATAGAGGATGAAATGGACCTACTGAGTGTAGAAATAGTCAGACTTCTCTTGCAAACAACCATGAATATCAGTGGGATGGAGTTTCTCAGTAAAAGAGAAATGACTTACAGGATACTGAAGCAAACTGAGATATTCAGGAAGATAGTTCTGAGCCAACAGAATAACAGACTGGATGGCAAAGGTTTATGCATCTAAAGAGAGGCTGAGGGAGGGAATTGGAAGTACAGTCTGCTTTCACTAATTAGTGTTTCAGTTCCTCCTCTCAGTTATCTAGGATCGGGGAAGCGAAGGCCAGAAATAAAGAAGCAGAGCACATGTACTGCCAACTCCGCTATATTAGCAGTGTCTGTAGTAAAACACCTTCTGAAATCAAGGCCACTAGTGCATATATCTGCTTTCCTCAGCCAAACCTTCTGAAAAGTTTATGACAGAGGAAAGGAAATTATTTATATACACTCTTGGTAATGGACAATTAATAAAATGTCATCACATATAATATATGCACCAGGTGGCATTAATGGCAAAATAATATATGGCACTTAAAGTATGATGTTTCAGGCTGCTATTCAAAGGATGAAGTGAAGATTCAATGAAAATGACTGATTATGGAAATTAATTATGAAAGTTCCCAAAACACCGCAATTTAAATATGTTGTGCGTCTAGGCCTATAAAAATGGAAGAATCTGTCACAACTGTAAAGACTATGTGATTATTAAGAGATGCCTCTGCATGAATTAAGGTGCAAACAAGACTATATGTTCAAGTCAATAGTACTGATTTTATTTAACAATAAAATTTGAGGTAGAGAGATAGAAAGAAATAGAAGGGAAAGGAGGGTGGGGAGAGGAGAAAGAGAGATCAAGAAGACAGTCACCACTCAGAGATCCAGCAGTATCTCATTGATCCTTTTTCACCCTGGGCTTCTTGGTGGTAGGGGGTCCTGAGGTCATTCAAGCTTGTCACTACTTATACATTTTACCAAACAAAGTAATTAATGCTCTTTGGCTAAATTATTCCCTTGCCTCTAGTAGTAATTGGTCTGCATTCTTACTGTTTCTTTTGGTTGGTGAGTTTCTGGGGTAGTTGGGCCATAACTTGGTCATCCTGATCACCCCCTCTGGAATTACTCTACCCAAAGCTGATTTCACAGTTGCTGGGTTGGCTTTCCTTGTGGCTGCATTCTTTATGTCCATTATCAGAGATGCATTCTTCTCCCCCAGATTTGTTTACATCCCCCAAGGTCTGAGATAGCACTTGAACAGTAGTTCCACCTTTCTCTTAACTCAAACTCTTGTCACAGTGGCTTAATTTACAATCTGAGTTTCAGGCATCCAAGGGGCTTTGGTGATCCCAGATGCCATCTGTCCCATAATGTGGAGTAATCTTCACTGTAGCAGTAATATGTGTACAAGCAGTTGCTTCTTTACACCGTTTGCTACAGAGGGAATTTTTGTCTGGATGTATTACCCAAGATGTCCTAGCCAGACCTCACTCCTGCCAGGCGTGGAGTTAGACCATCCTGTTGCTCTATTCATAGTGCTTATCTCATGGAAAAGTCCTTCTGTGGCCCTAACAGCGTTTGAGATAGGCAACTGTGATCTTTAAGTCCTTACAACAACTAGCAAAGAAAGTGTCTGCTTCTCTCCACTAAATATAGCCTTCAATGACTCAGTTGGACAAACAATTTTTAAATAACTAAAGTAAGTTAAATGCCCATTCCTGCCCATAGGAACAACTGGTTACTGTTTATGAAGAAAGAATGTGGTAGTGTTTTGCCAACTGTCCTGACAAAAGGAAGCCCAAGTAACAGCCCTGTACTAAACTGAGGTGGAAATATCAGGGCTCCTTGTATAGACAAAAGACTAAGCTGGGGAAAGAAACCAACACAGAACCATCTGAGTGCTGGTTTTACAGTTGTGATTAATTTTTGCCTTTCTCAAAGAGTCACAGGATCACAGAATTGTTAGGGTTGGAAGGGACTTCTGGAGATTATCTAGTCCAACTCCACTGTCAAGGCAGGATCACCTAGAGCAGATCACGTAGGAATTTGTCCATATGAGTTTTGAATGTTTCCAGAGAGGGAGACTCCACAACCTCCCTGAACAGTCTGTTCCTGCCACCCTCAATGTCAAAAAGTTCTTCCTCATGTTGGGGCAGAACTTTTTGTATTTTAGTTTATGGCCACTCCTTGTCAGTTGCTGGGCACCACTGAAAGATGGTTCATTTCACAAGAGAGTAAAACGACTATCTGCACTATACCCTTACCCCTACCAATGCAGAATTACTTTCCTAGTGTTTTTGTCCAGCTTGGCCTGGCAATGGCTGCAGACATTGGAGGGTATTTTCCTGCTACCACACAAACCCTTTCACAGAATCTACAACATATATTCATGGCTATAATTTTTTTTTTCTTATTTTAATCATGGAATCATATAATGTTAATGGGTTGTAATGGACCTTAAATATTATCTAGTCCCAACCTCCTCTGCCATGGGCAGGGACAACTCTCACTAGACCAGGCTGCTCAAGGCCTTATACAACTTGGATTTGAACGCTGCCAAGGCTACGGCATCCACAATCTCCCTGGGTAACTTCTTCAGTGTCTAAGCATCCCCAGTATGAAAAATTTCTTCCTAATATCTAACCTAAATTTCCCTTCTTTCATTTTGTATCCATTACACCTTGTAATGATCATAGTTGCTTGTATTGTACAATGCATACCCTGCTCTACCCTATCCTAATTTTCTGGCCTCTGTAGGCACCCCTTTAAAATACTTATCATTAACAACCAGGCATGTTTCTTTGTTGTGTTGTACTATATAGTTTTTGCCTCTGCGTTGTGAAAGAATTTGTTAAAAACTTTTCACGTGAGGAAAACTCATTCTCTGCTACCATCTGGTACTTTTACTCTGTTAAAAAAATGAAAGCCAAACCCCACAAAAACTGATGGCCTGTCTGCTTAACTGTCAGCTGCATGGCTCTGGTTTGGACCTCTTCAGAGAGTTCTCCTTAAAAAAAAAGCCAAGCATGGCTCTCTCCATTCTGTCCAATAGCCTAATATCACAAAAGTCTTCACACCCTTGAGCAACCTCACTCCCCCTGGTATCAAACCTGACAGCAATTCAGTGCATGACCTCAGCATCCCACCATTATCATTGTGGTGAGCCACCGCTACTACCCTTAATTTATTTTGGATACCAAAAGAGTAATAATTGTGTTTGAAAGACACAGGGATGTCACGGGGTCCCAGAAGAGAAAAGGGGACAAGCACTATGTAAAGTGGGCATGACTGATCATTCTGGAGAAGGAAGTTTAGAAGGCCACCATCCATGTCCGATAGCATCTAGCCAGGTATCCTTCTTCAGCTAGAAAAATAAAGGTAAATATTGTCTTCCTGTAAAAGGGAATGCACACTCTTATTGTGACAGTTCAGTTTCGTATATTGTCTGAAAGCTCTAAGACAAGAACATTAAAGGATTTAATTTTTTTTTTCATAGAAGTATTAAAAGAATAGATTTTTTAAAAAAAGAGCTCAAACTTCAAAATACTCACCCTGAATACAAAACTAAATCTAGGGCTAGAAACTGAAGTACATCTACGCTAACAAAGGGTTGCAAACATGTGCTATCTGTTCACATCCATTAAACATGAAGAAAGCCAGTCACCATTGTCCATATGTCACATTGTTAGCCTTCCTCTTTGCTCCTGTTGGGCCTCAAAGATCCTCTTTTCAAATGTACGGGTTAAGAGTAGGAAAGAAATGGAATCCCATGAAGGGGAAAAAAAACTGTGAGGAAATCAGCTTGAAGATGTGAATCTACTGTACTGCACTGCAGCCTTCAGCTTGTTAAAATGCATAGGGCAGGTAAAGATGCTGCTCCTTAGCTATTTAAAAATTCGTGAAGGATAAAGGAGGTAGACTTTGACATGATTGTGCAAATACTCTCTGTAAAACAGCTGCATTTATGTGAATGAAATCACTCACTGGAAAATATAATTCTGGAAACTCTAGGTACCTTCTACTGATTTCAGTAGGATTTAATAAATGCAAAATACCTGTGAAAATCCAGTATGCATGTTTGCTGAAGCAGGAGCTAATTTTTCTTTAAACCTTGACAGCAGAAATAGATTATTAAGGCCTACTGAAGACAAAGGAGGTACAGATGTTGGCTTTAGTGATTCACATGAAAAACACTGGTATACCTAAAATAGGAAGGTAAACACCGGCAGTCCAATGCAGTCTGTAGAGTGATGGACACCACTGGATTCAGATCCTCCAATGGCCTCTGGCAGTGCTCATTGGCTCTGTGTCACTATGGTCCTACCACTGGCACCTGCTTGGGGCTTAAAGACACATGAGATACGTCAGGACCACACTGATTTTCAAGAGTCACCTAAGAGACCCCAAGAGTAACAAAGATATTACAAAGTGATTTGCTTTAAAAGATTTAAAAAATCTAAAAATTTTTCTAGAAAGAACAAACTAATAATCTACAGAGCAGTAGTACAGGATATTCTTTGCAGTCCTAGTGAAAAGAGACCTTTCTTTGTGAAATATTAGAAATATGGAAAATACTGCAGGGTAAAACAACCTGCAAGAAGGAAACAAACCAAACCCTGCTAGTTTTATTCTAAGACTTCGCAGTTTTCCACTTTGCTCAGATTTGTTGTCCAAGTTACAGCTCCTAAAGAAGTCATGCTGCTCCTGCTGCTGCTCCTAACACTTTGATTGCTCTAATTGTGCTAAGCAAAGAAAAGCCACATGACAACTTAAATATCGGCTTTCAAATTGATAGGATTTCAAACACTGGACATATTTAACCCCAGAAGTAAAATTTTCTAAAGGAAACTCAGTTGAACTTCAATTTTAGTGGCATTGCTGAATAGTTCCTATAATCCACTGACGCTCAAGTGCCCCAAAATTTCTAAGTACAAATTATGACTATAATCTGTACTGAAGTCCACTGCTAAAATGAATGCTAGAAAAATGGTATACTCAGCCTGTTTAGGTCAAAGCAAACAGAAGTAAAAAAACCCAAGGAAAACACTTAACTGAAGCAGTCTTTAAAAAATATTAAAACAATTTGCATATTTTCATTGGAGAAGATTTTTGGCTTATTAATTTGACCATGATGTTGTAAGACCTGGAATGTTACTACCTAATGGGTGAACTCTCATGGTGGATTGACCCTGCCCGGATGCCAGGTTCCTACTGAGCCACTCTCACTTCCCTCCTCAGCTGGAAAGAGGCGGGGGGGAGAAAAAGCTCATTGCTCAAGGTAAAGGCAACTTAATAAAGTACAAGCAAAGGCTGCATGTGAAGGCAAAGCAAAACAAAAGATTTATTCTCTACTTCTCATCAGCAGGTGAAGTCCAGATACCTCCTGGGAAGCAGGGCTTCAGCATGCCTAGCAGTTTCTCTAGAAGACACATTTTGTAATAACAAATATGTGTGTATCCTCTCCTTTCTCTTAGCTTTTACAGCTGAGCAGACATCCTGTGGTATAGAACATCCCTTTGGTCATCTGGAGTCAGATATCCTGGCTGTGTACCCTCTCCACATCTTGCCCAGCCCCAGCCTACTGGTGAGGGGATGAATGTTGGGGAGAGCCTTTATGCTGTGCAAGCACTGCTTGGCAGAAGCTGAAACAACCCTAACAAAACACAGCACTATGAGAGCCTCTGTGAGGAAAATTACCTCCATCTAAGCCAGACCCAACATGTCTGTACAGACCTGTACAAAAGAAGGTCAAGATTTATAAAGATTCCTTATGTAAAATCTATTTCTTGTGGAACAGGGTTTCTGTGGAGCCATTTGAAAATTAGGGGCTAGACAAAAAGTTCTACTTTAGGCTTGCCAAAAGCCAAGAAGTTCAGAGACTCTGACTAACTGTGTCAGCTAATCCTTGTGGCTGGATGGCTGCACCCAGAAAGTGGTGGTGAATGGAGTTCCATCCAGTTGGCAGCTGGTCACCAGTGGGGTTCCCCAGGGCTCAGTGTTGGGGCCAGTCCTGTGTAATATCTTTATCAATTAACTAGATGAGGGGATTGGTCGCACCCACAGTCAGCTCACAGAGGACACTAGGTGTGGAAGTGTTGATCTGCTGGAGGGGAGGAAGGCTCTGCAGAGGAAACTGAACAGGATGGATCAATGCTCCAGGGCCAATTGTATGAGGTTCAACAAGGCCAAGTGCTGGGTCCTGCAACTGGGTCACAACAAACCTGTGTAGTGCTACAGGGCTGAGGGCAAGTGGCTGGAAAACTGCCCAGCAGAAAAAGTCATGGCGGTGCTGATCCAGAGCTGTTGAACATGAGCTGGCAGTGAGCCCAGGTGGCCAAGAAGGCCCATGGCATCCTGGGCTGTATCAGCACCAGTGTGGCCAGCAGGACCTGGGCAGGGATTGTCTCCCTGTACTCAGCACTGGTGAGGCTACACCTCAAACATTGTGCTCAGTTTTGGGCCCTTCACTACAAAAAAGACATTGAGCTGCTGGATCATGTCCAGAGAAGGGTGACAGAACTGGGGAAGGGCCTTATGAGGAACGGCTGAGGGAGCTGGGACTGTTTAGTCTGCCTGAAACAAGGTTGTAGTGAGGTGGGGACCAGTCTCTTCTCCAAAGTGACAAGTGAAAAGATGAGAAGAAATGGCCTCAAGTTTCATCAGGGGAGGTTCAGATTGGATATTGGGAAGAATTTCTTCACAGAAAGGATTCTTGGGCAATGGAACAGGCTGCCTAAGGGAGCCATGGAATCATCATCCCTGAAAGAATTCAAAAAAACCTGAGGGATTGAGGGAAATGGATAAAAGTGAACCTAGCAGTGTTGGGTTATTGGCTGGACTCGATGTTCTTAGAGGTTTTTTGCAACCCTAACAATTCAATGATTATATAACTCTGACATACAAAGGTTTTTGAAAACCTACTGCCTGAGATAAATTCAAAACACTTGATCCTAAATCTCTCCAGAAGATTCCAAGGGCCTGATGTGAACAAGTTTTCTGCTGCAGCAGGCTCTCCTCTAATAAGAACTCTTGCCAAGGAAAACCACTACCCTTTTGTAAGCTTAATCATATTTAAACACCTCTCCATTTTGTCTTTTTGATGTGATTCCAATCTTTTAAGTCTGCAGGAAAATTCCATGTTCAGAGTAAGTCATTCTTTATTTTTTCAAATGTAAATCAGTGAGAACAATAATATGTTTTTCTTCTTTTTGTTTAGTTTTGGTGGGTATATTGCTACAAACTGTGACTAGTAGTTTACTTTGGTTGCAATTAAGGAGAACAGACAGTTCAGCAAGTAAATAGAAAGCTATGGAGAAGAAACTACAAACAAAAGAACTGTGTCTAACTCATTGTTAATGTATGTGGTTTGGTATAATAGTTACAAAGAAAAAGGCAGGCAAGAAGGAGAGGAAGGAGGGAGGCTGTATACCTTGCAAACTGGCAATATGCATGCAGTTCTGTATCCCCTTTTTTAAGAAATTATTTTTCTTTTTGATGCATGTATGCAGTAGCAGAGAAATAAAAGCATAGACAAAATTACAGTGTGGATCTACTAACTATTAAGTTAATTAATATTTGTTAATATCAGAATGTTACCTATAGGAAGATTTATAAGTTGTCTTAAAAATGAGAACCTTGTCACCAAATACATAAATGTCTTTTTATAACACTCCTTACTGATATTCAAAGTCTATTTCTCTTTCTAATGTTTCTTCAGCTTTGGGAGTTCTATTTGTATACACAGGCACAACAAAAAGCAACCATGTCCCATGGCTGGTGTTTATAGTCCTCAGACACTCCTGCCTGCCCTCCTCTAATTGCACGTTACAATAGCTTCTGTTCCTGACTGTCAAGTTTTGTTGTTTCAATTCTTTGTTTTATTGAAACTGAGCACTCATCTCAAAATTGCAACCAATAATCTTTGCATTCTTTTGTGTTATTTCTCCATAATTTCAGGAAAACAATTAATTGGTATGCAACTGTAATCAATTAAAATACTGCATTGTTACTTAATGTAACTTCTTCCTATGAACCAGTTCTGGAGACCAAAATGATAAATGAGTTTAAAAAAAAAAGAGCTAGACTAGTAGATAGGTGATAAATCCATCAATGGATACTAAATATAGTGGCCTTAATTTAACACCCACTTCAGAAAGTCCCTAAATGACTTACTGCTGAAGTGCAAGACAGGGGATGAAGGCACAAACTGGTATCCAGGAGTTCAGAGAAGGATGTTCTATATATGCCTATTTCTGGGACTGCCCAATTTTTAAGACATGGCAAATGCATTGTTTATCTGCTAGTTTTATGAGCACTTCAGGTTTTCCAGTAATCTATGGCATTCCTATATATCCATCCAAAAAAAGGAATCAAAAAGAAAGCAATGTGCTAAAGTATTATTTTTTGGGGATAGCACCCCAAATAGGCTTTAATCTTACTAAATGTGAATTATTGACAAAATACTCTGAAAAGAAAGCAAAATCTTAAAATCTGGATAAACTCAAACATCTTTAGTAATCTTGCCATGCATTATTGTTTCAGTTCTATCAAACCAAACTAAAATGAATGTAAACTTCCTAAAAAAATCATGCATTTAAACGTTTTGCAATATATTGAATGCATTCTTTATTTATTAAGACTCTAGTGAGAGATATTTTAGCTATTTTCAAAGGGTTTGGGTGAGTTTTGCTGCTCAGGAACACGGTGCATAAATTCGAATCTAGGAAAGAGTTAATCAGATTGAAAATATATATCCTGCCTTTAGGACACATTCAATTAATATGCATTTTTCTGACCTTTCTTAGCTAAGTATATTGTCACTCAATATCCTGTGAAGGATGGAGTTCTTAGTAAAAGATAGTCAAGACTCTCTACTGCCCTGTATAATTTTAATTAAAATTTGCAGTAAGGTTGGTTTCATTAATTTTTCTCTGGGCTTTGCAAACATTACTGCTCCAAAAATGAAAGAGAATATTAGTAAAAGTTTTGTTTCAACAGGGGCATGAGTCTGGGCCTATCCTTTGGTGAAACTACTTATTTAGTGTATTGAGTTATTTAGAACTTAGTTCCTCAACACACTATATTGTGCATTGGGAGAGGAAATATCCTAATGACTAAGGGAATGTAGAGGGACTCTGGAGATCTGGATTCAATGTATTGTTTAAGTACAAATTTCCCGTAGACCTTGAGAAAACTACTTGATAAGTTTCTTGCTGTTGTTCACATTCCTTATTGTGGAAAAATATATCCCTGCAGGATTTGGCTACAGTGGTATTTAAACATATACTAACTACTATACATAACTAACTACTTGACAGACACTTCAATAAGACAGGACTATGTTGAGTTGGGAAATAGGTATATCCAGCTCTCTAAAGCAGGGAGTGATGGAGGAAAGAATAACTTGATTTACGTGTGGTGTGTTCACAAAAAAGCCTCCCTAACACATGCGTTGGAAGACACTTAGAATCACAGAATATCTTGAGTTGGAAGCGACCCATAAGGATCATCAAGTCCAACTACTTCCAGCTACAATTAATTCCCATGGACAGCTAGATCTGTTGGGTTTTACTAGTCTGGTCTTTGTATAATGATGCTTATTCCCACAGACCAGGGCAGGATTTCACCCTGTCAGGCCTTGCTTTCCGAGGTAGAACATTGCAATGNTCCCCTAACCCTAAGACAAAATCCCTTGGTTTTGCCCAAGGTACGGGGTCTCTCCTAAGGAACTGGACCTAGGGTGAGGGGTTTCCTCTGTACTCCCCAATAAACTATTGTTCTCCACCTCCGAGAGTCCCCTCTTTCATCAACCACGACCATGACAGTGAGAGTCTGGGTGCTGCAGAGCCAAGAGCCCACACTTTGATCCTGTTGAAGTGTGTCCGAGCTGACCGGGCTGCCCAGCTGAGTGCTGGCTGACCAGAGAGACACGCGAAGCAACAATGGTGTGTGGAGCAACGCAGGTCTGGTGCTATGTCTGAGCAAACAATAATTCAGACAGACACCCTATAGACTCTGTGCAGAGCCTTTGTAACTCACTTTGTCTCACACAAACATGTGGTGGTCACAATAAACTGCTCAATTAGGTAGAACAAATGATGAGGTTAACCACGTCTTTACTTCTGTGGCAGCTGATCTACCAAAAAGTTTTACAAAGGAGTTCCAGAATCCCACCTGGTGAGTAGTGTGCCTTGGGATGTCTAACCTGCTGGGTAGGTGAGTAACACTGGGCTTGACAAGACATTCCTCTTGTCTCTTCTGGGAGCCCACGCACCCTGCCTATCCTCAGGGCATATGGGCATGGACAGATATGGGATATGCAAGGGACTCTTGCATCCAGCAGCATAGTAGCTAAAAGTAAATCAGACTAAACTGTGACCAGAGGGCAAGAAAAATGGGCACTATTACGGTGTTTTTGAAGAACTTTAACTCAGTCACCTAAGTTTTCCTTAATTTTACAGAAGTGGATGGAAGTGGCAACATGAAAAATTAGTATGGTTTCTGACTACGACACATCCTAATGCAGGCCAAAGAAGCTTTTATTTTGGTATAATGGTTTTATATTTATTGCATTTTTCTTTTGAGTGTTCCCAAAGGTGCTTTGCGGTCTTTTGTTACTTGTTCTCACTGTTCCCTATGACTGGCATTGATTTAAAAAATCGATTTTCTTTTCTTACTGAAAAATAATCTTTGTGTTTTCCATTTCAACATGAACCACTTGGCATGAATGCATGCTGAGGCTCCCACGTTGCCACATTATTTGCTGTTGTTGATATTACTTTAACATATTGTAGTGTGTTAGAACTTCCTGCCTACCATGAGTTACTCCTACAAGCTCAGTAGGAAGCCCTCAGTCCACAAATAAAGAAAAACTGAAGACCAGTTTTTAGAAAAAAGCCTTTAAAAATTCTTCGAGCATGTATTTATCCTTTAAAGGCTCATTGTGTCTCTTACTTTTCTTTTCCTACTAATTTTGCAGGTTGCTGATGGTTTTGTCACTGCTTTCTTCTTTTTGTCTTCCTGTCTGCAAAGACTTGTAAAGTACACATACTCATTCAAAACTGAACTGGAAAGATTCAACTCATATCTTCCACAAAACTGTGGCTGGTATTACTAACACCAAGTAATGACATCTTCAGCTTTCTCAATATACAGTTTTGTAATGAACATAAAAAATATGAACAGTTTGCCACTGTGGCTCCTGTGGGAAACAATGAGCCAGACAGCAACTCCCTATTCACGCTAATAGTTTGGGCAAAAATGAAATCCACAGCTGAAGATGGAATGATATTTAGGAAAAGCTTGAGGACACCGTGTCTGATGTGTCAGCATGATTGGAAATGGTCAGTTACAAACTCTATGTGCACTTGTACTCTGACAGTAAAATCTTCAACAGATTAAAGATACTATATTCACTTTTAATCATATGTGCTTCACCTAGGAAAGAAATAGAAGGTCACAAAGCTATGATCTGAGCAAGCAAGTGACATTAGTATTATTACAGCACTTTTGAACATATGATTATTGTCAGAAATTTAAGCATACCTTTTTGCATCAAAAAAACGTCAGTGCTTCATGCTACGTATTATGTCAATTTGTTAAAGAATTCTGTAAAATTACAGAACTCAAGAGAAACTTGAAGGAGACAAAAAGACGAAGAGCAATATCCAAAGGCATAAAAAACCATAGAGGATGGAGGAGACATGGCCAAAGAAGAAGGAATTGAGTGTTTTAGCAGTTTCATGATTGGATATATTGAATATGAGAGAGAGACATGACATAAAGCAGTCCTTAGGGATTTTCACTGCAGGAACATCAGAAAAGAACGCAATTGGGTTTTTCTCCTCTTTCATGGGAAGTAATTATTAGTGAACAAGACAAGTTGGTAGTCTATTTATATACTAATTTGACCTTTAGTGTAACTTAGGAATCAACAGCAGAAGGTGTGCCTACTCTGTCCTATTCCCTTCTTACCTACAATGGCTTTCATTAAATTATATAAATTTCTTACAGTTAACTGGGATGCTCTCTTACAGTGGAAGAAAAAAACCTTCTCTTTCAGTTTGCTAAAATTGAGTTTTGAATGAGTTTATTATTTGAATACATGAGTTTATTCAGAAGAAGATTAACTGATTCTAAATCCTAAACTTCTGAGGCCGCAATTAAAAAAATCCCTATCTTTATTTTATGCCCCATTCTCATTTAGAAAGCCTAGAAATTGCATCAGTTAACAGAAGCTTGGACACTTCAGTGATGCACTTAGCACTGAAACAGTACTGAAAATCAACCATATTCATTTTACTGAGGAGACTCGGGAGCAGATTATGCCAAGTGTAATGTAAAAGCAAACTGTTAGTTTTGGTGAGGTAAACACAGTTAAAAATGAGGAGGAATGGAAGGCTCTACAGAGAAACTAAACATGTTGGCAACAGAAGAACATGCACAATATAGTCCAGCCCCATCCCATCTCGCTATCCTCAGTTGTATATGGGGAGATAGTAAATACTGGCATTATGATAAAAACCCAAAGAGATTTCCATTGTTTTCTACTTGTACATAGAGTATAGGAAGAAACAGTGAAAGTGTGGTGAATAGTGTAAAGGGATGAATACTCCAATATAACTAACTCTCAGAAACTGGCCAGAGATTCACAAATGAGGAGATGTTAAGTTTTAGCTTTATGCTACTTCAGATGAGGAAGGTAAAGCTTACCACACTCTGCTGTTTGCTTGCCTTCTTTTTTCAGAGGCCTTAACCATAGTAGCAGCTGCAACGGAAGGGGCAGTAAGTTTACTCCTGGGACACCTCAGTTCCCTGTCTTGTCTGATAATATAAACTGGTGTCCACTTCCGTTTATGTTAATAAAAGAAGTTATGAATTCAGATGGCTGAAATGACTGCAGTTCATTTAACTGGAGGAAGGAGGGGACAGGACAAATAAAATGTAAATGTAAGTGGTAAGAACCACTATCCTTTTCTGTTATGAATTAAAAAGTTAATCTCATAACACTAGATAACCAAACATATTTTGCCCATAAACTTTTTTTTGCATACTGTAATTCACCATTTTTTATTGAAAGAGACCAGAAAAACAGTAAGCTTCTCAAACACCTTGGAGCCCCTCTGTTGAACTTGAGTCTGTTTGTCAGTATTCATATTGTACAGGGGGCCCAAAACCAGACACAGTATGTGGATTCAGGCTTACCGGTGCTGAGCAACAGGAGATAATTGCTTCCACACAATGACGCAGGAATCTGTCAACCTCCTCTGTTGCCAGGGAAGGCTCCTGTTCAGTGTGCTGTCTACTGAGACTCCCAGGGCCTTTTCAGCAGAGCCCAGCCTCAGCTTATGCTGCCACAGCTGGTTCCTCCTGAAGTGCAGCCTGTCCTCAGTGAATTTAAACTAATGTCCCTGTTGGTCCTTTCCCCAGGCCTGCTTACTTCCCGCTGAATAGCAGCTCTACCCTTAACTGTTTCCTTCCCGATCTTGCAGTATGGACAAACATGCTGCATGGGCCCTCACAGACATTAATCTATCATTTAAAGATGTAAATTTGTGAAGGATTCTTAAATTTTAAATAGATTTGAGGCTTGTCATTTGATACATGTGAAGTAAAGAGCAACCAGAGGTCAGGCAGTGCTTTCCTATCCCAACTGAAGTAGGCTTGTTCTTACAGAGAGTGGGGTTTTGCACTCCTCCAAGCTGGGAGGAGAGAGAATGAGACTACCAGAACCTGCCCTTCAGTACTTCAGATTCCCTGTCACAAAAAAATGTCAATGTGACACATTTGGGCTAGAGATAGACAGGCTGCTGCATGGGGAGGAGTCTGAACACAGTCCTGCACTTACATGAGCACCAGACAAAGTTATGCATTATTTTTCCAATAAAATTATTACCTAATATTATCACCTAAAATTAATACCTAATATTCACAGACGCTATCTCTAGAAAGGTACTAGTATGTTCTCATAAAATCAATGAATCACAGAACAGTTAGGGTAAGAAGGGACCTCTGGAGACCATCCAGTCCAACCCCCCTGTCAAGTTCTAGGTGAACTAGAACAGTGACACAGGAATGTGTCCATTGGGTTCTGAATGTCTCCAGAGATGGAGTCTCCATGATCTCTCTGTCAGCCTGTAAAATCTGTGTTTTGCAAGTTACCTATTTTGTCTGTGACTTTGGCTCTCAGTCAGGAATGCTACGTAACTTATATTAGTGGTCCTGTGGACTTAATTTTTAAATTGGTTTTAATGCCTTGTAAGAGAAAAGAGGATGAGTCTGCTAGGTATGCAACACAGACTTTAAGCAACTACTTAAAAAATTTACTGTCAGAATCAGATGTAGGGCAGAACTCTGAGGCCATATCCCCTAGCAGCCCATGTAGCATTAAGACTCTGCAACATCAACATGTTTAAGAAAGGCTGAAGGTTTTATTAAACAAAAAAAAAAAATCTCTGCTGAATTCAGTGTTATGCTTATATTCATTTTTCCATGTACTGCACAGTTGCCTACTGAGACAGTATTGCACTTTTTTTTGTAGCTTGCCAGGATATATACCCTGAAACAATAGGAAGAATTAAAGGACACAGGGTTTAGCTGAGTTTTTCACTCCCAAACTTATTAATAATACGTACTTTCTGTCAAAGTTAAGTTTCAAAGCTAATATCCTGCCAAAATAAGTGTTAGCTTACAACCCTCATAGCTATCTCTTTTGTGTTGCTGATACTCTTTGCACATGATGCCTGGAAGAAGGTAAAAAGAAGTCTCAAATTTGCTTGTAATACAGCAAATTTGACAGCCAAAAATCAAATGCAGCAAGCTTGGTCAGCCAGCCTTTGGTTTTTAATTAGCAATTGTTTGGAGTTTTTTTCTCAAATAAAATCAAGGCCGGTCAGTCCCTAAGATCCAAACACACTGAAATATCTACTTGTAGAAACTCCTAACAAAGAAAAACAGAACATGGTTCATAGCATAGCTCATCACCTTAAACACACAAGGTCAGCTGTGTCATTTGCAAGTTCTCATTTACAATTTCTCTTAGAAATTGTTTGTTCTTGTTTTCTTTCATTAAGCAAGAAATGCTTGTTTTCTAATCAGCAATCACACCAACATTTTTATGTGAAAAGCTTAAAGGCAAGCAGTTACTCATCCTAGCTAATGCAGTGGAAGAGGGAGAGGTGACGGTAATCAGTCACAGCCTGTACACACGGCAATAAGATACAGTACCTAAAAGGTAGAAGGCCCCCTACATAATGTCTTTTGTCATTCCACTGGGGATATATTTACACTGTGAGTTTGTCTTGTCCTGTTTTGTTCCCAAATCCTAATCCCTCAGTGTGCCATATCACCTTCCTCATTCTCAGCATCTTCTGGTGGGGAGCCCACAAGAATAGAGGAAGCCAGGTAGAAAGAACATACTAGGTACAGTCTACATCTATTCTGCCCATCTGAGGTGAAGTGTGGAACAGTTTTATTCCATGCACCAAAGCCAATCCTCCAATACTGCCCCCAACACTCCTATATATTCCCCATGAATCATACAACCCATGTACACCAGGCTTAGGTCTTCCTGCTACCAAAATCACTCAAGCAGGGACACTGAAAGACAGTTTCCCAGCTACTAAATATTTCCAAAGATGGAAATTCCACCACTTCCCTGGGCAACCTTGCCAGCACTTAGTCACCCTCAGAGTAAAAAACTCTTTCTCAGTGTTCAGGGAGAACCACCCATTGTTTAATGTTGTGCCCATTACTTCTGGTCCTGTCTGTGAAAGAAGATGTTAATGCTTTTGCAGGGCACCAAGGTGATGGAAGTCAGTTTATATATTACATTCCAATGTCTAACTAAATGAGCGGCACAGGACATCCCCTGCAAAATCTCTGGTTCATGTCAGGGCAAATATGAATATGAACTGCAGGAACAGCAGAGATGTCCCCAGGGCCATCAGCAACTCCTCGTTGCAGCGCTTGACACAGACAGGTCTTTAATCTCAAATGTGTGAAATATTTCCTCCAGTTAACTTGACAAGCATTTTTCTGCCAGAATTTAGCCTGCAAACCCACAAATCTCAGAAGCACAAGTCTTTAAAATCAGGCAGCAGATAGGGCCTGCTGCTGTTATTCAGAACTTTGCTGAGCTGTTGTTGAAATTGTTGCTACATCTCTTGACAATATTATCAGCAGTTACTACTATTCCACAACCAGCACACACCACCTCTGCACCCCATAAGGCTCCCACAGGTAGCTGGAACCTATCCATGGCCATGGAGAAACGCGTCTCCACACCACCTACAACCTCTACATTCCACACCTCTGCACCCCACCATTGTAATACAAGTAGTTAGAATGAACCATTAAATGTGTGTGTATACATGTATGGGACATGTATGCATGTCCCATACATGTATATGTAAGAATAAATCTGAGAGCTGCACAGGGGAACCTGGGTGGTTGGAAGCCACCAGCTCTGAGTATTTTAGGGGTTCCTTAGGAGCTGGCTGCACAGGCTAGTAGACCAGCTACCTCTCTGATATTGGCCCAATACAAAACAAGAAACAAAAAAAGTTATATAACTGATTTTTATAGTAATTTCCATATGTCTTTTAAAATAAACTAAATTGGAATTTTTTGTAGTCACGCTTTATAGCTCACAGCTGCTGAAGGAAGCAGTTCTCACATTCCTGGACTGCTCCCACTAATGTTCTGGTCCCTTTCTTGTGTCAGAAAAAACATTTATGCTGCTGCAGGGAGTCTGATCAATAACAAATTCACTCCTCTTCCCCTGCCAACTTTGATTCGATTCTCTGAACAAGTGCATAAATACTGTGCCAGCTCAGGCACGTAGTGAGTGGGAAGTATAGCAATAGAGAAGGGTAAGACTATCTTCTTTCTGCAATTCTCACATTATGATCTGATGCAGAACATAAAATCCATTTCTCAGAACATTTTAAAATCATTAGACCACCCTAACATGTAGACCAGCAATTAAAAAAACACAAAAAGTATTACACCACACAGAATACTTGTATTAATGAATGCAGAAGTATCCAATGCATGGAAATTCCAAATTATACAAAGCAAGTCTTACTGCTCAACTCTTATTTCTGATACCTAAAAGTTAGAGTGTGCATAAGACACATAAAACATAGAAGAGCAGTCCTGTTTACTGCCTACATGATGACACCACCAACTCAATCTGGCTTATTTGTCAATAGAGACAGTAATGCCATGAAGGATAAACTTGCTAATGGAAATTAGGACATGGACTTCATAAAGTTAATGGACTATTGGACTAATGGACACCTAATAGAGTTCATGCAGTTTAATGTCTTAAAACAGGCACTAAAGCACTGTTTCAGAGGTTCCCCTATTTCATGCAAGGATGAAGAATAAGAAGAAAACGGCTAGTTGAGTGGCAAATATAAAAAGTTGAATGCATAAGGTTTACGTCCACTAGAACACAATTCACTGTGTTCACATGGTTCCCAAAAGTGGCAAAAATACAATACCACAAAGGCAGACCAGGTAATTCAGACAGTATCTCAGTTTTCATCTTAAGTTGTTTTCACTGTGAGTTCAGTTACATTTTATCCACATAGCTGAGACTGTTACTTGAGAACACCACAAATTATGTTCCTGGGGCTGTCAAAATCAAGAATTAAATTTGGGAAGACGAATTATCTGCTAAGCCATATGCTATAATCAAATATATGGCAGCGGTTTGGCAAAGCAGAAATATTTGAGAATGAACAGCTTGTGGAGGGGATTGAAGGTGCTTGCCAGCTTAGGGTTCAGCAATGCACATGCTACCAACACGAACATGTATTTTAGCTTACACATTAAACCAAACATAACCAAAATGTCCAGAAAATGCTAAAGTAAATTTGGCTTTCTATTCTGAAGTTAGTTTGTTTTCTTCAGAAATGATATTATTTAACTTGCAAATAAAAACTTGAGCTGTTGTACAGTGCTCTCTTCTAAAAAAGGATTTATAAAAAAATTATTTATCTTAGTCTGGATTTATTAAAACAATGAGAATAGAGTTTTACAAATTAACATATATCCAAGTAGGAATATCAAATCTGGAAGTTTCAAACACTGTATGGCTTGCTCCCTACATGCTGCTTCTACCTTTTTTTGTGAGCCTATTTTCACAAGGGAACAAGAGAAATTAGGTACTTCTGTGTTTATTATGATTAGTCATGCTTCTTGGCATATGATATTGTATTTTGCATTTAATAAACAAGCATTTATGTTGCAAATATCCTAGGAATGGAATATATTTGTATATAAATTCTGAGAGACAGAACATGATTAACTGTTTTATATTTCAAAATCTTTAATCTTTCTCTCATAAGCACAAAAACCAGAACCATATTAGGAAGGATTTTTCTAATCTTCTCCCTTCGGGCGTGGCATATCTTTATTTGTTGATCTGTGATTTTCAAGAAAAAATCTACACTGCAGAAAGCAATGGATTTAACAAAAAAATATGACTAAAACTATGGTAGCTATTTCTCAGCATAATTTCCTTATGGCAACATTTGAGTGATGCTGGTTACACGCACTGATTTATTAAAAAGAAATGTCATACCTGTAGACATGCAGGAGCTCTGCCTTGGGGTTTATTCACATCAACAGCCACAAGCTGCCAGCCTCCAGCAGCATCTTCATGAAACATCTTGAAAGGGAAGATTGTTGTCAGAAATGTTTTATGTGGCAATAAATACAAGTGAGATGTAATACATTCCCCTTAAGGACCGGAATACATTTTCATGATAGCTAGTTTAAAATAAGGAGGAATAAGAGGAATTATTCTTTCTGTTACAGAAAAAAAAGTAACATGCTTTTTCCAACATTAATTGTCTGATTTTTACTCAGGTAACATCGAACACAATGTGTCTCTATTAGTCCTAATATAGAAAACGATTCAGTTCATCTCTGACCAGCACCGTTAGATGGTGGTACCCGTTCAGAATAATTTCCTTAGGTAAGTTTATCCTAAGAAAACACAAATACACTGTGACCATATAAATATGCTTCATGGTATGTTTGGCAATAGCCGACAAGCTTATCTTTTTTAGCAGCAAAATTATTTTACTGCAAGAACCACTTTATTTTTGTTGCACCGATGTATATCAAGAGTAACTGGACAGTCCTTATGTATTGTATCAAAGAGCTTATAATTCCTGTAAATAGCTGGATATTTCCAGGCTCTAATAATGGCAATGGAAAAGGTTCTCTTGACCACAGTGTTATTCACATTTTATTAACAGTCTCTGGAAGAGCAGATGTAGGCATTCTGTTTTGTTGGGTTTTTCCCTCAGAAATTAGGACACAGAACGATGCAGACTACTGGACATAAGGAACAGTGAGACACCACGCCTGAAAGTGATTAACACTGCCCTTGAAAATGTCCTTGAAAGAAAATGAACGGTTCCAGCATTTTGAGTTGCCACCTGCATATACTATGTAATGAAGTGTTTCCGCCTCATTCCCACCTTTTCCTTGACACCCAGCACTCAAATGAGTCACCTCAAGAACACAGCCACAGGAGCATGGCTGAAGCTTAAAAGTCATCCTGAGAGAAGTGCTCATTAGACTGGGGACAGTGTCACCCAAATATGGTTGTAATTCTTCCAAGTCTTTATTTAGCATCTCTGCACTGGGAAGAGTAGCCAACTAAGATCAGCACAGTTACTCCTCTTTTTACCATGCTTTAAAGTGCAGTGCTAAAGTGCTTTAGAAGAACCTCTTTTTATCCTTTTGTAGAGACCCCTTCCTAGACTTCGACACCTGGACACTCATTTACTTTTCTATAGGAATAAATTCGGGGAACAGCTCAGTAACGCATGAAGTGAGAAAATTGAGGCATATATCTCACGGCTACTTCATGCACAAAACAAGAATGAGTTTTAACTTTTGTCTGGTGCTTTGAACAAGAAATCCTGCAAGATATTTTCTATCCTTCTTAATACAGAAAAAGATAAATTGTTTTAGCAGTTTGGTAACCTGGACTCTTTTGATATCCCATTATGTCACTGACTTGAGGAACAAAGCAGCCATTCAAACCATTTGCTTGTCTGCAGCCAGCAAGGTATTTTTAATTTGCGTGATGCAAATTATATTCAACATGTTCATGTTCTTTGGCATCATGACATTATCTTACATATTTCAAATTTCTTAATGTTGGCTGCTTCTTGTGTTTCTTTACATCGAACTCTCTGTTCCATCTTCTAGTTCAGAGTATGCTGGATAAGCCTATATGGCTCAGGATTTGTCCTACGAACATTAAGTTCCCCAGGCTAAGCATATGTCATGTAGAAAAGTCCTTTTTTAGAGATTTTAAATTGATATCACAAAGTCTGCTTTGACAAAGACATATATAGAAGGGAAATTATTGCCATAAAGTCTATTTGAGGCAAAAAATGGAGCATCCGGCAGAAAAGGACTAGATTTACATATCGATTACAGAAATATCAAAAAGAATATAAAAATATTCAATAATTAATTTTGAAAACTTAAATCCTCTGGCTCAGGAAAATAAATAATCTCCAGCTACATGGTTAGAAAAAATTCCCTTGTGGGTATGTTTCTCATATCTGTCTTTCTATGAGCTTTTTGCAGGCAGTTGGTAGTGGCTCTTCTCAGAGATGGCAGACTGCACTAGCCTGGAAAAGCCTGGTCTTCTGACCATTTGGGACACATAACCTGCTTGTTAAAATAATGAATGAGGGAATTTAAATCTCAACCCAGTAGCTCTACTTTTTCATATTGGGTTCTTTACCACTACTGAGCCCACCCTTCCTATCATGGCTTCTTCTTACTCGTTATTTCTATTCGGAGTCTCACTTTCTGTGGCTGTCCCAGCTGTGAACACGGCTCTCTCCCTGCCACTGCAACTTATTCTTCCTCAGCACACCCTTCTCAGTTCTAGGACCAGCTTCCCCAAACACTTCAGCTACACTCTAACCCCTCTTCTTCCAGCTACAACTTTGGGATTTCAGCTCTTATTTCTTAGCACAGGAAGTGATATTCAATAGCAACCCTGACTTCAAACCCACAAATGACATGATAAAAAAGCAGTATCATACTTTGTTAAAAAGGATGTAAACACAGCAATAACATACCCAGCCATATATAGAACCGTATTATGGTCTTCTCTATTATTACTTTTTGAGAAAGAGTAGTTACATAATGTAACCAAGAATTTAATTTTTTATGAAAATTCATATATCGGGTTTAGAATATAGGTAGTAACATGCAATGTCAAATATATATGACAGGAATTTTTTGCTTATTATTAATTAATGAAGTAAACAAAATCAAATCCCCAAAGAATCTCAGCATATCAAGTGCTTCACCTGGGTGGTGGCAGTTGAAGTAGTACTGCTCCTGGACCCCCACATCTGCTGGAACTGCACTCTAATTTCTGCAAATGTTTCAATGATGACGGCAATAAAAACATTCTGGAAAAAGAACAAGAAAGAAGGGCTGACACAAAGCTCAGTAAGCAGACAACAGAAGAAATTAATTTGAATATGCTCTATGTTTCAGATCAATTTAAAAATACTTATTTTTCAGTACCTTAACAAGCCAGGCCAGAAAGAAAATTAAGGTGATGAAATAGAAATATGAACGCCATCGGGGAAAACTGTCAATTGCTCGGTACATAAGGAACACCCAGCCTTCCTGAGAAGCAGCTTCATAAACAGTAAATATGCTTGTGCCTGTCAGAGGAAAAAATGAAAATGTTTGGTATTAAACCTCCCTGAAAGTTTTCAGTATCAGCAAACAACAAACTTTTATCCATCCTAATTTTTTTTTTTCTAAAGGGTGTCAGCACTCCTCCTTCAAAGAGAAGTTTTTCAGGTGCATTTCTGCATTTCTTCCTTTTGCAAATGAATATGAATTGGTTTTGTATCAGACCAGACTGACTCCCTTCTCTCCATGATCACACACATATAATCCCTTAGGTGGGTCCACTGGCAGTATGCAAATGCCTCCAAAGGCAGAATTTGTCCCATCATTTGCATTCAGCAACATCCTTGAAAAAAGGCAGATTTAACAAGGATCAACACTCAGTAGGTTAAAGAAATCACTCTTAATATCAGCAACACCGAGCAGCAATAGACCAAGAAGGTGCCTGACACTAGCAAACACAGGTAAGCATCTCCAGCAAGCTACTAAACTGTTTTGAAATTCAGGTAGTAGCTGCATTAATATACATACATTGCCTTAAAAAAGCATTTTTAAGTTGAACTTGCTATATCACTCTGATGGGGGTGGAGGGGAGATGAAAGTTATGAGAGACCTTTTTTGTGCAGAAACCACTTTTGAATGACGGCTATAAAGCTACTAATTTTAAACTTAAAGTCCAAAATCAACCTAATGTCTGAGTGATACTATGTTTTAGCCAGCTTGGCCTTCCTCCTTATCTGTGCAATGAAAGCTTCAAAATATAGACTGGTTATAGCTTGTAAGTCATTCTTGTTTAAAACAATTTTTTTATTCCAAGAAGAAACACAATTAAACTGTGAAATTAAACTGTGAAATCTCACAAACTGCTGTGAAATCACAGAATTGTCCTACAGCCACCCGCTAGCTCTGCTCCACTACTGCTTCATTTCATGGAATGTCTTCAATAAAAGAGAGGGAGCATGAGGAGCACTGCCCTTAGCAAAACACAGCAGCTGCTAGCAACATAAAGATAGAAAGCTGACTATCTGATCCTTTTCAGAAAGAAATAAGTGGTTCTGGGCAGAAATTCCAGAGACCAGGAGTTTCCCAAAAAGTCACACTAGACTATAAGAAGCTCTGTGCTGTTATTTTCCCATTGAATTTGCAACATCTATATTCTTTTTTCTGCTAACAGGGATAGGATGAATCTGAAACCAGTTTTGTCTCAGGGTGTCCCTCGTGCAGATAAATCCTCACTGATGAGAGGGAAGAGGGAAAATTGAATTTTTTCTGTATAACACCTACTTTTGATAGGTAGGTGTCAAATGTTCAAGATGGGCATGGTGGGTAGGCAAAACTGTTAGTTTTTTTAGTTATTGCATTCCTTTCTTTTTCCTGCATATGGTTCTCAGGACCAAGGGAAAGAAATGAGAATAAAAGGAAAGGAAAAACATTTAAGCACAGAAAGCAAAACCCTTTGTATTTCTTCAGAAGAAAAAGTGGTCTCTATCAATACTGAAATATTCATCAGTTATTACTTCATGGGTATTTTACATTTCAAAAATTCAAAAAGTAATGGTTCAATTGTCTAATAATATACTGTTGCTGAACTGATTAAATTATTAAACAAAACAGTGCTGTTGAGGACAGGCAGAGATTAAGAAAAAAAAAAGGAATCTAATAAAAGTTGCTGGCTAGGGAACTGTCATTAGTCATTACCAACGGGAAAGTCACAGTGAAGATTAGTAAAATAGAGGGGATGTCATGCAAAGTATTTATAACACATCACTGGGCCATCTGCCACAGTAAAGCAATACTGTGAATGGACAAAAATGCACAATTAACCCAATTAAAATTAGTTTGCCTGTGACACTAAAGTAAAAATGTCTCTATTGTTTTAACTGGTAGAGGTATTCTTAAGGCTATTAGAAAGCAACCCCTCTTAAGGATATACATTCCTGCTTGACATATGTGACTAGAAAGCAATAAAATTTTCATTACTGATGCCAGGAACCATGCTGTTCACTAGCTCTGCAAATCCTCTTTCATACAGAATAAGGGATGCAGAATAAGGGATGCAACACCATGAAACATTTTGTGTTCAAAAAGAAGTGTAGTTCTTACTTAACATTTACCTTACTGCATGTTTTTGCTCTCCTGTTTTTTTCTGATTATTTCCTTAATTTTGGACTAATTCTTCCTAAAGCCAATGAGTAAGTTATTAAAAGACTCTCCTCTCACAGCAACATACTCTGTTTTTCTCACCATGTTCAAAGCCATATGGAGGGTGAGAAAGCATCAAAATTTTAAGTGATGGTAGGATACATCCCAAAAAAACAGACATGGGAATGCTGCCATAAATGAAACCTAACATATGCCCCTCAGATCAAACAGCAAATTTATTGTTTTCCACAGATGTCTGTATTCTATCAGTGACATAGTGTCTTTTCCTACTGGTTCAAAGGGCTTAAGTAATGACAGTGTAGTGCTAAGAGTCTCATCGTTAGGGCACACGAGAACATAGATCCCTCTGCAGTGGGAATATGGGTGTCACAGGGAATGGGGACTTGAAAACCTGCAGGGCCTGGCTATTCAATACATAACAGGCCTTGCTGCTTCACAATGCAGTCACCTCTTGCCAAAGTCCTGAATGTTGGGATCATGGTTTATGTAATATAACTGCAGGCATCAGAGAGACTTTTCAGCCATGAAAAAGCTTTGAATCATGAAGAGAGTTAAAACACATCACTGTTGTGATGCTGCTCATCAGCTTAGGCATGTTGGCATGGGCAACTTGCTGAATTTGAGATATCAAAATATCTAGCAAATATTTATGATAATTTTCCTATATATTTCAGTAAATGGTTAAACCTTGATGGCATTCAATATTAATTTGGAAGAAACTTCCTGACGACAGAAGAGGTAAAATAAAGTAACATGCTTTGAAGTTTTTTGTGTTTTGTTTGAACTTGTCTAATAAATTCCACATTTTGATGTTAAGATAAAATAATTCCTTTCAACACAATGATAGTTACACAAAAAAAAAAAAAGAAAAAAAAAAGAAAAACACTTCTCAGTAGAGATTAAAACTCAATAAATCAACATCATAACCTGTATCAATCTCAAATGATTACTTTTATCTAACAAAGAAACACTACTACCTTTGGAAATGTTTTACAGCTGTACACAGTTAATATAAAAAAGAAAACAAAAAAAGTTCAGAAAATGAAACATTTAGTGAAATACTGGGAAAGAGATTGACTCTTGCTCAATTTATGTGACATTTTCACTTGCTCCATACTGTAAAGAAAAGACAGCAATCAGAGACAAACTATCCTTACTGAGACTGTATGTTTAGTATGTGGGGATTCAGCATCAAAGTGCAGAGGGCTTATTCCTTCCTCAATACATGTGCCTTTCATATCTAGAAGATGAGAACATTAGTCTGAAAGGGCTTGGAGAAAAAAAGTTTTAACACCTAAAAAACTGTAATAAAAAGAAAATTCTAATGGTATCCATGCCTAATCAGGAAGCAAGGTAACCTGGCTCTTCCATGCTCTACAGATGAATAGATAGGGAAACAAAAAGAATTAGAAAAAACAGGGAAAAAGGTGATGATTTTTCTTAGGGGAGTAAAATCACCTATCCTGCCAAAACCCTACTTTTTAAATAACTAAGGAATATAGAAGGTGTGTATTTTTTAAAAAAAGGGACTCAAAGTTAACAGAAAAATAGTATTACTATGCAGTGAAGGTCTTTATTGTACTGTATTTTATATTTATGCCCATTTTGTAAATATACAGGATTTTCTGCTTTTTTCTGTGACTCTGACACTACCATGCTCTGTGACATCATCTCTTTCTATAACCAGTTCATTCTGTAAATGGACTTCATGAGAAAGGGAGTGCACTGAATAATGCTGCAGTTTTATAACAGCAGAATTAAAGGAGCAGAGCTAAAAGGTCACATGGAAAATTTGCTGATTCTGGAAACAGAACCCTTTTAATTCGATGATGCATTCTTGCTTCTTGATTTAAAATCCCATGTTATTTGGGGCGGAGAATGTATGGTGCCGAGGAGTTGTCTTTCATTAATTAATATCTTTGTGCTATGTGTAGCTATTCCAAGTGAGATGCAAAAACTGAAAACTGTTTAGCTATGCATTAACACCAGCAATTTCTGCATGTGTAATTTATGTTTATTGACTCCCTTGGCTTACCATGTTAGGATTTTCTCCATTTTTTTGTGCCTGCTGTAAAGATGCTGAAAAAGAAAATTTACAGGAGGGCCACTTTATGTAAAACAAACCCAAAAAGTTTGCTTCTTTAATTTCTTGTTTTTCTTTTTAATCAGGAATTATTCAGGCAAGTAAAAACCCATGCGTTGTTATCAAAAGCTTAAACCCCTACCCATTCCCACGCATGAAATACACCAGATGCCAGGCAGTGAGGCGCTCCTTTCCTTTCCTTTGCAGCCGCCGCTAGATGGGGGTCGTGCACCTCGGGCACATCTGGAACATCAGGCGGCGGCGGCGGAGCGCCCACCCCGGAGAGCAGAGACTGTGTCAACCTGTCGGCGCGCCGGCAAAAGGATTGATTCTCCTGTCTGCCGGCAGAACTAAGCCGCCCTCTGGCAGGTGCTGCTGTCTAATTTCACTCTGTTGTGCCGCACGCTGAGAGGCAGCCTTCCTTAACATGGCTCTGAGAGTGATTGTCCATGAAGCAATGACCTCTGCCTTAGCTTTGGAAATGTTACCATGCGTCTTTCTGTCCCTGCTTCCCTTCACTCATAAAATCACAAAGCTGCACGTTTCTGCAGGACATGGGTATTTCAATCGACCAGCCAGCTTTTAATTTACCTTATCTTTGAGTATTAAAGGATTTGTAAAACACTGCATGCAGTCAGGGTTTTCCAAGTGTTTCACACTATTGCTTCAGTGAAACTAGAAAGGACTAAGAATTGTCCAGAAATCCAAAGACAAAGTTGTTAACACCTCTGGGAAGCAGCTGGCAGACAGGACTGAAATCAGCTAGAAGATCAAATCCTGAATGGTTTCATGGTGTTTTTCGCTTGTCCCTGAGTGAGCAACCTATTTTACTTTCCCAAACCAACTTTCACCAGTCAGTTTGCCAGCCAGCAGAAATTAGGAGGAAAAGAAAAAAAAACTACAAAACATGCCAATGCTCTGCTCCTCTGTTAAAACTTCACGCCCCAGTGCCATTTTCCTGTTACTGAGCTACTGAAAAACTGATTTACAACAGCAGAAAAAACCCCACACTGCCAGTCTGAACACAGTCTTTTAATCCTTGCTAAGCGTAGTGACTTAAAACATACAGTAGTGATGTGTCACTGAGTATTCATTTTGAAAATTCATTTGCTTATGAGAAGATGAAGCTTTTATGTATGAGAAAGGACTATAGACAGAGACTGTACAGATGAAAGCACCAATATGGAAATAAAGAAACATTGCAAATATAAGTTCTAGGATCAATGCCATCTGATCTACAGATTTAGTAATGAAAAGACAGAAAGTCAGTCAACTTCTGGAAAAAAAAACCAGACTTGTCTGCACTGTTCGCAAGTATTTTAGAAATGTGTTTAATATTCAGAAGAGTCAGCTTACCAACATGAATGTAGCAGTGCTGGCCACATGTATTAACTGCACAGAGTTAAATAGGAGTGTGCTCTGGGTAACAAAGTCCATGCCTAGTTGTACCATTAATGTCTTACATTTGATATTACTTAAGCTCCCTGATGTAATAATATTTTATGCTTTGAAAAGAGAAATCTGCTTTAAATTTTTGAACAAGTCCAAGGTGTAAAGAAGGATGAACACTCGTCAGAATGACTTCATGTGTGCTTTGTTTATGGACATTTAGCCAGAATAGTATTTATATCTGCTTTTCTTTAACCATTTTTTTATTACAATAGCTATAGATTCACAAATAACTTAACAAATGGGGATCCAAAATGTCAACAGAGCTCATAAGCTGACTTTATGTGCAGAAATACTGTCTGCTTTTTCTTTTTGGCAATTACCCAGCTGTAGGGCTAATACACTGTCTGTCTTATAATCATTTTTGTGAGTGTGGGGTGGCAACTTTACAAATTAGTGGCAGCTGATGAGAATCAAATAAATGCTGAGCTGCAGCACACAGGGCTAGCTGGAAGCTCTGCAGCACAGCCAAGCCTCCCACCTCTCCCTTGCTCTAGAGGGTATTTTTAAGGACACAACTCTTCTCAGATCTCTGGGGTCTCATCCTCAACAGAATGGGCAGAGCTTCAAGCAGAAGCCCAGAAGTAGAACACTGCTATAGCCATGCTTTTCCTTATCAAACTGTAAAAATACTCTTCAGATCTAAAAACCAAGAATATAGAAATCCCCAAGCCTTAGCTTTAAGAGTGGCAAATGCTGTGAAATGGGCCAGCCACCACCTCAGTCTTTTGAATGAAACGCCTCTGATTTAAAGTACAGTCATAGAGGAGTGAATGCCTGTTACAGTAAATGTTATGACAAAACTGTGTAACATTAAAAGAAGTTCAATGGAGGAATCTCTGAATCTCTATATTTAATAACTTATTCCTCTGAAAACAAGCCATCATCTTTTTATAGGGCTGTTACTTATTCTTTGAAAATGCATTACATATCTAGACACATTTATACAGTAAAAGTGGCAGTCCAGAAATCAAAATTTAGAAATTCCCCAGAACTGTTACGTTTCAAATTTAATGAACACTTTAAGGGTTATCATATTAAAGGGAAAAGTTTAGGGCAGAATTCTTAGCACATTCTTAGAATTATGTATTTGGGTTGTCATTCAGTCAAATGCTAGGAATAACTATTAAAAACAAGGCAGTGATGGATTACTTTGTTAGAGAGAAAACAAAGTATGCAAATCTTCCTTGACATAAAGCATGTAAATTCAGCACTGAATTTTATACACTGTTAATCAAAACTATTCACTTGTTGCATTAGCTTTCCCAATAGTGACAGACAGAGCAATCTAATTAATTTTAAGTACAATCATGAAACAGCACAGCTGCTTGGTCCTAAAGCTCAATTTCAGTTTCATTTGGTTCCTCTGGGCATCACCTGTGAATTGCAGGCGCTTCTCTGAGGATGTACTTGCTCTCTTAAAATGAAGAGGTCAGCCTCTTTCTCTTGAATGGATAACATTTTCAAAAGCAGTTGCATGAGATTTTACCACAATCAGTGGTAAAACGGCTGTCATCTTAAATAAGATGTTTTTAAGAACCCCCCCAAAGAATCCTAATTTGATTTGCTTCAGCTATAGTGCAAATTTGAACAAGACTTTATTCTTGTATAAAAGTTTCACCAAAGGGCAACAGTAGAAAATCTCAACTAACAAGACCTGCTGAGTATTCAGTGAACACAAATAAGACAGTAACAGCCCTTAGATTAATGCATTTCTCTAAGAAAAAATAACAGACAGCAAAGCTGGTTAAGTCGACAATATAAAAACCGACACGTTAGAAATCTCATTAGCCTCCACACATCTGAATAACAGCAGCAAATATACAGTGTCAAATGCATCTTAAGAGACTAATGCAACTCAAGAGACAATGACTTCCTTTGCAAATGGAATGAAGGAGCTCTATGATTGACTCTTTCAAGAAAACCCAAATGACACTCATTCAAAGACTTGTTTATCTATCAGTAAGTACTCCCTGGTGCCTTTTACAAGCCACTAGAAAGAAAATAATTCACCTACTTTGTTAATGTGAGGGAGTGGTTTGCTCACTGTCCTAATATGTGCAGTTGGAGAGAGTGTGGAGACCCAGAGAAGTGGTTTAGTGAGTGGATAGCTCACTGAATCCCATAGCATCTCTATGAGATAAGCATATTGTCCTGGTTCAGAGATGGCTGTATTAAATTAGGGACTCTGAGACTCTCCTCAAACAGTAACACAATCAATGCCTAAGATGAAACCATCTCCAAGATTTCTGATTTTAAAAGAGCTGGGTGTCAAAAGAGAAAGAACCTGATTTTTTTAAAATAAAGCCATATGTGGATGTCAGCAAAAAGCCATCAACTTTTTTCCTTTTCTTTAGAAAACAAAATACTAAATTGAAAAGAAAACCAATTCCCATAACATCTGACTTCTTTTATTCTGGATTGTCTTAAAGAAAGTATTTTCATGACCAGAGATCTACTGATTATTAAAAGAATTCTTGGAAGAATAGCACTAATAGACTAAAGCAGCTGGCAGGTTTATTGGGAGATGAAAATCAAAACCTTTGGCAAGAAAAGCTGTATAAACTGCCAGGTATTTCTTGGGAGAGAGAATTTCCAAAGTTTTAATACACTCTGTTTAAACCTTGTTTTCAGTATTATCTGCTTCTGTAGAACTCTTTTCTGATCTTTATGCACTACTGAAAATAATCCCACGCACATAACAGAAATTTACGGGATTTCTCACTGTCAAATCAATGTGGGGTTTTTTGTTTTTTTTTCTCAGATAGGCTTTTTTCTTTTTTTCTCAGCATCAAGTTTACCTGCAAAGATGTTTATTCTTTGAGCAGGTGTGTGTCAACTCTGTGCTTTGACTCAAAGTTGCATTAATTTCCTGTAGACCAATGATATTTAACATATTTTTTCTTCAAAGCTTTTTGCTAAAGTGGAAAATGCGGCATTTTTTACTGAGACACATGAACGCGTGGTTTGAAAAAAAAAGGCTGTGTATGAAAAAATAAGTTTTGGCATTGCTCAGTGAAGCAGTTTCACAAGAAATACACATCAGATCTACTCCAAGCAATTTTTTATCAAAGGATGAGCTAAAGCGACCTCATTTTCCATATGAAAATAATTTTCAGTGGGTGAAATAAAATCAGAGCTTTTATATCTGAACGTGCAAAAAAGTGCTATGCATAAATTCAGGGTTGATTTTCTGCATGCCATTTACTTCACAGTGACTATCTCTGTCTACTTTTCAATAAAGAAAGAAAATAACCTTGGAGGTCTATCCACTCCCTCCACTGAAGTCAAAGGCATCGCTAAAAGCATGTATAAGGATATTTACTGCTGAACATTATAAACATGTTGTTATCTTCAGTAATGTGTCTGCAAATCCTACCGTGGCTTGGGTAGAAATTTTGTGTTGTAACATTTTAGTCCCATATTTTTCATAACAAGAAAAAAGTCCTGATCCTAGTTTGTAAGTTCTGCCACTACATTTCTCTAATATTTTGGAGACAAAAATTATATTCCCAACTTTTAAATTGCACTGCCCGAAGTCAAGCATGTGAACTGATGCTCAGACAGCTGGATATAGTCAGAGTCTTTCAGACATGGAATGACACAAATTAAAAATTTTCAACCCTGGCCTAAATGCTAGTGCTTGAAGCAAAAAAGGAATTTATCATTCCTTTAGTAGAAACTGAGTTAAATTTGTGGTTCTAAGATTCTGCCATTTAAGTCCCCACAAAACATAAAAGATGCTGGGGAAATGGTATATTTGATCAACATGGTGTTTTCAAAACACTTATTAAATTGCCATATAAAAAATAAAACCAGAGATTATTACTATGAGATGCCGTCATGAGGAAAAAAACACAACTGTTTCCAGACCCATTAATTCTACAACCTCTAGGAAATGGGCTTCTTAAATGAAGACAAATGCAACAGGAGAACCTCAAAGAAATATCTGCTTCCAAAACAGACTGTAAGGCACATCTCTGGTACCCTGGCACTAAAACCCTTTCCAGTTACTTTCCTAAGAAGCTTGTAAAAGTACCAACTAAACACTGTTAGTAGGATTCATGTGCTCAAGTCAGAGGTAACTGTAATAGAGGAGAAACAACTGCTACCAGACAATAGCAAGCACTGGAATAACTGAGATTATGTTTCTTTGGAGCTCTTTAAGAACACATCAGCCAAGCATCTATAAGAAATAAGACAGGAACAGGTGACTCAGTCCTGGAGTGGCCTGGCAATGAACTTGACCATCAGATAGGTATTTTTTTTAGGTTCATACTAATTTTCTCCAATTTAACAGCAATAAAGATTTCTCTAAAGCTAATGCAGCATCGTATCTTTACTAGTCATTAAAACAAAAAAATATATTAACATGGATAAAGTAATCTGAATTTGTTTAGGCTGCACATAGACACTGGAAAGAAAAGAAGATCAAAGTTCAAAAAGCACCTTGCATTAGGGTTTTGCCTGGAAAGTGTTGTAGGAGTGGTGGTGCAGAGCCAAGTTCTATTGCTTCTGAACTGGTTAAATCATATTTTTCAGCAAATGAAACATTTTTATTTTTCTTCCATAAAGGAAGCATTCATGAGTCATGAATGGGTTGTGGTTCTAACCTCTGTAGAGTAAGAGATGTAAAAAACCACTGGAAATAAATAAAATGCCATGCAGGACATGATTTGATGACAAATTAACTCTGAAAGGCTCTGACTACTGTGTTAAAAGCACCACAGCCATATGCCACGAGGTACTGATTTGCTATAAGCTGACTCTGCCCCTTAAAATAACCCTTTTTTTGAGAGCTTCATTTTGTAAAGAAGGGTTGAACACTTCAACTGGCATTGTCTGTCCGTACCCTAACCTGCACAAGAGCAAGTCTGCTCTCCTACTTCCAGCACAAAGTTGTCCCAAAGGCATTAAGGTGGTATAATTTCAGACCTCTGTGTCACTCTCAGTGACACTGACTGTAACACATTCATGTGCCCTGCCTCATCCTGAGCAATTGCAACTTGGGTCTCATCACATGTCCAATCACAGCCTGATGCTACTGCAAAGTAGCTTTTCTGTGTGCACTTTTGGAGTGAAACACTACAGCTCCTGCTCCCTGACCTCATGCTCCCTCATGTGCCTGCACCAAGTCTGGCTCCCTCCAACCCCAGGGCACACCTTCAGTACTATTCCAAACAGGCTTACATCCTCAGCATCTTCCACTGGCTGACATTCCCACATGCCATACATTCCTTCTATACTGGGTTATGAAATCACATCCCTGGCGGGCTGCAACAGCAGGGTGTGACACAATATTCATGGAAACTTTGGACTGAAAAGTCTCATATTTATGATTTATGTTTTAGGATCACGAGGGGTGACTCATGGGGTCAGTGGAAATCAAAACCACCTCCTGTACATATGGGTATCAACCATTCAGCTCTAGAATGGACCAGGCTTGAGCATTGTAAATACCTGTCAGTCCACATCACATTGTCTGCAGACTGAAGACCAATGCCAAGTAGATGATTTTATTAATGGAAATTCTGCCCCTGACACAGTTCCACAGTTCACGTTTCCACAGCATATGGCTCAGCAGCACTGTGCATCTGAAACATAAATGGCCAAGTATCTAAGTGTGAATACAACCAATGGCAGTATGAAGTTCCCAAGTTCAGCCTGCCAAAAATAGAACACACAAAGGGCAAAACAGTACTAAGTACTTGTCTCTGGCCATAAAGAAAGGCAAAGGACAATACTAGCATTGAAACGAGTAGACATGAAATTGAGGTAGGCTGAATTTAGGTATTTTCTAATCATCAGAGAAATGAAGTCCTGAAAGTGTTTTTAATCTTGTTTTGCCTCTTTCTAAGTCGGGACTTCACACTTTCAAGAAGAATGGATATGACATAGTTCCCTATGGTCACAAGAAGGAGTAGACAAAAGCATGACCACAGTTCTTTCTAGATAAAAAAAAAAGGTTTCATCTGTAAATGAGATGATTTAGGCCAAGAACAAACCAAATCCTTAAGTTCAATAGAGCCCACTTGCTTTAAATAACACAGGCTGAATCCTCAAGTAGAAAATAGTACAAAAATAAAATTTCATTTTCATTGGCTTCCTGACAGAGAAGATTTCTTAGAATGCTTCTACTGAAGTTATGCAGGAAGGATTAACACTGTGATCCGTGCAGGAAGAACTCAGCAATGTGGCTGATTTAATAAAGTACTGGACAACAGCTGGGGAAAGTAATTATTTGGCACAGTGTCTGGTTTTGTTACAAAGTAAGTGTTTACTCTGAACTTCACTGAAATTCTCCAGTGAAAACTCAGTTCCTAAGTTGCACCTTCCCCCTTGCGCCTGAGGACACTGTGGACACAGGTGCACTTGTGCATCTGTCTGTGGAAAATGAATTGCATATAAAACTAACAGTATTTCTATACTTTGGTCAAAAATGTTCACTGCAAAAGCTCTAACAATTTGAACACTCTAAAAGCTGCTGTCAGCATAGTAGGTCAAATCTATTTATAATTCTAATATTTAACTAAAATGAAAGACTACTTAAGGACTGAAAGACCAAAGATGCATTTAGATGAAAGGGAAGAAAAAAGAAAGAGGTCACAGCTCTTGGAGATACTAAGAGCCCACAAGTCCACGAGAGCATGTGTGTTATGGATTTCATAGTATTGCTAAGGAATGAATGAATCAGAAAGCATCTGGAGCAAGCCATGCTGATGGAGACTGGCTTGTCTGGTATAACATAAAGCATCATATCTGACAAATTTGGTAAAGTATTTGAGCAGAGAATCAAAACAGACAGGTATGAAGTAACTAAAAGAATTTATTTGTTAGGTTTAAGACACCTGTGAAACTGCTGTAGAAAACAGGTTAACCACAGTTTGAGTAAGCACACAGTAGAAGAAGCATTCTTCAGTGGACAAAATGACCACGTAAAAGCCTGTAAACACTAATCTGTTTTTGAAATAACCCTACAGACATCTATTAAATTAATCCTACAACCTTCCCAGAACACATATTCAAAAGCAATATTCTCCTGTGACACTCCAAAATCTCTTCAGAATTTCTCTTAATGCTCAAATGACTGCAGTCAATATCCTCAGCTATTTCCAGAGCATCTACCACCTTGCTTTGTGAATGTCAGTGAAATACATATTCATGTACCATGGGTATGGTATAATAATGGTAGAGTGCTGAATTTTTAAATGTTTTTCATACATTGCTACTACCCCTCCATGAATCCTCACTATTGCTCCACAGTTTTGTATTTGATAACAAGGACAAAAAGAAAACATCCAGGTAATGACAGAATTATGATTCTACATGAAAAAAAAAATGAAAACAGGAGAAAGAAAATGCATATGGACTTTGCTCTAGCGAAGAAGATTAAACAGTAATTCAACTGAAGCTATTTGCTTCAAAGAGAGATGGTGGTAGACATTTAATTGTCACTGAACCTCAGAATTCTAATTAAAATGCCTAAAACCATCAGATGTAAAACAAATGTAAGAAAAATGTCAACATGTACAATATAGCGATGGCTAATACAGAAAGATATGTAAGTAGTACTTGTACCAGTATAAAAACCATGCAAAACCTGCCACAGGCAGGTAATTAGAAGAAAATAATACCACAGTTTATCAGAAGAGACATACAGAAGTCCCACTGTGACTAATCTATCTTATTTGAATTTGTCAGCCCCTGGGTAACTTCTGTCACAATGAATCAGCTATGTGTAGAGTCAGCTCCTTGAGATATAGAACAGATTCCTGAAGTTTTTATCTTGTACATATTATCATAGAGCATCTATGCTCCACGAACAGTTAGATGCCCCTGTCTCAGTGATGACTGACAAAGTCTTCTGACAGTAGATTTGCTAACTATTTTCACTTTTTTTGAATTTTATGCAAGAAATAATTTTAATTCTTTCAGTACCATTAATTTAAAATGTGTGCAGCTTAGCTGGAAATGAGCTCAAAGTCATCCAAGTTCATTGTAGCCGTTTAAATTAAGTGCCAAAATTTGGAGCTTGGTTACTGCAATATTCTTCATATTGGAAAGAAAGAGGTCATGCTGTTGTATAGTTAACTCATTTTCGGATGTGAACTGAGATACTTAACTTGAGGGTTGATACAACAATGAAATGAGACAAAGTAATTATCATAATGGTACTCTCCACAGCAAGGTGGTAGTAGCACAGATTTGTTCGAAAACTAGATGATAACCTTTGCAAAGAATTCTTGGATGAGTGTGAAAAAGGCTGACTGTAGCATGGGAGATGCATGTTGACATTTCCCGAGATGGCCAGTCACTCCTTCCCTGGAGACGGAATTGCGTATCTTCAAAAAGTCTTAAAATCTGCTCAATATTAATGAGTACCTCCAAAGCAGCTTGAACAATTAAGCAGTCTGTTCACTGAAAATATCTGTAGATATTTTAGGAAAAATAGCAATTATCTGCATATTGAAACAATTCACAGAACAAAAATGCCACCGTGGCAAAGAGATCAAGATGTACTTCCCAACACTGTGTCCTAAATACAGAGTAATACAGAAGTGGTAACTATTTGTAAGATGTGTTAAAGATTTATTCAAAAGATTTAGTCAGATCACCTGCTAGATACTGCAAGATTTAGCTCTCAGTTTGTTTACAATCAAAACTTATGATAAAAGAGTAAAGAATACGCAAGGTATTTAATGTTTTTAGATAAGATTTTGGTCTTTCAAGTAATTCCTATTCTTTCTCAGTTGTTATGAGAAAGGCAGCAACTGGAAGTGAATGGTCTAACAGTTTTTTTAAGAAGTTTTTCAGTATTTCACAGCAGATCCAAAATATTTTATACTATTCTTTTAGCTTGTAACCTAGATCTTTTCCAATACCACTCAATGCATACTAGATATTGTGTAAGAACTTCTTCATGGGCCAATGTCATGACATTGACAATGGAATAGAATACAGTAGCTACCAAAAGTCTCTAAGAACAACAGATAAAAGGCACTTGAGAAAACAAACATTCGATATTTAAATATTTGAGTAACAGAGTAATACAGTGGACTGTGCACTATTTAATGAAGAAGGAGCATGGCATTACACATTTGCCACAGAGTGGCAGCATGTATGAAGCCAGTTACCACAGACGAGCTGATGTGTTGGAGAGTCACACCTAAGCTGCTGCTCTGTGTGTGCTCCCCCCTCTAGTGTAACCATCTGCAAACTAGATTTTCTGAAATTGCATTATTCCCTCTTATTCCCCAGTAGAAGTGGGAAAACCAAGCTGGAAGCTAGCCCTGTGTTATCAAATCAAAGGTCTTAAATCAAAAATTATTTGTTAAGCTGCTCTAATTACAATAACTGAGAGCATGTTCCATGAGTACTGCACATCATATTTCTAGGGGGTGGTTTTGCTCATTTCTACTAACTTTATGAAAATTATGTCTAGGATAAAATAATCAAATCTCAGGAGAGAAGGTAAAAACCACATGTATCATGCATTACCCAAGTGCTGAAGGTCAAAGCCTGTAAGCCGGTCACATCCTGCAGCTCTTGTCTGGAAGTGAAAATCTTCCACTGTGAAAACAATTACCTCTATTACCCAGTAACTGCAGCTTTCATTATGCAGGGCTATATTGTCTTAATGGCACTGACTGATAATTAAACCGATAGGATCTAATTTTCTTGGCATGGAATGACAGGTTTCTAATAGCCTGACTTCATTCTCTGTCTATTGGCTAAGAGTTTTCTGCTCCCTTAGCATGGCTGAAATTAGTCACACCTTTTGTTTCTAGGCTGTTCATACACCTGTCACACCTTTAACTCCTCTTTCTATTTTTTCACACTGTTCTTCATTCCTTGTCAGACTGTGAGTTGTTGAGTAGCTATTCAAACAAACAGTTATTGTCTTTGACATAAGCCTTTCTTCAACTCTCATGCAGAGTGAAAACTGGTGGGCTGGGAGGTTGGTTTTGCTTGAAGCAGCTCTTTCTATTTGTTTTCTTAGTAAATCCTCATTAAGGAAATGATCTTAGTGTGCATTTATTTCCCTTTGACCATGGTATTCCTAGCACACATGAGACCCTCTATTGCTTGACTTAGCCTCTCAAAGTTATCTGACCCTTCGGTTAGCATTCTGCACTAGGGGAAAAGGAAATGTCACTGTAGATAATAGACTTGAGGGATTTATCTCATGCTTTCCATAGGAGTTTATAAATAAACTTTAGCAGCAGTACACAAGCAAATTCTCTCCTCTGCCTTCACAGAACACATATCATAAAATCATGCTGGGAGGCCTTGCTGCGCTAGAGAAGGGGCAGTAGAAAGCAAGCATGAGAAATAGTATTTATACTGCATGTAACTCACACAACGGCAGCAGTGGGCATTGGCAGGCTGAAGGGTTTCCATGGGATGCAGTGCAAAGGTTGTCCCCAGCTAGGGGTGCCCTCTGGGAGCTTGGATCCTGCAGAGCCAGCTGCAGTGTCTCCAGCACCACACTTCCCAGCAAGCTGCAATCCAGGCTCCTCAAACCCTTATGCTGTAGCACCTGTGTCTGTCCTCTTGAGATGCAGCACAGGAGTAGGAGTAGGAGCAATGCGTGGAGGTGCTTAAGTGGTTCACTAAGAACCCAACAGCTGTGCTGGTGCCAGTGAGCTCTTCAATGCTCTGCTGCATTGAGGTTTTTTACATTTGTTTGTTGGTTTTTTGGGGGGGTTGTTTTTTTGGTGAGGAGGGTTTCCTTTATTTTTTTATTACACTTTGATCCCTTACCAATCTCAGGAGAAAACATACTTATATAGAATTTAAGACTATGCTACTTCAGATAAATTAATAAACAGCACATGAAGTTTTATATTAACAAGGCATCAATTCATCTGAGGTGATATAGCTTACAGTTCAAAAAACTGTAACAAGATGCAATTAAAACTTGCATTTGACCTGCCTCAATTTTCACTTTCTTATATCCTTCTAATAACTCTGCCTTTCTGCCACATTTTACTCTTCCACCTTTTCAGCTTATGATCAGTGATAGCTCATAGGCCTTTCACTTAACATCAGCAAATATGAATTTTTTTTTATCATTGTCATCTTTGTCATCACCGTAACAATTACTTATTAGAAGGCATATTAGAAGGAAAACTTCAAAAATAATTACTTTAAAAATTAAACCTAACCAAAATATATTGGTTCAGTGTGCAAAAAACTCTGCTTTCTCAGGAGCAGATGGGAATGAAAGAGAGATAGAAGGAAGTGCACAGCACAAATACTGGACAGGTGATTAAGTTCTGTGCAGCATACTATAACAACACAAGTGATGTATCAAAACAGATACAGTAGCAAAATATGCCCACCAGGAAAGGTTCACAACTACACGTAAAACAGAGAACCAAATAAAAAGTAAAGTTTTCTGGAAATTTGATTTATTCCATTATAGATCCACCTATTTAGCTACCAACGCTAACACAGAATACCCTTAAATGGCAGGGGAAAGTATGTTCCACTGAAGACTCTCAGCAGCAGAAAAGTTTTCTGTGACTGTCAGTACAACTATACTAATCTATTCACATTAGTTTCATCTGATTGCCTGATTTAATGCAAGACTCAATTACTTGGGGATTAACACAGCAATAAATTAAAATTCTGGAGGGCTGCTCAAATTCCTCTAAGTTTCCAAAACTGTACAACTTCTCACGAACCATTTGTTAGTGTAAGAGCTAACTCAATACACATTATTTGTGCATTTTTTTCCTAATCCATTGCTTAAAAAGTCTTAATTAACTAGGAAACTAGAATGGCTTAACTGAGAAAAGTGAAGCCTACAGGAATATAAAATAGTTAAGGAAGTGGGGTTTTTTTGTTGATTTGGTGGGAGTTGTTTGTTTGGTTGGTTTGGTTTTTTTGCTTGTTTGTTTTTTTACTTCAGGCCATTTCTTCAGCTGTCTGAAATCAGAAGTATTGTCTTAGTATCCTCTGTGGGTTTAGGTATCCCTAACAGAGAAATACAAAGCTCTCACTGTGACCATGAGTAACAGCCAATATTTACACATCAGCCATGTCTGTGGACTCACCCACACAGTACAAGCAGTTTAAGCAGTGAGTCTGTGCTGTAGAGTGGCAGGACAATGGTGCCTCAGCTGCGGGGAAGTGGGACAGCAGTTACCTTCTAGTCCACATATCATGGTTCTTCCTCCCACAGAAACCAAGCAGGAATACTGGTATAGCGTCGCAACAGTAGGTGGCAACAGACACAGTATACAGAACTAAAACGTCAGACATGCAAGTTGACCAGCTGAGATACAACCTTTAGTTAAAGCCCATTGGTTCTCCACTGAACATCCAGGGTTGAAAGGCCTGTTCAGTCCTATAGCAATAACAATTTTGCCATGTGCCACAGAATTTTTGCTAACCAGAGCTAATTGCCACTCAACTTAAAATTTCTATCAGTGCCACATTGTTTGGTAACTACCATATCTCATCTTTAGCAGGAAGAAATAGTGAATCACATGCATTGGTCTGCTTTTTATAAACCTTTTTCATAACTATTATAAAAACCCTACATTTTTAAAGTATCTATAGGGATAGTCACTTACATATATAGTTAATAGAGGGTTGTGATCCCTGTCCTGTCAGGGACAGGACAGGAGCAAGTGATTTACAAAAGATAAACAATATATGTATTTATGACCAAATGAAGTCAGTAAATAAGGGCCAACCCCTCAGTGTCTGCTCAGCAGAAACCTCCATACTGAGGATATCAGCATTCCTAAAACCAGTCTGCTGCTAGCCAGTCATCCTGGGAAATGCCTTAAGACTTGTTAGTGTGATTATAAGGTTTATGAAACATCAAATAAATCTAAATGGAGACTACAGGTATAATGAGGACAGGGCTGTCACCAAATAAAGAAAAACTTTTGCGGAGTCAAGAACCTATTATAAGTGTCTTTGGGCCCTGCTGATGTAGCAGCAGAAATGTTCTCACAGCGTTATATTTCAATAAAACATAGACACCTCTATTTGGAGCTGAGCTAAAGTTCATAAATAAATGAACCATAAGAATTCATTTAAGGGGGTCAAGGGACAAGGATAAGGTGGGACATCCTTGTCATAGAAGCAGTGGACCACCACCATCCCACCCCACAACAGCACAGTTGTGGGAACTGCAGAACTGATGACCCACTTGGAAAATTATGTGGCTAATTTTAAAGTTCCTGCTAATATTTCTTATTCAAAAGGTGCAGAAATAGGATCAAAACATAATGACTGCTTTGCAGAATATGGGGATAGGCCAAGGGAAAAAAAATATTGCTGTCTGTTGTTTGCAAGCTGTTGGTTTACCAGACTCTGCTTTACCACGCAATACAAGATAGGCACATGCCATGGACACTGCCAAGGCTGGGAATATTTGTGTCATCTAAGCACACTTTGATAAATTAGGTTTGCCTAGTCTTCATTTCTGTTTCTGCTCATAAGCAATAATCCTTTCTTGGTGCACCAATTTGAGAATGAAATTGTACTGTTTTGCTTTTTAGACAAGTCTGAGTATTCTGTAGTAGCAAAATGAATTTTTTACACACTGCATTGGAAAATTTCTTTGTTCTGTCAGTCCAAGATTATATCAGTTTTATTTTTTATTTCAAGGTTAAGTAATCAACTAAACTATTGGACATGTCAGCACGGGGGAAAGGATGGACCAGAATGCCTGAAACTATTCAAATTATTCAGTTAGAAAGTTAATGGTATTAAATGCAATGGAGGATAAAGCACTCAAAAGAGAAGCCTTCTAGAGGAAAGGAAAAAGTGGTGACTCAATCACCTAGGTGACATAAAATCATGAGAGACAGCAAGTTAACAAGGCATCAAAAAAGTCATGACTTGGCAAACAGAATAAAAATCTTGAATTTCTATGAAAAAGTTTGTCAAGGATAATATACCTTTATTGCTTTGGTTCACAACAAGTGTACCCTAAATGTTTCTACTTGATGTATCAAGAAAATTTCAGTGAAAGGTAAATTTGATCTAAAACATATTGTCTTGTAAACCATACAAGACTTAATGCTAACAAAAATATAATCAAGCAAAATGTAAGACAGCTTCTAATGCTTTCTGACTCACCTGATGGCAAAAATTAAACATTGTAGAGAAGAGCATAACAGAAAAGGATGTTTGTGGGTAAAATCCTTATAGAAGGTCATTATTGCTTTCTAAAGCTAAGCTTCTACACAAACTAGCATTTGGAACTTCAGAGGAAAGAATGGCTAAACAGTGAGTGGAGTCAAAGGTGAGCATCAAGAGAAAGGAAAATTATGTCCAAAAATACAGCTTTTTTTGTAATCTGTGAAAACTGGATATATTGGAGATCTGCATTTTTTCACTACAGGGAAGAAGAAAAAGGGAAATGTTTGGGGAACAGGAAAATATCAAACCAGGAGTCAAGTCAACACTCCTTGGTCCTTTTCTGCTGTGTCATCTTATCAAACAAGGAGATCAAGTTGGTCAAGCAGGACCTTTTTTGAATGTTCATAGTTTCCTAAATATATCTGTCTACATTCAACTTCTGACTACTGAATTTCATTAGTACCTTTCCTGCCAAATAAAACGAATTCCCAAAGAAAAAAAACCAGTTCACACAGCCTTCTGTTATTACAATTTTTCTGATGAGAAACTAAACATAGCCTTGTAACCAGGCTCTTATGGAGCAGAAATCAGTGAAAACCATACAGTACTTTAAGCCCAAAGAGGAATTTTTTAGTTGACTCACTTTCAATTTCTTCATTATCTCCAAGAAACAAAGTGAACTTATTTACTTTATTTACACAGCCATGTTTCACTCCTCACAGCACACCCTTGTAACTAGAATTATTTCCCAAGATGAACAACACAATGTGCACTGCAAACTGTTCTCACCTGCACAGGGTATACAGACGGTTTTCTTTGCTTCTCTATGCTCACCAAAACCCTGTATAACCTTCTGAAGGTGCCAGTGTAAAGGTGGTTATCATGTCTAAGTTTATTTAGGTGCCTTCAGTGGGCAGGCTTTGGTAGTAGGGGAAGCTCCAGAGCAGGGACAGCTGTTAAGAACTGCAGCCCATGGCTAAGTCCATTCTGGAGAAGAGGAAATGTTTAATAAGGAAGGAGAAGCAGCTAAAAAGAAAGAAAGAAGGGCTTGCAAAATGGATCTATTCCTGATTCCTGCATTATTCCCCACCTCAGATGCTGCAAGAGAAGAGGAGTGGGGACTAGGACATGGGGAAGAGATGACTGAAGATGAGACAGGTGAAGGAGGAAAGGCATTTTCCTTAAATGTCTCTTAACTGTTTGCCTTCCTTAGTTCCTAATACCCGAATGAGTGATTATACTATGTTAATTGGCAGCAAAACAAATAAGTGAAATTCCCTGAGTGGAGACTTATCCACAACAGTGCCTCAGCTGGTGTCAGGGCTCTATTGCTCTCTGTCTGCAAGGCCCAGTAAGGAATTCCAGTGAAAAGAAAAAAATCTATCACCATTTCTGAAATAATGACTTCTAGTGGTTTCCTAATCAGTGGACTAATGGGGCATGCTTTAAGTCATTTTGGCTCACATTTAGAAAATATGTGTTTTATTACTAGACAGTCTGAATGGCTTCCCTAATTACATTCTGACACCTTCACACATTAACATCACTATCACTTGTCATGCTACCACATGATAACTCCATGGGTCGAAGTCATGGATGAAGGGCTTCTTACTAGATACGCACAAAAGTTCCTCAATCAAAGAGCTGCATTAGTGGAATAAATTATACCCTTTTATCAAAGTATTTAGTACTATGATATACTTGCTAGGTTAAACAGAGCATGAAGATTCAATGCATGTATCAAGCATACATATAATCCATAGATTAAAAGAGTCTGACTGAAAGTTTTGATGAAATCGTTATTGAACCAATACTTTTTTTCTAAGAGCTCAACCTTTCAGCCGTTAATGAGTACAATTAAATGGAGACTCTGACTAAACAATTACATCCCTTCATTGCTTTCTATTACCCCAGATACCAAATGACTCAGAGCCTAGGGATTCGGGCTGTGGTGGTGCTGCTGATCTCCATCTCTGGCCCTCTTTGTCTGTGCAAAGTGACACCAGCTTCATTCAAGAGACACGATTGTGTGAAAGGGCAGTCGAGGGAGGAAGGACGCATGCAGGAAGGCTGATAAAAACCTCACAATCCTTTTCACTATCAGCTGTATCTCCTACTCTGAGCAAATAACCTGCTAATGTAAATTTTATTCTGTTCGTCAATGCATAATTAACTGCTTTTCATGGACATTGAAGTCTCGGAGCTGGTAAAGTACTCAGTTGTTCAGGACAACCAATCAACCATAATCCACCTATGCCAAGGACCTGGAAAGGCCAAGTGGCTGCTAATACTGCCACCAAGAGCCAAGTTGCCTGGGACAGGTGGGTGGGTAGTGACACAGTAATTAAAAGGTCAGCTTCTGCCACCAGTGAAAGGCACTTTTCTCATCCAGTTGTAGCTGGAAGGTCAAATCAGATTTTCAAGCATTCTCTTTCATCTTGGTATGCCTTGTTAACATTCAGCCTCCTAAATGTTAAAGGTGGTTTTATCCATCTTGGGGTGAGGTGGTCCATGGAGAAACATTGGAAATAATTTCACAGAAGAATGATGAGGAGCAAGTCTTTATAGAACTCAGTTTAGAACCAGCCTCCGGTTGCTTGCTTTCCTGAAGTGCCTGCAGCAGGAATACCTGCTGCTGCAGAGTCAGAGGGAAAAGGAATGAACCATGATCTGCTCAGCCCGTGCACAGCTGTTAGTAGGGCATCCTTCCAGAATGGAGGTCTCTTGCTTTGACCACTGCACTACTATATAAAAACATGCATCACTTCTATGGAGGCCCAGGGCCTGCCACCAGGAAAGATAGCCTTTTAGATTAGGGTGAGAAAAACCTTCCTCCCATGGGCCTCTGCAGCCACATATTAATATTTCTTAGGTTTCATTGTTTCATTGGTTTGTTTATCACCCTGTTAAACCCCCGCTGACCATATATGCATCCCTCCTAGAATATTCTTCCTTCCCTTTAACCCCATTGGGTTATTTTTGCCGCAGTGTTCCACTCCTGTGATACCATTAGTCCCCTCAGTTCCTAGCCACCCCTCTGCAGCACTTTTCCCTATTGCTGTTGGACCTTGACCCTCAGGACCACCCCTTTTATCTGGTATAAAACCCTGGATCCTTGGCCCATTTTTGGTTCTCATCTCTGGTCTACATTGGAGGCTGTACAATAGATGGCACATGGATTTCCAAACGGGATCCTGTCTCCTTGCCTTTATCACCAGCCATTTATTAGCAGAGCACACCGGGCTCTGAAGGCACAGGTCAGCTCAGTGACATGCAGTTGCACAATGCTACAATTTCTACTTTAGCTTTAAGAATTAACGCTATAGATGTCCACATAAACAAATGGACTTGTAGCTCTGAATGCTTGCAGTTTCTTGGAGTACCTAATTTGGCATCTGATTTTGACTCACTTTTCAGCTTTTGTTTTAGACTGGTGTGAGCACCCTTCCTCTTTCTCCAGATTTTTGTTAAGTGTTTATGACATCACATCACTCAACAGACTCTGTGGCCATTTGGAATTCTAATCCAAGAGATAGGTACTCAATTTCTTGGAAACATTAAAATCTCTCATGGAAAATGTGGTTAATGGATTGTGGCAGATCCAGATTCACAGCATACCAACGTAATCTTATATATATATAAGCTTATATATTTATAATATACAATACTAACTAATCAATCTCAGAGCAACGCCTTTGCAATTCCAAAGGGTTGCATATGCACAAGTATTTTCCCCATCATAAGAGAACTTGCAAGAGAACCAAATGAACTCTCATGTTTGGTAGATAAAATTTCAATTTATATGTAAACACAAAGGGGTTACTTTGATCATTGCATGAGTATTTTACTAAAACAACATCTATAAGCAAACTGAGGAAATCTGGCTCCACTGTGAAGTTTCCTCTCACAAAAATTAAATTAGGTTCACTTTTAATCTAGCCACGGCAGACATTTCTCACAGTGACATATAAACTTTTTTCATACAGTTATCAATTTTAAAAAGGCTCTCATACGTAATTTCTGGGTCCCACATTATAAGGAAGAAGCCCTTTTAATAAAAGTGGAAAATATCTGAACCCCAAAGCTCTGTTGCTGTTTTACAGGCCATAAATCAGATGATTTTGCTGGCTCACTGTGCCAATGAACAGTGTTTACTTCTACTGTATGGTGTGTAAGGTTTAATACAGATGTAGTCTTTGTATATGGGCTTTGAAGCACTCCTTGCCATCGAAATTTTGCTGTCTTCAAGATAGAATATGTGTGTTTATGTCCTGTATGTAAAAAGGCCATTAACATGGTAATCTTTGTCAAACACTCTTTGCAAGCACAAGAAGTAATTAGTCTCATTTAACAGGGTACTGGCCCTAGCAATTGGCAGACGGATTGATGATAAGGATAGAATTAAATCTCCTTCTTCTCGTTCCAGAATCATCTCTCATGACCTAAAAATTCTCTTGTTTACTTTGTAGAATATTTTTAAACCTTCAGGTATCTTTATTTGGGACTTCCTTTTCCTTTTGAGACTATTTGAAGCAGTATGTAGCACTGTAAATCATGGAAAGACCTTCTCCAGAATGATGTGAAGAGTAAAATCAGTGATGTGCTGCAAGTCTACATCTGTAGATGATTGCAGATGATTGCACCCATGAGGCATGTGGAATGATTACTAGCTGATGTTACAAAAACCTGAATGCAAAAAACTCTGCACTGTGTAGAATGTGCAGGTAAGGAGAAAATCTGTACAGGATCCAACAACAGGGGGGATTCTGGCACATTTGCATCTAGGAAGCACCCTTTTCATCAACACCCACATAGACAGCTCTGCCAGCATGCTTAGTGTGGCCCTGATAGCAGTTACTGCTGTGTTAAATATTAACTAAAGGTAGATGCACACTCAGATAAACAGTGAGATGGAATGTAGAAGTACTTGTCACAGCCCTCCAATTCCCAAGATTTGTACGCTCTCATTTAATTCAACAAATATATTTATGCTTTTTAGGTATATCAGATGCAAATACTTAAAACAAATACAATAATATGACTAATATTCTTTACAATTAGTAAAGAAATGTCTGTTCATAAAAAAAAAAAAATCTCAACATTTAGCTCAAGTTTTTTTTTTACACACTTCATAATACTGTCACACTCTCAGCTACACCCTACGCAACTAAACACAGCTAGGAAAAATACAGAGAAGAAGAGAATAAAATCAGAAAGAAACAGGCTAGCCGTAAATGTACCTAATGCTCTCAGTGGGAGAGAAGGCTGAAGGCTGTTCTAAGATGAAGAAAACATCAACCTTTTTATAGAAGCCCAAACCAAAATCAGCTAAGAAGTCTGAGAAAGTGAAGAGCTTGACAGTACCATATAGGTATAGACAATAGTAAGGAATTTTGCTACCCACATCCACACAGCCAGCCAAGCTTTTCATTCATATCCTCTCTCTTAGTTCCACTCAGCCCCACAGGTAGCATTCAAAAAATCTTTCAGGCATCCTGAAGAATAAAAGATTCAATTTTATATTAAGGCTCACACTGTGTAAGAACACCACCTACTCAAGAAGTCAAGTTCTGTGTCTAACTGTTGGAAAGAGTACTTAAGTTTCTACTGAGTTCATGAGCAATTTACCATGTGTCATAGGAAAAAAACAGGAACTTCCTGTAGCCTCCCATCAGTTGGAACCTGAAATAGCTGAAGTCAGCTCACCTAGAGGGGTATTCTATTCTTTCTTTACTATTCCTTCCTCTCACTTCAGAACTTCGCAAACAAAAGGATTTGAGGTACTGGGAGCTAGCTAATTGGTTCATATTTCATTAATTCTTCAGTTTCATGAACAGTTATGAGATAGGCCTCTGTGACTTCTGCTTATAACTTTTCCAGAGGCACTGCCAGACAGAGTTTCCCTTGATTTTAGTAACTTCACTCTTGGAGATTATATTTGCGAAGTTGGCAATACTAATTGGTGTTTATTTCATTCTACATGCAATCTAGAAAAATGAACATTAAAGGACAGAGGCATTAGCTGTACATATAGGCTGATGTGGGTTATGTTGGAAAAATGATCTTCACAAACATCTTGTGTAAGTATCACGTTATTAATATACACTAAAGGGTCAGGCACTTGAGAACCTATGGTACAAATCTTCCTGTATCACTGCTGTACAAATGTGGAATGGAGGCAAATTTTATAAGGAGAAAGGAAACACTTCATGGTCTACATATTTTAAAAGGCTTTTAAAGACTTTTAACATTGTCTCACCATGACAACACACAGGAATATGCTAGGTGACACTGCTCTGTGATGAGTGCAAAACCATTTGTTAGGTTTCCTTATGACCAACTATTAATGAAACACTGTTAGGAAGGAAGACTGTTAAACAAAATTCCAGAATCGAATCTTGGTCTGGTTCTATTTTTTTTTTTTCCACTCTTGACTAGGTTGATAGAAAATAAATTATAGTCATGTAATTTCAAATAAAAGTAAGCTAAAAGGCAGTGCAAGTAATCAGGAGGAGAGAATTAAAACTCCTGAAGATCTTGCAAATTGAAGAAATAGTTTGGAAAAACAGAAGTAAGTATGCTATTCAACAGAGACAAATGTAAGGGTCTACATTTAAAAATAAATCTATAAATAAACAAATAAAGGATGGAAACATTGATGGCAGCTCTTTCAGTAGGACACGAGCTGTAATAAACTTGAAAAATATGAATCACCCACAACATGCCATTCTGAAAATGGAAAACATCTCACTGAGATTTAGAAATTGTAACAGCTTAAAACCACATAAAATAATGGCTCTGCTGGGGTACTCTGACAGTACTGCATTTCAACCAAGTGGTGGATCAGCCAGAGGAGATCTGGAGAAGGAGAGTAAGAACAATTTAAGGTATAAAATATAAGTCTTCTAGCAAAAGACTGAAACATTTCGAACCATATGGAAGGCATAATGAAAGATGCAGAAAAGCTTTTTTTTAAGGTTTTCTCTATGCCAGTAGTGAATAAAGTAAGAAATTATGATCTTAAATTCCATAAAGAAGAAAGATTCAGGTTCTACTCCAGGAAAATCTTCCTAAGAGGACAGACAATGAAGCAACGCAATAAGTTGCCTGGACAAATTATGAGGTCTGCTTCTCACCAGAAGGAGATGGCCTAAATTATCTTGACAAGATGTCTTCAAGCCATGTTTATCAGTGGTATATAACTATGTTCTTCCTTAAAAAATATGTATATACTTACATGGAAACATACATAAAACAGATAATAAGAACACCACAAAACTAAAAACAGAAAACTTGGGAAATAAATATATTTTATTTATTTAAATAAGTACCAAAATTTACACTACCATCTTTCCAATCTTCATCCTCTAAAGTCAAAGCCACTTACAAAAATGGGACCAGGGCACGGCCAAAATCAAGGTATTTTCCAAATATGAAGCTACCTAATTGTCATATTCACAATATTAAGAACTCTATTAACTTTTATCTGATCAGGACAGTTTGGTCTTCACCCAGTAATACAACTGTAAAAATCCCACCTTTTTCCTTTCAAGAGAAGAAAAATAACAGAAATTATCAAATTCAAAAATTCACAGCTTGTACTTATATGCCACAAATTAAGAGTTAATAATTATACAGTAGCTGCCAAACTGCTATGCTCTTGTGATTTTTGTAATGATAGATTAGAGGATCCAACAGGACAAGCTGCATCATAATATCTGCAAATGAAATACCAATGAATGTACAAAAAAATAGTATAATTACACAGAAAATATTTATTTCATTACTTACCTGTCAACTACACACAAAGGTGCATCACAGAATGGATATTTATAAAATATTGATGAACTTGCTGGTTATAATCCTGTTTGTAACAATCCTAATTTGAGAAAGCTTATTTAACATTTTTTGGGAAAGCTTCTGTGTCTTAGTATTTTAAAGTTTAATTATCAGCCTTCAATTGATATTCAATTTAACTTCAGGCTACTGTTCTGAGAGGTGTTATATCCTGGTTACCTATTTCTAGACAAAACAATTTATCAATTACAAGTCTACTAGGTCTATTAGCAATCTCTGACCTTTAAAATGTATTACTCAAAAATAAATATTGATAAGGCATAGCACTGTGACTCAGGAGACCAGAGTTTCTGTTCTGTTTTTTTAACCTGTTTTGAAGGCATCCATGGACAAACTATTTCACCTGTCTTTGCCAACCTGCCTCCATCATTAAAAACAAGCTGGCCTCCTTTATTAAGCACTCTAGGTCTCGTTCAACTCTTCTACCCATTGATGCTCATCTAAGACATTGCAACTACTTTTCCCTGGTGACCAGATAGGCAGCTAGAACAACACTCCTCAATGCCACAAAATTTTCTTCTCATAACATTAGAACGGTGATTTCAATGTGAGGCCGAATTATTCTGGCAATACCCCTATCTCATGCTCTTCTCCGAAACTACCTGGAACTGCAGAACTTGAATGTGGATGATTTTAAGTTCTACTGTGAACCCAGCCCGTGTTCATCCAGGCATGACAGTAAATCTGTCTCATGACTGAGAGATCAGACAGGATTATCCTTGGAGATGTACAGAAGAAAAAAAACTATAGAAAATTTGGTACTACCTATGGTGTTATCCATCTAACAGTACTGGAACAAATGGTATGTTTCTGACTCCCATAGGGAACAGAATGGTGCTCGACTGAAATCAGGTTTTTCTCCCTTTCTCACAAGAAAAAAGAAAGGACATAAATGGCAATTTTTGTTCATTAATTATTAGGTATCACAGAGCACTTGTAGCAGGACTCTGAGACTTCCTTGTAACTCTCTGGCTCATTGTGTATATCCAGAAACCTGAATATTCAGGAAGCAACTGAAGCAATTTCAGCTGCAAAGGCTTTCAATACTCAAAAAAACTTCTTGGATTTCAGTCATTCAGTCATTAAACCTTTTCATTACCTTCAAATTCAGCTGAAGTTAGGGTAACAGTCTAGAGCTCAAGCCAGAAAAATGAAAAAAAAACCCCAAAAAAACCTTATCAGAGTCAAAGCGATGCATCAGAAAGAATTCAGCCTGTAGGTATGCTCTATCTTTTGAAGGTACTTCCCTGCCTGTCCTGAAATGAAAATTTACATCTGCAGACTCCTGTTGGACCTTTGTCTGCTCAATAAATGAGAAATAACCACAATGTTCTGCCAGAGTAACTGCATATTTTCCATTTGGATGTGGATCTTACCACAGCTGCCCATGCTCTTGCCACCTTTCCTGATTTTGTGTTCTACACTCATTTCCTCATGGGGATGACACAACACATTGCAACTGTCAGAGAACGTATTCTCCTGGTAACTGCAGTGTTTTGCACAGAACACAAATTGCACCTGTATTGCAAAATCTTCCTGACTCTCAATCATTTTTCTGGCTGCTCTGACTTACACAGTTTGGATCAAGATTGCCACAGACACATGGTATCATTTTTTCTCCTATCTTCTCCTTAGTAACAAGATGATTATCAATGTAATTCTGGATTAAAAAAAAGAATTTTCTTTGATGGGAATTACTACTAAAATTAGACAAACAGAAGGGATTTTATGCTCTAAAATGAATCAAAAATAAAACAGAAATTAGTCATCACATTTGCATATCGGTGATAATCAACAGTTGACTCTTTATAAAGACATTGTTTTAAAGGTATTTAAATCCTGGGATCCCTGGCAATGTGAAAATATAACTGCAAAGCAAATAGCACAGCTTCTCTTTCTGGCATGTGCTTTATTTGAGTAGAATACTGATTGCACTTGATGTGTTTTCAGCACAGACATGAACTATCTCTTCCATTCATTTCAAAAACATTTTTAAATGGATACTGAAATGGATTTTACCAGTAGGACAGACCTATCTCATTAAAGCCACTGTAGCCCAGCTCTTGCCTGCTTAGTCCCAGATCTTCAAGGTCCATGCATTTAAATCCAGGTGGGCACTGGTAACCTTCTTCTAGCTCTCTGGAACAGTGGGTGTCTGGAATAGCTAAATTATTCCAGGTTACATTTCTGTGAAAAATACAAAATTAAGTTGTTACATAAACTCAGTCCATAGCAAAACTAAATATTTGAAAGTCAGAGGACTAAAGTGAGAAGTTCATCAGCTGTTATTTTTACTATCTGATGTTCTTTGGTATACACTATTTTCATTAAGCACATATTGTAAAGGGCAAGTTAACACACTCCTAGAACTCCATCCTTATGTAATGACAGTACAAATACTACTGGCAGAAATTTCATACTAATGCCTAGAGACCCCATAAAAATGGAGACTCTCCCAGAAATGGGAGAGTTAACATTCAGCTGCTCCAACTCTTTAATACAATTTGAAGACAATGTTTCAGGCTCCATTGCAGATCCTGAGACTGCGTTCAACTGCATTCAATCCTACGACTTTGACTTACAAAGGCATTACCTGTGCTTGCTTTGACACTCCTTAAAAGGATCCTTGTGGGTGACTTGTCACCAGAGTATGTATTCAGCTTCTTGTAACTTGGTCAGGACAGGTTTCCACCACAGGTGAAGGGTCACAGGAAAGAAGTCAAACCACTACATGCGTAGTGCAATTAGAATCTAGGCGCTGCTGTGACTGTAACAGACCTGACTTACTTAGGTCAGACCAGTAATCATTTGGTAGAAGAGGTGAAGAAATTTGAACTGGTTTGAATTGGTTCAAGCTGATTTATATAAGTGACAGTAACATTTTTAAATGGAAATGTCATGAGACAAGGGCCAGCGCCCCAACACAATGTCACAGCATTGGTCATTTTTTACTGTTGTCAGAGGCTGAGCATCACTTGTTTCCCATTTTCTCTGGCAGCTGTGGTTGAGCTGCTGGAGGCTTTGTCACACTGGACCACAATGGGATTTATGTAGGCCCAGTGCTAAGGGCCATAGTAGCTAAAAAGAGAGGGAGGACAAGTTTGTTGCTCTCTGTTCTATTAAATATATGCCTATGGCATGGACACATATATGTGGATTATCTAAGTACTCCCAAACTTTGGGAAGGGGAAGCTCAGGTAGTTGATTCCCCCTACATCACTTACAGCGCCCAGTTAATAACCACAATACACAGACCTTTGCCACAGACTGATCACCCCATTTTCCCAGAAGCAGTTTAGTTAAGAGGTAACCTTAGCAAACCACCCCTTCCACCCCGAGCAGGTCCCTACCAGGGTCTGCAAAGCAACACAGCACAGAAGTGGGGATACACATTACTTGTGCTATGGGGCTGCTGAGCAAACCAAAGAGAAGAAAGGTCCAAATAAGGCTCCAACTCTGCTGAAAGAGCACACAGCTAAGCAACAACTGTTTGTTTCCCTGCTTGTATTCTCTCATCCAGCATATGAAAATCCTGATTTTCGGTTCAGTCCTAGGGCAATTTCAAATCAGACATCGAAAACTAATCAGTTAGTTCTGGTCTGAGAAAAAAAAAACAGTCAGAGGCATTTTCCATTCATGTTCAGGTTGATTTTGACTTCCTGGTTACAGCACAGACTTTTGATATAAAAACACACAAAATGAACTGCTGAAAGTTATGAAAAAATGTTATAGTATTCATTCATTGATCCTGAGGCATCAACCAGTGTCTTAAAATACATCATTTTAAATTATCTTGCTTGTCCACAGAAAAGGTGAAACTTTTCAGCTTGCCCTTTAATATAATTAGTATTTATTGTTCTTCTGAAAGTCTTTTTCCTTTAATCTAACTCACAGATGCATTTTGACAACTAAACTGGGTGAACAGAAGCTTTAATTACTTTATTTTTTATTGCTTTTATGCACTGCATGGAATAGCATTACATTATTTGAAATCTGTCAGTGTGAAACCAAAACATCCTACAAAATTTTCCTAGGCCATTATAAAAGCAGATAAATTACAATTGTGGCATCTATCCCGTAGTAATTTCTTTATGATACCAGAGAGACATATATATCTGCATGGATGCACACAAAGACATGTAGAGTTCCAGATGGAGTTTTAAAGAACACCTTGAAATTTAGCAATGTGCATAACTAAAAACACAGATACACAAGCATATGTGTATTTGTTCCATGTCTGTAAACATGCTCAGCACATGTCATTCAAGTATTTAAAAATTAATCTGTTCACCCTAATTCCTTTAAACTAAGAAGATGCTAATCAATAGCCAGTTGCATGCTTTATGTTCGATTTGTAATACTTCCATTCAAAAGCCATTACCATATATAGGATTAAGATAAAACAATACTTTACATATATTTTTAGAAATTAAAATTAATTCATTGGCTCAGGCAGATTCCGAACCCCAGCTACTGGTAGCTAATGAATTACACATTGTGGCTTGCATTAGAAAATCCCTCAAACCCCAAGAGGCCAGCAGCGTGAGGGCATATTATTAAAAGCATTGCTGACTCTCAATCACTGTAATGCAAAGCATTCATTTAAATGCTTCTTTTAAACTTAGATAATTTTTTAAATTTAACCTCCTTTTGAAGGAAAAAAAAAAAGCTGTCTCTGTGCACTGAGTATGATTTAGGCTAAAAATGAAGAGTCTCAGCTTATAGTACCTGTACAGATACAGACAGGCCTTTTTGGATCACTGTCACTTGGCAAGTTGTGATCTGCATCAAGACAGTAAATAAGCATACACTAGTACACATGGACTAGAGAATATTAGATATCTACAGGAGGCTAGATTATCACCAGATGTTTTCAATATAAGATGATTTAAATTTTATTCCTTCATAGGCCATACTCAATACCAATTAAGTACTGAGATACTGATTCAGCACATAACTAGTTTTAAGCATCTCAGAAGTTTAATTAGGCAATGTGCTTAAATGTCTTCCTGAACAGGGCTCCTGGACAAATTTATGAAGAAGGAATAATTCATCCCAACAGACCAACATTATTCCTATGCAGAGTATTCAATGTCTGTGGAATGCACCATCAGCCCAACAGGCGAGCTGAGAAATTAGTTCTCCACAGGAATGACAAGGATGCAGAAGGAGATAATTGACTCCACTTCACTTGATAGGCATCCTTCAATAACAAGATTGTTGCAAAAGACAGGACTGTTACTCTGGCATGTTTTTAAGTGCCTGAAGAATGTTATAATTACATACATACGTACACTACAGGAAGGACCTGAATTGATGTCTCTTGGGAGTACAGTGCCTGTTTTCCACTACATCTGTTACAAAACTAGTATTTCAACCACCATGTGCTCATGTGAGAACAATCCCTCTTTTAGCACCTTCTCCTTATTAGGGAAGTTCTTCAAAGAGGGTTTTTCACACCTTAAGAGACAAATTACTGTGGTAGCTTCTAGCTTCCTGTTTTCTGCTAGCCTTTCTCTGCTGAAAATAGAGACGGGGGAAAAAAAGGGAATTTTTAAAATTCTGGTATTCTATTAATTTTCTAAGATATCAACAGAAAACCATTCGAAATTAGAAAGCTTCTTGTGTAGTTTTTAGATCCAGAAAATCTAAAAAAAAAATCCAAAACAAAACCTAAGAAGCATACTGACTGATAAAGTAATAAAAATCATTTCAAATGGTTGATTAGGTAAAGAAGTTAATAAGTAAAAATGACTTAACTGGAGCTGAAGGATTTTCTGTACTTGTTAAAAGGAATCCTATGTCAGTCCCTGTACAAAACCAGGCACTACCCAGCTGCTGGAGAGCTACTGCACGTTAAAAATACTATAGCAGACATAACAAATGGCTGGTAGATCATGAAGCAAGTAAGTAGAAACCATGCAGCTTCCAAAGAGGGAGCAATACATAAACTGGGACTGAGAGGAACTGGCACCATGTTCTGTGCTATCCATTTTCATTAGTGACCTGGGGGATCCTATGAACCCAGCTTCATCAAAATCACACCAAACATATGATGAAGGACAACAAAAACCTTTGAGAACAGAGAAAGCTTATGCAGTTCTCAAGACTTTAAAGGTTACTCTCAATAACTGTTCTCTAATGTCAAGAAAGGAATTCAGAAAATGATAGATCTTAAACACAAAATGGACACTGCCGTATAGAAAGTATTAATACAGAAATAAGCTTAGATGAGATGACTGATGAAAGATTTTTCCTTTAGATATCAAGAATTATAGTTGTTACTTCTGCTAGACGTCAACTCTGAACATGCAATTCCGAAAAAAAAAATCTATTCCTGTATATTTCAGAAGAGATGCTTCTGCTTTGCCATATTGCCAGAACACACGAAAAAGCACCAAGCTAGTGAGATTGTAGCAATAAACTTTAAATAAATCCAGAGAACTCCATGGTACACCAAAGTTGTTCCTGAAGCTCAAATTAAATGGATGCTGGGCTAGGATCTCTCAATAAATGCATTCTGATGAAGTAATTCTGTGTTTCTACATTGACTTTAGACAAGTCATCTGATGAATATTAATACACTGCTCTCTTACATACATAGGTCAATGATATCTAATTAATTTGTCTTTATTCTGAAAATCAGGGTGATCTACTACCATGAAACAACTTCCCTGCACCATTCAACACAATTATTATAGTCCATGAACCTATTTTTTAAAGCACTAAATTTTATCTTGTATCAAAGACAAAGTATCAAAGATATTTTATGAAATGAGATGTAATTTACAAGCTGAATTCATAGTGGGAAAGTAAGGTCAGCTGTGTCATGAGCATTCTGTTTTTAAACAATATTTTGGAGCCTTTTTTGAAACAACAAAATATAAAAGCAAAATATGTATAGATGTATATTAATGGTAGTCGAACCTCTCAGGTCACAAATCTGATATTGCAAATTCTAACTGCTAGGGTAGCAAACAAAAACTTATTCTTTACAAATATATTTCTAATTTATTGAATCATACAAAAGAACAGATTTTCACACCAAATGCAGAATAAGTTGCTTAGTCACCAGTAATTCACATTCTAGATTTAAAGCTCCCTCCCACAACTGAGTCCATGCAAATAGCCAAAACTTGTAACTCAATATTATTTTCCTCACACTGATTACTGGTGCCTTGGGGATGCCCATGGTAGCCCTCAACATTTAGATGTTGATCTGGGAGGTTGTAGGTCTCTGAGAGCCCTGTGTCCTATTTGAGCTTCTTGGATACATCAGTAATACCAAATGCCTGCCCATGGGTAAGTGCATCAAGTTAAAATCCTTTCAAGTTAAAAAAAAAAAGACATTTCCTGTGATCAGCCAAGTCATCAGCCTTAGTTTGTTTTCCCCCTGTACCTCCAGCCAGTTATAGAGCATATAACCTTGCTCTCCAACCAAAAGACTTTCTTTAAGGAGGAGAATTTACAGAGACAAAAAGAAAAAAATACTCATGGCATAACTATAATTAATGGCTGTAATTTTATACCAATAAAAACGAGAAAATCTGCGATTAAGATTCTTATGACAATACTATACAGAAACATTGTGCAAAAGGGAAGTTTTAAATTACTTTTCTAATTAGAATTTATCCTCTTAAAAGCACAGATGGTTCATGGCAATTATTATACACCTGATGATACCATTAGGTACTAAAAATATTAGAATTTTTATTTAGCATTCCAAATTACATTTGTTTTCAGAAGGTCTGGGAACTTGAAAGATAGGAAGCCTAGATGGAAAATTGCTCACTTATTACCTGATTCCTTGCAAAAAGAAAATGGAGAAAGGTTAAAGTTTATTTGTTGCGTAATGACCATGAAAACAATCCAAGCATCTTGGCAAATTTCCTTTGCTTTCTCCTTCTAAATGTGTCTCTTATTCCCAAAGCCATATCTTACTACTTAATCCCATCAAGTCCTTTTCTCCTTCTCCTTTTCCTTCTCTAAGTGGGAAACTCTGAACATACAACTGCTGTTAACAGGTGGTTCCTAGACTACTTCCTTACACTAGTGCTCTTTTTACAGGCCTAACAATAATGACAGCTGCTCCTGCACAATTGTTAGAATAATTATAATATTGTGCTATAATAATTGCAACAGCTTTCTAATGAGGTTTTCTATTTACCATTTTCATAATTATTACCCCATTATGACCTCAGCTTAACAAGGGCAGTATTAATGAATAAATCACTGATATTGATATTTCTAAAATTTGCAGTAGTAGTTCATCATTATGATTGGGCATAATTTTTTTCAATGTGCACTCAGTGTGAATGAACTCTCCTGTCACTGTAGTCAGACACATATATAATTGTTAACTTTAGTGAAATGGCACCATACTGCAATTGAGTTCTACTGATACATTTTCTAATTTGTGCAGAAAGAGAAGACAACTCAGAACCATGCTGCTTCTGGAGTCATTACAGGTTCCAGAGAACACAAAATCACTGCTGAAAGTGAAAGAAATTTCAGGTAATACCTCTCTGTTTTCAGGACTACAGATTTGTTTAGGCACAACTCTTCCTCTGACATTTTATAATCTTAGCATTCTCAAGGGTAATTTTTAAATGTTGTATTTTATATAGGTCAAATTTAAATCCGAAGTCTCATGTACTACACTTTCAGAGCCAGTTTCCTGGTTTTAATCCAACCACAAAATCTGTGTTATCTTTTAAACTGTAAGTGTGAAAACTTCATCCATATTTAATGTTTCTCATAATTATATCTGTAATTATAACTATAAAGCTTTCAACTTTCCTGGTAACAGATTGTCTCATATCTATTCATTACTTTTATCACATTAAAAGACAAGATAGGGTATGCTTAAGGACTCAGGGCTTTACAAACAACATAAACACAAAGCTTAAGCTTTGGCAACATTCCATATTTTACATTTTAGCTTGGCAAACACAGCTTTACTAAGCAAGAATTAGTAACTGAGGAGAATATCAGACAGCATCTGCTGGGGATAATTATATTCAAATCAACAAGCCCAAATAACTGAGGGCATCTCTTCTATTAATTTTTAATAAATCTTGAAATAGCAGGGAAATTCCGGAAGAATGCTAATGTGCCATTAATTTTTAAAGAACAATCAGCCCAATTAGCTTAGCCTGACATCAAGCAAGACAAAAGAAAGAGCAAGCTGATAAAAAGTCTTAATTGGTAAAGAGTAAAGAATATTAATGTAATAAATGGCAGCCAGAATGAATCTAGAGAAAATAATTCTCATCATAGTAACATGATTTTTATAAGATTACAGATTTGTCAAATAAAATTGCCTAGCTTGGACTTTGTAAAGCAATTCATGCAGTAACACATGACTGATTAAAAAGTTGGCACTATATAATATCAATAAAGCACCAGCTAAATGGGCTGAAAACTGATTAACTGACATGTCAAAAAAATACTTTCCAGTGAAATAATCACCATGATGTACCAGAATCAATGAGGGAGAAACATATAAAATTAAGAATAAGGATAGAAACATAAATAACAATAAGAACAAGGCATTATGACAAGTTATCAGAATTATTTGGTTAGCTTGATCAAACAAACCAGAATGTGCTTTAATAGAACCAAATGCAAAGTTATAAAGGCAGGATCACTGAATGCAAATCTTGTGCCCTACAGCCTATGGATTAAAACAGATGGAAACACTGTGTTATAGAATATAGGTGCCACATAAAAGTTTGAGATGAGAGGATACAACAAGGCATCCTCTCAAATTGGTCCCAAAAACATCATGGCAAGAAAAAAACTACTTCACCAGACTGTACACGCAAAACCAATAAAGAATTAATATTCCTCTCTGTATGACACTCATACAAATTATGATTAATATTACATACATATTTTTGATCACAGCTTAATATTTGAAAAACGGAGGAAGTAATAGAAAAAAAATGAAAATGACAACACTGAAGAACATGGTTTGCAGTAAAAGATCTAAAGAGCTAAATAGTGTTAGTTTATTAAAAAGCATATTGGTGCTTCAATTGTTATAAGCGGATTCACGCAGAAAAAATACTAGGAATTAAGGTTCTGTGTAATCTGGCATAAAGAAGTATAATAAGAATAGAAAAGCTAACAGTTGAATCCAGTTAAATTAAAATGATGAATCAGGAACATTTTTGAACATTGAAATGGCTTTTGTAAGAAACAAAAAGTTCCTTTGCTTATGACTGTGGTGCAAACTAGTCAAGAAGAGATACACACTGAGGAGACACACTGGAGTCAGACACAAGCTATAGGATTTCACAGAAGAGAAACAAATCGTAGTCTTTCTAGATGATCCAAGAGTTACTTTTAATTTTAAATTCAATATCTAGATACTGTAATATTTTACTACTGCTATTATATTTTCTTTCAGTAATTTTTCCCAAGGTAAATGATTTTTTTTTAGTATCTTGCAATTCAGTTTAGATCTTTTATTCACTATTTATCTGTTCACTTTCAGGCTTCGGTATTGGGGAGTTTTTGCCAGTTTTCACAACCTTGTAGGGTCTGACTTGGAGTATGTGGATAGAACTTGAATATTCCTACTTTTTTACCAATTCTACATGAAGAAAATTATTTAAAACTTTATTCAACAAATTAAGAAAAGTAATGGTCTTATTCACTTTCTTCTCCTGCCCATATTCAGTAATAAGGTATTATTACATCAGACTGCCTACTACATGAGGCAACAATATTGAGTAAAGTTGGATTTGATTTTGCTTGTAATACTTTTTCATTTCACATGTGACCTAAGTCCCATCAAGTCAATGTCCCTTTGATATTGCTTCTATTGCTACTCATTGCACAGGAATTTTGAACAAATTCAATCATGGACCTTATTTCACACTTCAGGGTGCAAAAGTTCAAAGATCCAACACCTCTTCGCTGTACCCCCAGAAGGAACCGCAGAAGTAAAGACTGCAGCTCTGATGTCCCAACTACCCTACCTCATTTTAGGCAATGAAGACAGAGAGAGAGAAATACATGTCCAGAGGTTCAAGGTCAGTGGGTTCATCCACACTCCTGAGGCACCTTTCTCTCTCTGACAGCCAGAGAGGAAATTCAGGGCATTTAGGTTCCTAGCACAGGTCCTAACATCAAAGTCAGATGATTCTGACCTCATAGCAGATCACTTATGTTACACAAAGGCAATAGTGTCATTGCCCAAATGAAAACAGGATGGTTGCAGCTACTCAACAAATTTGACAAGCTATTGGTTTGATCACTTGTTACTGGCATTAGAGGAAATTAAATTCAACTTACTCAGCCATTACGTTTCAAAGTAACAAAATCACTGAAGTTTGCCACAGAAAAATGAGTAAAAGAAGAAATATATCCCATGGATAGTGCTGAAATGTACATGCAGGCACTAGAAAAAAAACCTCTAAAAAGAAAATTGCAGAAGTTCCAGTATGCATTTGTTTATGAAGTGGCATGCACAAACAGTACTATTTTGATATTTCATCAAATTCCATAGCAACTCTAGACACCCCATTTTTGTGACTGCAACAATCAGTCATGATGGAGCTGAATTCAAATGGCAATTGCACGATATGTATGCTAATGCAAAGCTTGTTTCAGAGGAATCAAAGCCACATGAATTAATGGCATTTACACAATGAAGGAGGCTGTCACTCTAAGTGCTTAATATACAGGAAATAAACAAGAAAAGTTAAAATCAAGTCTAGCTAGCTTGCATGAATCTGCATGTCACTGAAGTATATTAAATTAGACTTATTTACAAGTTGAAGTGATCTCATCTATATAGTACTATTGTAATCCAATACAGTATTTATTTATAGAATTTAAAAGAAAGAGTAAAAAAACCTCTCTTCTTGTTTAAATTGCAAAGTCATAAACTGAAAAGTATGAAACAATCTAAGCTGAAGAATGTATCCAAGTTGATTTGACTGATCCAAAGTATGTTCAGGACCACTTCAAAAACCCCTAAGGTTATGTATCAGACTTCTCTGGATGCAACACAGAAAAATATCTTCTAAGGTGCTGTCAAATCACTATGGGGAAAACACAGGGCCAATAATCTGCACTGTAGAATTTAAAAATCCCAAGACTGAATCTGGGAATTATTTCCATCAAGGCTTACAAACACTTTTGGACACCTCACCCACAAAGCAGAGTTAGCTACAACCAGTGAGTGGGGAAGGCTTTCCTGACTCTTTCTTTGGACCACTGCACCACACAGTTCTATCTCACTAGACTTTTTCGTCAGGCAGCAGACAAGGTGATCTTCAGCATGACAAAAAAATACTGCCTTGAATCCAAATCTGAACTACATGCAAAACCAGTTCTTTCTTAAAGGTTGTGTTGTGAAGTGTCAAGACCAAACAGAGGATGCCTTCATCAAATGCTTTTACACACACCAGTCACAAACATCTGTAGTGGCAGGAGATTTGACTACGCCCAGCAGAAGGGGCTGCTACCACTGAGCACCTAAGAAAAATATTTTCAACCACATCCAGCTTGCTCAAAAAGGAAACTATTTAGCATTTGGTGACTGGGCATCTGACTGGGCCCATCTGCCAAAGCTCTCACTTTACCTGGGAGAAAGCAGCTCAATATATCCATTTGATAGCATAGCTGGTACTCAAAGCAGGGAGGAAGACTTACAGCCAAGACTGGATCGCTGTTTTATCTGGGGAAAGGGCTTCTCTCTTGGGGCATAAGAGACAGATGTATCATTAAAATATGCAGCTGCAGACCGACAGTAAGGTCAAATAAAATATTGCTGGGCTTCCAAGAGACCCAAATGTAAAATCTCAAATTGGTCTAGCCTTCAAGTCTACAGCCTACCTCCTGCTCTAAAGAAAAATTAAATGAGGGATTGACAGTCTGTAACCAAAGCCTTGTCCTCAAATAGCAGCTGAAAAGCCCTCCTCATAAAACTGCCAGGTAGAAGATGTACAATAAATTAGTTTGGATTGTAGTTTTAATACTGCTGCTGGGCAATGGCCATGATAATCAAGAGAAGAGGCAGACAGCACAAAAAGCTAAACTGTAACTGGTAATGGCTCTTGTCCCTGCTGCCTTGGCTGGCGCTCCTAATAAGAAGGCATAGGGATGCTAAGCCTTCATTTGAGGGAAACTGAAGATGAAGACAAGGAGCTGAAAGGAAGAAAGTGGCAGTGGTGTATGAATTTGTGAAGAAAACTGATCAAGTCACACATCAGTGAGCCCAGCACAGCCTGCAACGACAGGGACAAAAGGGTGGCAAGTATTTTAGGCACCAGAAAAGAGCGAATGTGGTATGCATTTGTGTCAAGTACAAACAGTGTAGTTCACTGAGTATAAAGGCAGTTCTTCTATACTAAGGACTGATGTTGGATTTGGGGTCTTTTCTTGAAATTTCTTAAAAACTCTTCTATCTTACATGAGAGAGAGAACAGGAGAGTGAGGGCCCAACTACATAAGCAGCTGAAATAGCAGTGATAGGGATGGGGGATGTATGTAAAGATTGAGCAGAAACATATTTTACATAACTGGAACACAAAAAATAATAATAGCACCTCTGATAGTGAAAAGCACACTTTGATGGGAGGTTTGGACATTCCATGTGAGGTAGGATGAAAAATGAAGTTGGAACTTTCATGAATAGGCTCTCACCTAAGTTGGTACACAAAGGGAGAGAAAACAATAAAAACTTCAGGAAGCCACTCTCTCACTTTTGTCCTAATGTACAATAGTTCTGCATCCAATCCTCCTCACTTCCAATGTGTCTCCCTTTAAAAGAGATGTAGCAAAGGCAAATAGCTCTTCAGATGCCCAGGATAACAATACCCGATCTTTTGTTATGTCAAGAGGGACTACATAAAATAACATAAAAATAAGGTTGGATATGAACACTCAACAGGACATTAAATATAATTCTCTGCCCCAGTCTATTTCTACTTTTCCCAAGAGAAGTTCCCACAGCCTGTTTTAAAGATCCTCAGAAGTGAAACTGGGAGCCTCTCTAAGAAATAGGCAGGTGCGACTTTACCCTTACCACTGCAAACTTTTTCCTAATATCCTATCTAACATGAAATTTTCATCCTGAAATTTCATACAGGTACTTATTATTCCAGTGTATTACAGAGAGAGAGACCAGATTCCTTTACTCTGTGCAAACGTGCTTATCCATGCAAAACCTGTGATATGTCCACCACTTTAAAAAAGTTAAAAAACTGCTGAACACTCTTTATCAACTCTGCTCTGTCTCTACATATATTTGTCCCCTTTAGACTCTCTCCAGACAATGCCTATATATGTTGTAAGATACTACAATTTTACATTTTTACAAGAGCACAGTACTGCTGGTCTCTGCTCCTCCATTATGCTTCTAAATCACTTTATGAAAAACTACCTTTTCCACATCACTCACTATGCTGCATTTGTACAGCTGTTTTTTCCTAAGTGCAGTATATTGTCCCTGTTGCCTTTCATCCAACTTTTCAGAGCATGTCTTCAATTTTTCAAGACTATTTTCACTCTAATCTTGCTTTCTGAAACATTCTATGTGCCACCATGCAGGATGTTAATGAAACTCCAGAAATCACATGGCAGACTTATGTGAATCCCCCTCCTTTCTGTTCTGACATAAACAGCATCTCCCTGAGCATGTTTTTTAAGCATTTTTGGACCTATTCCATGATTATTTTCACTTTAACCATGTTTCTCCTGCCAGCTTACAAAAATGTATTATGAGACTGCTACAAAACCTTTCTAAACTAAAGAAATATGACATCCAATTCACATGGCTGTTATGCTGACACATGCAATTATATTTGTTTGACATGGTTTATGCTTTAGAAATCCATATTAGCTCCTACTCACTTCCTTGTTTTCTTCCAATTGCTTACAAAATTTTTGTTTGTTTATTCACCACAGAATTCTTTCAGGGAAAGAAGTTTACAGTATTTCTAACATAATTCCCTGACTTTTCTTGTCTTGTCTCCTTCCTCCTTTTCTAAACTTCTACTGTTTTCCTGCTTCCAACCCATACTACAAAAGTTCTGAGAACCAGTAAAATAGCTGAGATGATAGCTTCAGTCTGCTCACAAATATCTCAGGATGGATGAATACTCCAGCATTTCCCAGGCCTTATTGAACTGCATTAATCCAAAGGATTGGGAGAGGAATCAAATTTAGGCATCACATTCAGCTTCCCTAAAACAATACAAAACTGAAAGCAGTCACCTGGTTTTCAAAACAGTGTATGAAATAGATTGCTCATGGAAAGAGATCTGAAACCTCATGGAAAGAGATCTGAAACATCATGGAAACAGCTCTCTTCTAAAATTTTTTCTCAGTATTCCTTATAAATGCTTGCACATCTACAAGTGCCTCTTTTTCACAGCATTTCCAGGTTAAATTAGATGTACTGCTCAGTGATAACTGCTATTTAACCTGTGAATGTCAGGAAATCTACAGCCTTCTCTATTGCCTGGCTTCCTCTTGCAATATAAAGAACAGAACTTTCCTAGCCTCCTTTATATTTAAGAAATCAAACACTGCCCCATCACCCATCAAGCAGATTCAGTGGAGATCACTCTTGGGATTCTGTTTTTCTGGGGATGTCTGGTCTTTCCCTCAATTTTGTGATACACTGGAGGATATTCTGACTTCTGGCAGCCTGGACTCTGGCAGGTTTCCATGGAAAGCTCAGTACTCACCAGGCCTTATTTCTGTACAGCAATTATCAGGTAAAAATCTTGCGGCACAATATAAAACTTTCTCTACAACAAAGAGGAGATTAAGTAGTTATGTTAATTAAATTCTTGTATTTATAGTGAGCCAATTTCCCAACAATCTTTAAAATTCACTCCAGTTTACTCAAAAGGACCTCTTCTCAAAAAAAATCTCATAAAGATTGACAGGCTGAGAAGAAATTCAATCAACTCTGATGTCTGCACTGAGACAGAGAATTGTGTAAACTTAAATGGCTCCAAATCTTCATACAGATAAGTACATGTCATTACTGAGCCACCAGGAACTGAGGTAAATCTCATCATTCTATCCTAGACCATCACTAAAAGGTCACCTTTTTGTTTAAAACTGAGCAGGATAACCAAAACCTGTATAAAATCTGTGTTAAATGAATCAACAGTGTAATTACTTTGGGTAAGTAATTATCTGTATAACAATTCTGATAAAAAATAGGATTTGTGCTCAGAAATCACATGCCCCCTGAAAGTGATGAGAGCCCAACTGCTGAAGGCTCTTTCCCCTGGGCACCAACACTGGTCATCACATCAGCACTCTCATCCATTCTTCTGACATGATTTCATTTAAACTGAATTACTTCCCTTTTTGACTAATGCTGTATTTTAATTGGTTTTGGTTGGGGTTTAAACAGTATCAGGCCTGGAAAAGTAATTTTTTTCCATATCTCTTGTCTCTGAGGAGTTTATACCAGAGACATGCTATCAGTAAGAGAGATTGTGAATAAATCTCAAAGACAATAATAAAGTAGATCTGGTTGTTCACTAAAATCAATAAATGAATGTGCTTTGTTAAAGAAGTCATGTTACATTGATTTTTCAAGCTTGGGCTTTGATTTCTCCCCTTTTTCAGAAACCTGATTACTCATTCTTACTTTCCCATTGCTGATGTAAGACAGTATCTCAAATTTCTTTTGTTCTTTTTAATTGTATTTATTTCCTCTATTAGATAATGTGGTGAACTTTCAGTTTCAGAGTCTTTGAAGCTGTTTTCTGACATTTTCGTGGCCTATCCACAGACAGATGGATGGATGACCAGGAGCCTCTTAGATCTTTCCATTACTCAGTAATTATTTTTCTTATCTGTTTTCCTGGGCATCTCCTGCTTTAAACAAGAAACTTTGGAAAAAAAGATTTTAAATTGACTGCCATGGTGACAAGGCAGATTGGTCTACAGAAATATTCAGCCTTTACCTTATCAAAAGTGTTAAAAAAAAAGGCACCTTAAAGAATGACTTTGGGAAAATAAATAGGTAAGTACTACAATTTATGGCAGTTAGCCATATTAGCTTTTTCTCTTTTGATGACACTTCCTTTCCTTCAGCTCCAATGCAGACTGAGATTCACATGAGGAAAATTTACTGTTGTGGAATACATATAAACCGATCATGCACTTTGGAATCATTCCTGTGTAGTCAAACGTATCTTGGGAATAAAAATAAAGAAAGCACTAAGTAGCTACAGCAATGATTTGGAAAAAAATTCTCTCTCCTTTACTGTGTGAAAGTACCTTTTGTATACTGGAGGTTACCAAGAGCAAATTACAGTAGGTCTGGGAACACAACTATTTTCACCTTATATTGTATATCTCTGAAATTAATCTCAGATATAACAAAAAAAAATCCCTTTCAAACTGTATATAATATATAGATTTATCAAGATAATTGGATTATATATAGACTACATTTCAAACATTCCAATTTTAAGCAACTAAAGAAGATTCATATTATGGATACCCTCGTAATATACCAATTCTTGACAGAAAAAGATATATTGGTTGGAGATATCATCAGGAAAAAGTTTTTACAGCATAGTTGAAAAAAGATAAGTCATAATCATGAGGAAATAGAGTAATAAAATTGTCCAAGAAGAAGACAATGTTCCCTATAAGGAAGATGATGAATAGAGGCAAAAAAGACTTTATCTTTTATCAAACAACAACAAACTTTTCAGCCTTTATAAGCAAGTCAGATTCTGCTGATTTCTCAGACAGAATGAAAATTCAGACTGTGGTTAGCTCACTTCAGTAGTTTTGTTTGTCAGAGTTAACAGCAGAAAATTACTGAGGAGGTGGAGAGACAGGAGGTCAGGCAGTGTAGGCATTGAGAGGGATGGAAATATGAAAGAACTTGCAGCAGTCAAAGAGGCAGTAACTGTCTGATGAGGATACCATGTCCTTTCAAATAAAAATCAATAGGAAGATTTTAAGATATTTTTTGATATTTTCAAAAGAAACTTGACTCCCTCTAATAATAATTCATAAGGCAATAGACTTAAGAGTGGTTTCTAAAATGTCAGAAATAGACGAAGTCTTGACCACAAAAATAAGATTTCACCCTTCCTGCTTGCCATGGAGTTCTGCATAATAGGAGGCAAATCACCTAAAATTAAAGTTCTCACAGGTGGTCTCTAATTGGATGCTTTTCATTTTTCTAATCTTGACTTGGGAGCCCGGGATCTGGTTTGAAAAAGTACTGAAAATTTACAGCTGTGGCTCATTAAAGACTGAAGTTATTTAAGGACAAGTGCAGTCAACTTTGGCCACTCTCCATTGCCTGGAACTGAGCCACCTGAAACAGAGAGACAGACAGACTCAACCTCTGAGAGGAATGTTTAACCCTCATTATAAAATTGAGAAACTGAACCTCAAAGACAGAAGTAAAATTTGGCAAGGCAATTTTCATACTTTTGTGCTGTATTACACCTAGCTAATAAAATTTCCTGGATTCAGAAGTGACATGACCCCTTCTAACTATATTTTGGACCAGTATCTATCCATATTGTCCTCTTTTTGCACCAGAACTGTTATTTATTTCTCTATATTTATTTTCCTTGTCCATGGTGGGAATGATAAATTCTGAAGCTAACTCTAGGAAGGTCAGCCCTGACCTACATGAAGAAGGCACACCTTAACTCCAGCCTGAGCTTCTGCACTGCATTCCTCAAAACTTAAAAAAGGAACAAAGAGGTGTAAGTCTTCACAATATATAATGATGAGTCTTACAGACAAGAAGAGGAAATTAGTATTTGCAGAGCAGGAATGAGCAGTATGCCAAAACTGAGTTATACATCCACATGTCAACAACCAAGAAAAAAGTATGTTCTTTGGAGGATCACCATTCATCAGAATAATTGGGGGGAACACTTTCAGGGAAAAAAGTAGTGCCCAATGTAATTGTAGTCATCGTGCACAATCATGGGAGACATTTAAAATTGTAAGTCTGGTTTGGAGATGGCAAAAATGATTAACTGCTTGCGGAAGGTGCCTATCCCAGGTACCATAAAAGTAACTTAAATTAGATTTCTAATACTTATACAGCTAAAAACATATTTGATGATATTGAAAGAAAAATGAGTTAAGGCTAGATGTTCAATCTCAAGTCTAAAATCCCCTTAGTTCTGCCTACTCAACTTTTCCAACTTTAACCCTATTTAGCCAGGTTTTAAATTTTGTTTTATACGCTGGGTATTTGTCCCTTTTAAGGTTTTCCTGATCATCCAGCCTTTCAAAAACCTAAAATTGAAGGGTTTCTGTATACCATTTTTTAAAAAATAATAATGCCTTATTCAGAGAACAACCTGACACATGTAGAAAAAATTAGCCAAAATTTTTATGGGCAGCCTTAAAGTTACAAACTTAAATTTCCATATGGAAAACATTATTATGTCACATTTCATCTTTTTCTGCTGATTTCAAAGAAAAATTATATTCAGTGACACAAGCAATTACATGATGCCCAACCTTTCCTGCATTGTGTATTCCACTCATTTTTTCAAACAACATTCTGTAACTCACAGAATTGCAGACCTTCTCATTACCAAATGCAAATTTTTTACAAAGATTTTTTTCCCCATGTCTACAGGAAACTGCCAAAAAATCTGTGCTGTAAAGATTTTTTTTTTTAAAAAAGAGAGAAACTATTAGAATGAAAGAACTTATGTGCATGAAGTATACAAAGATCAGCTCTATATTTTACTACATTATTGATTAAATGATTAGAAAAATGTCCCAAAGTAATTTTTTTTTAATTTAACAAAATATCATATTTTGGCATTTGGTCTAGCATATTCTCAAATAATTTTTTTATTAACCTTTTTTGTATCTGCCACATCTAATTTTATATTTGATAGTTTTTAGGTTCTAGTTTAGAAAAAGCTTTAACAGAGTTTTGCAATCATCAGACATTTTACTCAGCTCACTTCTTTAGGTCTGGCCCCATACAAAGACATTCTAGGAAAAGACAGAGGAGTGCAAAAGCTGATGAATCATCATTGACCCAGGTCAGCCACAAGTGGCAATGCTTTTCTCAAAAGTTCCCTCTGCTTTCCTGTTCTGTCACCTCCCTGCCCCATCCAACATAGAGTCAGTCAGCCCCCTAAGTAAGACTGTAATCTAGTGCCACAAATTGTAATCTCTCTGTCACAGTTAAAATTTGTATTTTTCATAATTCTTACTATTTTTGTTTCCTCAATTTGCCTTAGTGTATTGTGCTGGACTGCTTTTAGTCTATTGAGTCCATTTTACATCTACTGATGCCAAGTAAAATAAAACACATGCAACGAAAGAACAGGCCCACATCATGCCTGCACATGAAAACTCACCCTGGCTGCGTGTCATCAGTCACACAATGGTATGTAAAAGTTCCAAACATCTGCACTCCCAGGATCCCATACAGGAGAAGAAAGAACAGAAGGAAAATTGAAACGCTCCATATTTGCTCTCCAGAACGCCTGGCAAAAAGATAAACAGGTCACTGAAAGCACAGGCACTGTGACACCTCCTCTGAAGAGCTCTAGAAGAGAAAATATGCTCATGCAAAGAGAGCAGTATTTCATCCTGCAGAAAATTTGTCCTAAAAACTGTTCTCTCACTCTGTGCACAAATATAAAAGGGGGCTGTGATTTTTTTCTAAACCCCTAAGTTAGGGTAATTAAACCTGCTGAAAACCGCAAAGGGTGGAACAAAAATACCCAAACAAAATGCATAAAATCTGGCTTCTGTAAAGTAGCATTTAATGACTCACACAGACAAGATATGGTGATGAAATAAACTTGATACTGAATAAAGACCAAGCACACTTACATGTGTTAGTTTACATCTCTGTATACGCAGCAATATATACACACTTATACCTGGAAAGGTCAGGGCATGTGCTCATGTACTGTTATTTATAAATATTACCTGACTAATGGTATTCACCTTAATTATTAAATGGCTAGATTAATTGAACAGAATTTACTGCCATTGGTTGAAAATTGCTGGCTACAGTTATTAGAAAAATACTTCCAAATTTATTTAAACATTTGAAAATTCTGATTGTTTTCTATAAAACTTGATGATTCCTTAAATATGGGAAATAGCAAAAATTTTTTTGGCTAGAACTAAAACTAAGGAGGAAAATACCCATTTAAGTATGAAGGGTCACTGATTGACTACGCAGTCAGTCTAAGTCAAAACAAAAATAAGCTCTGTTATTTTTCAGACAACAGCCTTACTTACTTCAAGATGTTTGTTATCCTAGTTCTTGGCAGCTCAAAACGAAAATATATTCGGAATGCTCGAATCATAATGAGTGGTCGTGGAATCCTTAACATGCCCCAAGGTGACATTTGGTCAACTATTTCAGCTATTTCAAACACCTACAAAGAAAAGAATCAGTAGTTTGTCTTGATGACTCTGTCCTGCACCTGTTCACTTCCAGAGCTTTTGAAAGTATTAATACTACACATGCTGGGTTTTTTTAATTTTCAGTCTTGGCTTATTTTACAGTTTATTTCTACCACAATTTTTGGAAAGTCTTTGTAAATACTTTAATTCACTTCTAAATTACCCTAATGAAATTCCCAAAATATACTCTGCCCATGTTCATAATGTTTGAGTCTCAAACAACTCAAGAAGACTACAAGCTTGTGCCAGCTGCCTATTTCAGTGCTAGCCTACCCCACATGCTCCCCACGATACTGTTAGTGATTAATACGTATCTCAAAATATGAAAATCAGTCTCTCTTAATCTTCTTGCACAACACTAAGCTTTTTACTGTGATATAAAAGTACATGTAATCAGACTGCCCAATGAGTCGCAACATGATTATAAATTCTCCATTTAATTCCAAGTGCATTACAAGACTGTGCACTATCTTCTCCTAGACTCCACTTACAATATAAATTTCAGCCAAGGCACAGAACAAGGAACCATTTCCTCAGTACACTGACAGGTTATGCACCCACTAAAGAGTATTTAGCTAAATGATTGAGTGCAAATGTCTTGTTTTAACCCTTGTCTCTCACTCTTGGAAAGTAACTGCTTGATTTAATGTTTGCTCAAAGTACTAAGAAAATGGATGGGGAACCTGGCAATGCATTAACTGGGTAATGTAGAGCTCTTATCTGTAATGATCAACCTTCATTCTGCATGTGTACAAGGTGTACCAAAGTCTCCCCTCTGTAAAAAGCAGAAAATTACAATGTGTCTTAAATTTGCCAGAAATTTAAAAGTGCCTAGCAGCAATTTCTACAGAACTTTTACAATCCTTATGCTACTGTAAGCTCAATGTCAGAGTTTTCTCACTGTTTTTACCCAGAAAACCTGCTACAATTAAGGACTGATTGATTTGCAGGTCAAAACTTCACCTATACCTTAACACTGTAATTTTTTGCAGTATGTCCAAATTCCCTTCTTTATAAAAACTTATCAAACTGTTTTCAAATTCTTTGGGTTTTTCATTGTGCTTTAACATGAATTTTGGAAAATGTTTTGTTAGGTATGAGTGATACTGAATGAAACCACTCCACTCACTATATCATTACAATTACAGAATGGCAAACATCTGCCATTAGAATAATTCTCCCTTTAGGGGCCTGAGCTAGTCACCATGGCACCCTATTAGACTCACTGGAAGGAAATCAGCACAACTGTCATGTGGAGGAAGAGAGAAATGCCTCTCTGAAGAACTTCTTTCTCCCTCTGACTGCACAGGGTTTATGTTAACAAACTTCTGTTTAAATAAGAAAAAATAATCAAGAAAAATTCTACTACTAATGTAGATATGCTGCAATGTGCAATTATAAATCTATTAAATTCAGCATGGTTTTAAAAAACAAATTGATCTGTGTACAACTCTACTTCCACAATTCACATTTATTTGATTGGGCCATGTATTTTTCACAATTAAGGAACTATTCATTGTAAAAGGAAGTGAAATGATTACCTGTAAAACCAGTGACACCCAAAGACAAAAGACCATGAATCCATCAAACACACACCAACGATCCTTTACATAGGAGCTATCACCCTACAAGAAAGGAAAGCTAAGAGGTTAATTTTTGTTTATTGTCAGAATTTACAAATATCATAAACAAGAGTTCTTGGAAGGAGAAGAAGTCTTTCCTGTGCCCTTTTAAAAGGCCACTTTTGAAAGACTCCAAAAGCCTAGTATCTGGATTAGAATATGCTGCAAACATATATACACATTGTGTGCGTGAATAAATACTAACTTCATTCTTGTGCAATATTTCTGAGTTTGTGTCAAAAAGAACTAACAAAGACTTCTCTGTAAATCAAAAAACACACAAAAAATGAACACTGGACTTACTTTTCCATTGTATTTCCAACTAGAATATACTTACACAGGAAGATCAGTGTAAAATGCTAGCAATCTTGTATTGTGTTAGTCAATTATTTCAGTACGACAATTTAACAGCTTCAATTAAATCAGTATTATTTTACATTAATTTCTTCGTAAGTTTTCAATCATTTTCCATGCTCTGGAGAAGCCTTGCTATTCCAAAAACATTTGATAGTAACCACTGTAACAACATCAGAGCATGGTTTTGGTGACAGTGCAATCCAGAGATCACTCTTAAAAGGCACCATGGAGAATTCTGCATCCAAGCTCAGTTTCATTTATATTGCACTATTCTCAACCTCTGTTCCAGTTTGCACGTTTCAATATCCTCATGTTTCACATCATTCCTGACAAGGTGTGCAACACAGGCCCTCTACTGCAAGCTGTAAAAACACTTATTTGTTGGGCTGCTAATGCCTGACACTTCACTTTAAACACTGAACTGAAAAACATCTACATTAATTAGATAAGATTATGGCAGAGTGTTAGATGGCTTTGTGTACCACATGGAGCACAGAGGAAACTGGGGAACAAATGCATGTAAAGAGATGAAGCTTGTTGAAAGGGAGACTAGACAACAATACACCTAAGGAAAGTGGACATCCCCTTCATGTAGAAACATATGCAGAGATAATGACAGCGCATCTCAGGGCATGAAATCACACCTTTTTAAATGATGTTTCTCACAACAGATTTAATACAGCCTTCCCTGCCTTATACACTCTTTGGGTCCTCTTAAATGATCTTCCAGGTGCAAATGACAAAGTTTGACATCCACTTTTCACAGGTATAACTGGGCAAAAATTATTGTCATGTCTTGAGAGTCTTGAAGCCATTACTGGACTTTGGCCTCATATGTGATTCCTGGCTTTATAAACATTTTTCTATATCTCAGTTATAGTTATTTAAAAATTTTTAAAGTCTCAGCATTATCATTGATTCTAAAAGCACAGACAAGATGTTTTAGTTTAATCTAATATTTTCAGTGACATGTACTATCCTAAAAATGATTTATCATTCCTTGGAGTAGGTGACAGCATGATATATTGTGTAAATAGAAAAAAAAATGTTTTAAAAATTTATTTCAGTTGCAAAAATTCCTCAGGGTGGAAGTGACCTGTTAGAGAATTAGGAAAATACAGTGATTTTCTAACCAGAAATACAGGACAGAGAACTTTGGCACTATTTTCAGACAAGAATTTTCTAACAAATCAGGATGTTAAAGTTCTCAATTCATGAACTATGAAGAGGAAGACTGCAAATCAGGGAAACAACAGAACAGGAACTTTTGCATCATATTTTTAGTCTGTCCTTTCTGAAGAAAGTAGACTTAGCTCCCCAAGTAAATTCTGAGCTAGTCAGGACTAAGAAAACTCAGCTACTTAGTGGTTAGGGTCAGTATCTGGGAAGCGGAAACAGAGATCAGCTATTCACACTCTAAATCTCTCACTCTGGAACAAATCTCCAATGAGATTTGTATCAACATGAACTTGAGTCCTTCAATTGTGGCTCTGAACAAAAATGCTGATTGGTCTTTCTCTTGCTGAAGAACTCCTTGAAAGTTACTTTTCTTCTCTTAAGCACCCTTTGTCTAAACAGAAAGTCTTCCCTGAGTTGTGCTGTGCAGATCTGGGCATGAACTTGGGCAGGAGTTCCTATATTCACCCTCCTCTGAATAACCTACCAAGTTCTCATTGAAAGCAAAATCTTTTTTTAGAAAGTGCTTTTTCTCTCCACAATAGGCGTGGTATGCTTGAAGCAGCTTTGCTGTTTTCTCCCTACAAAGGAAGATGTCATGACCCTTTCCAGTCTTCTCACCAGTAAGGCTGCTGCACCACTCACTGCTCTCACTGTCACACCAGGCCTGCTTCCATCCCAACACCCTCCCAGCCAGGGCAGCTTTCAGTGGATCACCCACAGAAACTCAGCGCACCTGAATTACATCTGAAGAAAATATTCCTGTTAGAGGACCTCCTGGCCCTCTCCACTTTACATGAAGAGAGACTTTGGCTAAATCCTATTAATGCTTGCCATTTGTCTGGCAGTGGATGTGGTGGGGAATCTTTAACGCTTTTATAATGTGTATTGACATGCTGGATGTTAGTTGCTGTTGGAAGCATTTTTAAGGCAGGACACCATTCTGCTTATTGCAAAAATCAGAATATATCTGCTACTTCCACGAAAAATCTAATTCTGGCTAAACACAGGCTAGAACTTATATATTAACAGCAATGAGCAGTGACTTTCATTCACATCTGAAAAAAATTTTGGGCTGAAATACCACACTCATGGGTCAATGGCAGCTCTTAGACTTGAAAAGGAATACAGATAAATGACATTTAAATACCTCTGGTGACATCGTACCTAAAATAGCTGAAGTATTGCAATGTGTTAACCCCACAACCTTTTTTTCATTGTGTCTTCTGAAATCTGAGAATTATTGATGAAGTTTTATTTAGTGTTTTTTTTGGAATGCACTGTTCCAGAACATGAAAGATTAGTACTGTAGACAAGAAACCTTGTGCAGAGACTAATCCAAACCTCTTAAAATCACTGAAGTTGCTGACTTCCTACTGCCTACAGTGGATAGTGGATTCTTGATGTGCACAGCAAGTCATGAAAGATTCTCCAGCAACATGATTTACAGCCTATCTAGACAACAAAATCATTTGTCACTCCTCCAAAATAAAGCACCACAAGGTGCCGGAAGATCCACTTTCTCAATTGTGCTGAGGACATGAAAAACAAAATGCCTATTGCCAATATGAGGCACATTGAACAATCATTATACAAGTTCACTGGGAAAAAAAAAATTAAGACTTATTACATTGAAAATGTGAGTCAGTACAAAATATAGAGAGAACCACAGACAGAACTAATAACACTTGGGGCAGTCACTCCGTGAGAGTCATTACAGTTTAACTCATATGAGAAGGGAAGACTAGACAGACTGCAATTCTTTAATAAACGCTTATTTCATTATCAACCTTGCTGAAAACAAAATACTCTATGAAATTAACACCCAAATTGCATAAAGCAGTCTGCTTGAAGATTGATTGTCTGCTAATTTTCTCAAGAAATTTCAGTATCTCAGTGGTAAGGTAGACAGCTTAGCTAGATGACAGCGCAGACATCCCCAAAGTCATTTCTGTCCTGCTTGTCTCTTAACACCTCAGGAACACCTTGGGATGAACAGCAAATCCCAGCAAATCAACAGCCTCCTCTGCCTCCCAGCTTGCCTTCAGGAATTTTTGTTTCTCTTTCCTCCCTGACTACAACCTGTTCTCTCAACCCTTCCCTCCTGCCTCTTTCCAGCTGACTCTGTCTGAAAGCTAAATAAAAGAAGTAATATGATATGTGCCCTGAATAATCAGATTTACCATCATTTGGAAAGGAATCCTGCAGTGTTGGATCTCTCATTAGAACTTTAGTCTCCCACGTTTCCTCACAGTCTCTGACAAACAGGATAGCTGAAAGAATGCACAGGGGTCAGCAAGCTCAGTAACAACGAGCTACTGTGCCATTCTATCATGATCACTGGATCCTGCACGTGCTGGTAGTGGTAAACAAAGCACACCATCTGCACTGGTACACCCTTCAGATCATCCTGTGGGCTACTTTGTAAAGCACTAAAATCAAGCATTAAGGTGTAGAGACTGACATTTATGGAGATTTTAGGAGCAGCAAAAAAGCACAGCATGAAATGGAAGGAATAGAGGGAATAAGAATTTGAGAGTGTATTTTTTCCTCCAGACGCAGTGCTCATTATAACACAAAAAAAGCAAGCTGGAAGAGAGAGCACAGCTGAGTTAGGGAAACCAATCTTCCCTCCCCCACTCTCTGACTCCACACAAACACTGCTGGACACAGAGGTGTGAGTGGGACACAAATCAGAGCTCAAGGGAGCACCTTGCCTAACCTCTCTTACTCCTTGCATATGCAGACACATATACACACACAGATGGTATGTATCTCCTACCTGGTCACAGACTATGCATACATTCCTTATATTTTTGGCTCAGCTTCAAACTTTCCCTATTTACTTAACAACCTGCAGTTTATAGTCTGCTCAGTAGCAGAACGAAATGGACAATCCAGTCAAGCCCCCAACCTGAAAAACACTTTAAATATTTTACTCACTCAGTAAAGACAATGAAGAAATATGGCCTAATCAAGAAGGTAAACTGCATCTGACTCCTGTTCTCAATTCTCCTTTTCCATCTCTCAAAATAAAACTATTTCACTAATGTCCTTGTGTCAAACAAAGGTTGGGAACAAAGGGCAGGAAACAAAGGAAATTGTGAATTGCTCAGTTAGGACCATGCTAATAACTAAAGAAAAACTGAAATATTTTAAAATGGATGGTTCACCTCTGAATTAGTCCTCTACAACAGTGATTGGATCACTTCAAAATAACCCAAAACATATTTATTTTAAAAGTCTGTATTACGGGGAACAAAGAAACAATGTATGTGTGTGGGAATGACACAGCTTCTCATTTTCCATGTCTTCTTTATAATAAACTATCTTCACTCATAAAGAAGGAACTTATTTAAAATATACTCGCATAACAGCAACTGTTTGGAAACAACCAATAGAATTACAGTTTCTGTGTAAAACAACTCTGAATGGCTACAATGAGTATAATATCACCTTATCATCACTGAATTAAACAAGTTCCATTTGTAACTAGTCATGCATTGTACTGAACTTCTCCACCATCAAATGCTTTAAGTAACACACCACACAGTACATAATTTATCTTTTTCCTAACAGATAATGTAATATTGAGAGTAATCTTGTATTCTATGCTAGAAAAACATTGAAAAATCATTAGATGTTACAGCACAAATCCCAAAACTACTCTATTTTTAATTAATAAAATGAAACACAGCTCTTGCTGGTCCTTTGGGCAAGAGAGTGATGCCACACATGCTACAGACACACAACAACACAGTTTCAATTGATCATTACAAAAAAATCCCTATGATCACTGAAGAAACACTACTTCATCCTTTGCAGTCATTACAATAATTGATTATGAACTGAATTTGTGGAGATTTTCAGATTGTTTTAGGAAACATCAATGAAAATACAAAGCTGAAGAACTATTCACTAAAGAACTGTTTCAAATCTGTTTTTAAGGCAGAATAGATTTTTGTTAATATATGTAATTAATTATATTACACCAAATTTAGTATTTCATGTTTCATATCATACTGGGTGGATATTAAACTATAGTGTTCACATTTCATAGGCTGTTTTTAACAGAAAAAACCCGAACAATAGAACAAAAAAGACTATGAAGGAAGAAACAATTCTGGCATTGAAGCATAACAAGACTTTCAGACAGACAAATAATAACCATTTTACTTGCTAATAATCCTATAACAGAGGTTTCT